>CM076574.1:1327517800-1328117800 GCA_034641835.2 Pinus albicaulis | reverse complement strand
CTCTCCTTCCTATATTGCTTTTTTAATCGCTGATCACCCTCCCAGACTGACTGAGACGCTCCCTGCTTGAAGTCTTTTACTTTCAATACCAGTTGGGAATAGGATTTCAGTTTCCAAAATTGTTGTTTTAGGGCATCCTTAATATTTTGAAGAATTTCACTCCCGTTTTGAGATATGTACCGCATATACCAGTCCAACGCCCTTTCCTCAAAGCCAAGGATAACTGCACTCTTTTTACAGTATCACTTACCACCCCTTGCACTGTCCATACTGTTAGCCACCTATAAAATTTGTTATAGAAAAATGTGGCTAAGACCTTTTGAGCCTTCAAGGAATGAATTTTATTGCTAAAAAATGTTGGCTCTTGAAGACTCTTGAAGGCCTCATGCCCCTGTCCAAAATCTTCACTGCTATTCCCATTTTATACTCAAAAGTTCTGTTGATTTCATGAGAAGAAACTGCTGAAAAACCATCATTTTCCCCCTTCTCCCACTTAAAACTAACCTTCATTTGCTCCCTTTTTCTCCATAAAAACTCCTTTTTTTTATGATTCCTCTTCTTCTCCTCATGAAAATCACTTTTATAAAGTTAAAGACTCACTCTTTAACCTTACCGAAACCCCCAAATCCATTGAAAAACTTGAAAAAATTTCGTGAAAAATACATGTTTTTGCATAAAGGCTTAAGCCCCCTTGGGCTAAGTCCTAACCACTTCCCCTCCATGTGCCTCAGCGTTAGAACCAAATGCTAACCCTTCTCGGTGCTTATCGCATAGAAAAAATCCAGCTGTGCAAGTCTTTGCCAGGTTTCAAAAAGTTTCGATTGGATTAGCCCGTGCTTATGAACCCCTGATGCGGTCAGCTCCCTTTATTATAAACTCCAGATCTCATGCTTTCATTGTGAAAAACCAAGATTTATGGTCCCAAGCACTTATCGCATCAGAAACTTTCTATGGTGCGTGAGTTTTGTGTTACATATAAACTCTTATGTCGATTAACCTTTGTATTTAAAAACCCCCGATCATATTATTTTTTCATATAACCCATGGGCCCACCTTCGGCACCTAAAACCATTGAGTAAACCATCCTGATCCATTTTTTCCTTTGTAAAAAACAAAAACCCATTTTTCCAAAGTTTTGGTCTAAAGAACTAAAGTCACGTGTTAATATGAAATGGTTAGATCGAAAAGACCCGATCGCGAAATCGCATCGGGGAATTTCAAATGTGTTGATTGAAAGACCCGCATCAAACTTTCTGATGCGATTGGGTCTTATATATATATGTAAAGTCCGCCCCCCTGCCTCTCTACTACATATGACTTTCACCCAGGACCAAGTGTTAAAATATCCCAGGCGCCAATCACATCGCAATATTCCAATGGGTTGATTGAAAAGCCCGGGCCCGAAGCAACGATTGCGATTGGCCCTTGTTATATAAAACCCCGGGCCCATTGTATTTCATATGTCCAACGGCCCTGCAGTCGGGCGCCGGCCATTTCATATATAAATATCCCACCCTGATCCATAAAAAACCTTTGTTTTATTTTAAAATTTGGATTTTATATATTATAAGGGTTTTTCCGCCGGTTCATTTCAAAACTAATCCCCGCCGTTGATCATAAGCCGATCAAACGACCAACGCTCAATCGCATCGCTCTTCTCAATTGCATCGCTCTTCTCAATCGCATCACATTTCTCAATCGCTGCATTACATTTCTTCCTCCAATTCACATCCTTCTGATTCACTCTCCACCGTTGATCTAATCTTAAGATCGACGGTCTGCGCCACATCGCATCGCAATTTTCGATCGGTGTATTTTCTTGCCACCCCTGATTGCAATCCCCCAATTGCGATCCTCCAATTAGATCTGGACCGTCCACGTGTCTAGATCAGACGGCCCAAAATCACCCCGTCTCGTTCATTCCCCCACTCTTCTTTGACCCCCTCCAAAATAAATCTCCACCGTTGGATGCTTTCATCCAATGGCTACGCTCCTTCCCCGCCTTCTGAAGTAGTTAAACATGAAAACGTAGGATTTTCTAATATTTTGTGTATATTTGCAGGGATAAATGGTTTTTTGTTATAACAAAGGAAAATTCAAAGGCCGGGAAAGACGTTTCCTATGCCTTTGATTCATCAAAAGAAGTCGTTTTAAGGGTTCAAGATCTATGTTTCGTCGATGCTCTATGAGCATTGATGCCATGAAATCCTGCACGGCCTGCACATCGATAAGACACTGTGATTTAAATCACATTTAAAAAGAGTATCAGTTTTTGAAGACAGAGCACAGCAGAATGAAGATTGAAGACAGATTTGCGGGGATTACGGCTAAGATTGAGTATCAAAAGCCTAACCCCCCAAATTAGAAAACACGGTTAAAAGAAAATCATAAGTGTTTAACAGACAAAAATTCCTCCACTACCACATCTGAGGAAAATTGATTCCTCCCAACTACCACAGAGCCACCTATTGCCTCAAAGCATTCAAACAGAGGCTGAACTTATTGAATAAAATCAGATATTCGCCTCCAGCGCAGCCAGAGAGTTACTTCTACAAGGAAATAAATGCAGAAATATCTGCAGAGTTACTCCAAACATTACGTAGAGCCTCGAAGTCAAAAAAAAGCTCCCACCGAGTTTTATTCATAATTGTAAAACAGTTAATACAGTAACCCACCTCTAAACTTCTTCATTGAGCCCCTCAAAAGGCCAAGAAGTCTTGAATCTGTATTAATTTCCTTGAGAGATCTTTTATCATATCTCACCTCCTCATCCTTCTATAAATACTTCTGTAGAAGATGAGAAACTGTTGGTTGCAGAACTTTGAAATAAATTTGAGCTTAAAATTTTGATTGTACATAGTGTTCACTTTCCCCTGAAGCTATACTTATAATAGATTAGTTAGGCTGAGATGAGTAGATGACCGCTAAACTAAAGCATTGGACTTAAAGCTGTAACTGGTTTGGAGCATCAATACAAGCTAATTTATGGGATCTTGGTCTATGTTGACGGTGATGTTTCTCTAATTTTAACTTGTTATTTTGTTTATGTTTTCATTGTGTTTCATATTCTCTTATAAAGAACAACATTCATAGAGTTAGGATCTACTGTACATCAGTAACCTTCTCTGACTGGAAATCTTTATATATATGTTTTCTTCCAATCTGTGTTATTTAGGAATGATTTAATTCAGTTTAAGCATAGGAATGCTGGCATTCCCTCGTCTTATTGCCTTAGCTGAATATTATTCTTGAATGTTATGTTCAGTATTAGTTAAGTAGAGATGAACTATGGAAGATATGGTGTGCTCTGGTCCTAGTTTTATTTCCAAAGGCTGTCTGAATATTTCCCTTGGAATGTGTTAAAAGCTGGCTAGTTTAGAAGTACTTGCCAGATCTTAGGCCATTCTATGTTATCTTTGTGTTGGTCTTGAAAGTAACCAAGTAAATCAGAGCTAGGAGAGGATTTGTGGTGAGCCTGGCCCGCTAGTTTCTACTCCAACAGTTGCCTTCAAGTTTCCCTTTGTTTTAAAATGTTTTCTATTGAAAGTGTATCAAAGGCTGGCTAGTTTCAAAGTACTTACCAGATCCTAGTTTAATTTTGTGTATTTCTTGAGTTTATGTCAAAGGCTGGCTAGTTTAAAAGTACTTACCAGATCATAGGCTGCTCTTTGTTCTTCATTTGTTTATTTCCCTTTCTTGTTGTATCATTTCATTCCATAAATCAAACTTCAAGGAGATCCTTAGACATAGATGACTTGCCCCATGGACCACCCTCTTGTTGTCCCGATTAAATCCTATTATGACTCCATAGCCCAATGGACTAAAACTTGCAATTATCTATCCTTTTGCCCAAAGCTACTCTCATTGCTTGCAACTTCTCGCCTTTGAAACTCTTTTCATTCAAGACTTTCCACCTCAAACAGTGATCATGCTCAACCATCCAAAAACAAAACAAACCCTTGCCCTTCATAACTAGCCTAATATTATTACCCCAAACTTCGAAGACAAATCCATCTTTGCACTCATTGGAGAGATCCCTCTCCGGATTCAGGAGGGCTAGATCCTAGAATCCCAAAGTTGGTTGAATTGATGTTTCTCCCTGAGATCGGACTTTGCCAATCTTGCTGATTACAGGGAGCTAAAATTTCTGGCGAATCTGTTGGGGATCGAACCCAGAATCATTTTCATTTTTATAAAACCTTGTGAGTTAAAAGCAGCCTTTTCAAGCACTACCAAGAATGGTAATCATGATAAAACTTGTTTGAATAAGTGACAAACTAGGTGAACCCTAGGATTCTCTTAAGACTTTATCTAACCTTGAAAGATCGGCTGGCTTAGACATAAGAGTAAACTATCTTTGTCTCATAACCATAGCTAAGTTCTAAAACAGAGTTAGGATATTCTTAAAAACCATACAACTGAAAAATAACTCAGAAAATACCTAAAAATATTTCAGATTGGTATCCAATAAACATGGTGGTGGACCATAAAACCTTTTACCTCCTTAGGGGCTAAAAACTTCCACTTGGCGACTCCATAATCTTGAACAGACCTTAAGACTCCACTGGGAAGAACCCTTATCATTATAATATCTTTCAAACTCAGTCAGAAGACTGCAGGGTTAAATTTTTTTCAAAACAAACTAGTCAACCTCTTAAAGATTGTCATACATGGTTGAACTTGTCTTGTTTATTTGGGTCTGAAAAACACAGCATAGTGGCTCCTCGAAATATTCACACTAGAGCCCATCCTGACCTTAACCCACCTGACATAGTTGATAACCCAGAAAGTATCCTTAGGAAGTCTCCTAGGAATAAATTATCAACTGTTTTCAGATCACCCTTGAGAGCTAATTCAGTCCCTGAAAATCTTTAAGCTCTACAACAATCACAAGCTGACTTAGTAAATCGATTTAGACCTAGGTCTCTTGGTGATTTAGATCAGTTAGATTCTGAGTCTTCACTATCATCTCCTGAAACAAGTGAACATGCTGGTAGAAGAGAAACAACACCTCCTGATTTGCATTTCCTTCACAACCTAGGTGTCTCTCATCCAAGATCAACTCAGCAGTCTATCCCTGGTCCATCCACTTCTGCTCACCCTACATCCACTATCCAAACCACTCCACTTCAGCCCACTTTCCCTTTTGTTAATCCACCTCTTGAAAATCCACCTCCACCACATATCATGGTAGCATGGTATGCTCCGTTAGTCCTTCCTGCACCATTAGTCAATCTCCCACAGGACTATCAATCCAAAATTCCATTATATGATGCTAGCAATGCTACAACCGCATCACAACATGTGGATAAGATGAATGATTACTTTGACAGAAATGAAATTGATGATGATTCTGTCAAACTTAGATTATTTGCTCAGAGTCTGGGGGGAGAAGTAAGAAAATGGTTTAAAGGCTTAACCCCCCATAGCATAAATGATCTCCAAGCCTTCCATAAAAAATTCTTAAACAAATGGGAAGTAAAGAAGAATCCTCTCCAAGTCCTTTCAGATTACAAGAACCTCCATAGAAACACTGGGGAAAGTGTGCAAGCTTATTGCACTAGATTCAATCGTGTGTATAATGCACTTTCCCCAGAACTAAAACCTCCGCAGGGCTCAGCTTTAAACAAGTTTCCTCAAGGGTTTGACTGTGACATGACCTATCAGTTGAGAGAGAGATATTTTGCAACTCTTGAAGATATGCAAAAAGGTGCTCTTTTTGTGGAAGTCAACTTAATGGAGAAGAGAGAAAGAATGAAAACTGAAAAGAGAGTATCTTTTAGAGAGGAATCCACACCTTCTACTTCCAACTCAAAGATGGATAAAATGATGGAGGATATGATGAAAGAGATGAGCATAATTAAGAGAGCACAAGCAAGCCAAAACCAAACTGCTCCTCAAAGTAGAAATCAGAACCAGAATCTGAATTTTAGAAGGAACCAACCTCCAAACATACCTAGGGAAGATGATCAGAAAATCACTCCTCCCTTTCATCAAAACTATGTAAGTGAGGTTGAGGAAACAGATGAAATAGTAGAGGAGGCTGATATCCACATGTTTGGGGTAGAGGATTATGACTTTGGAGTTCATTATGATAGAAAACAAGGTCTTTATACACCTTATGATGACAGAAGAGATGATGATGAAAATTATTATCAAGACATGGAAAATGTCATCATAGAATCTCAAAAATAATATGACCTCAGAAGCAAAACCAGTCAACAAACCCCAAAAAATAAAACCTCTGACAAATCTTCAAAAAACAACACTACGATCAAGCCTAAAATTGTCAAACAAAGGGACAAAAAAGTGGCTGTAAATTCTGATAATGATAGAGAGAAAGGCACTCAAAATGATCAAAAACAGAGTGTATACATTAGTAGTACTAACACTTCAGCTAGTACTCCTGTGAAAACAATTTTTCAAGTGTAAATAAAACAAATCAGCAAGTTGATGTTGCTGATAGAATGACAGCTAATAAGGCTGAAACCAACACTTTAAACAGCCAAATTCCTTTCAGCCTAGAGCAGGAAATTTCAAAAATCAAAATCTCTGTTCCCTTGACTGAGTTAGCTACCCAACATGTATATAGAACCCAAATTTTGAAGGCTTTAAATATAGAAGAGAACAATGATACAGTCAATCTTAATGATGACCAGCCAGAGCTTATTTTCGGTCCAGAGATTGAAGGTAGATATCAAGAGGGACCTATTCCTCCCTTTTATTTGAGTTTAAATGTTCATGACAAGATTTTACACAATGCTATGCATGACTCCGGGGCTTCCCATAATTTAATGCCTAAAGCTGTGATGGAGAGCCTTGGTCTAGAAATCACCAGACCTTATAAAGATCTGTACTCCTTTGACTCAAGCAGAGTAAAATGTTTAGGATTAATCAAAGACCTCTGTGTTAACTTAGCCCAAATTCCAGCCAAATGCTTAGTCATGGATATTGTGGTGGCTGATGTACCTCCCAAGTATGGAATGTTGTTATCAAGATCATGGGGGGCTAAGTTACAGGGCACTATGCAAATGGACATGACCTATGCAACTATCCCTATTTTCAATCAGACTAGAAGACTTTACAGGGAGTCTCATATGCAATACACAGTTACCAGTCAAGATAGACCATAAAACTCCCCTTTATACTCTGTAAACACAGGCCTTGATTCATTTATCCTCTTTAATGAAGAAACATTAGATGAACAAGTAACTTTAACAGAGTTAATGGCCGATAGAGAGGAGGAGGTAAATACCACAGAAACAGTTTGCTGAACCTTTAAACAACAACAAACCAAATATGGGTCTTGAACTACAAGTCATGCGTCCTTTGATTTTAAACCTTAACACTCAAGAAAAGGGTCTTTTACTTAACAAAAAACCTGAAGGGTCAAAACAAATTCAATTGAGTGCCACTAATCATGAACGATTTGGAAGCACATTAATTAAAAAGGGTGGTAACCAAATAGACAAAACCAAAAATAATCCTCTTTGGAGTATGTATTTTGATGGATCCTACACTAGAACTAATGCTGGTGCAGGTGTCTGGATTTCCAACACTAAAAATAACCACACATAATGTATTTCCTGTACATTAAACTTTCAGTGTTCCAATAACATAGCGAAGTATGAATCCCTTCTCTTAGGCTTACATCTATTGAAAAGGTTAGGAGCCAGAAGAATTAACGTGTATGGGGATTCAGAGTTAGTCATTAGGCAAGTCAACGGGGAGTATAACGCAAATCATCCTAGACTTAGGGCCTACCAAAACGATGTCATGGACCTTTTAAAAACATTCGAGGAGTCCAAATTAATTTTTGTCCCAAGAAAAAGAAATATTGCGGCCCACAATTTAGCCTTTGCAGCTAGAACATGCTTAACGCCATATGAAACCAAAGACTGTACAACTTAGATAAATTTTAGACCAACCGTGCCTGATAATAAAAAGTATTGGTAGGTGTTTGACAAAGACGAACAAATAGAAGACTTCATGCAATTCAGAAATGAATTCGAACTACACAGTTCGGACTCGAATTATGAGATAGACTACAGTGAAGAAAATTTCCTTGGTGAAGAAGAACCGTCTCCTGAACTTGCCAATATAAACCTGTTATCTAGCAAACTTGAAAGCAAAATAGAAATGAATGCAGAGTTTGAAACAGAGGAGTTAGAAACTCTGTACTCTAAAGATGAAATTTTTCCTAAGGGTCTGTCCCCTTTAGAAGAGTTGTTCGATTTTAACGATGTGGCGAATAAACCAAAACTGGAACCTGTAGAGAATGAAGTGGAAGAGTGTAATATAGGCAGTGAACTTAAACCAAAAATGATTAAACTGTCTAAGACTTTACGAGCTCACATTAAACTCAAGTACATAGAGATGTTTAAATAATTTTCTGATGTTTTTGCGTGGAGTTACGAAGATCTTAAATCCTATGACACTGAAATAATAGAGCACAAAATCCCCCTCAAGGAAAACCAAAAACCATTCAAACAGAAACTGCGCATAATAAACCCTATTCAGTTACCTTTGGTTCAGAAGGAGATAATGAAAATGTATGAAGCTGGTATTATTGTCCCTATTAGATATTCTGAGTGGGTGTCTAATCTGGTGTCTGTTAGGAAGAAAAATGGAGAGATCGGGCTTTGTATAGACTTTAGAGACTTAAACAAAACTTTGTTAAAAGACAACTACCCTTTACCCAAGATGGATCATATTTTACAAAGGGTGGTAGGGTCTAAAAGAATTTCTTTGCTTGATGGCTATTCAGGGTACAATTAGATTTTAGGTCACCCTGCTGATCAATTAAAGACAACCTTTACTACACCATGGGGCACCTTCATGTATGTGAAAATGCCCTTTGGTCTAATGAATGCTGGAGCAACCTTTCAAAGAGCCATGGACATAGCATTCTCGGAAGAACTGGGCTTCTTCATCATTATATACCTTGATGATGTCACTGTGTTTTCAAAAATAGATGAAGAGCACTTAGAACATTTGAGAAAAAATTTCGAGAAATGCAGAAAATTTGGGATATCTTTGAACCCTAAGAAGACACTATTTAGTCTCCAAGAAGGTCAAATTCTTGGGCACATCATTTCTGAAGAAGGTATAAAGATAGATCCAAAGAGGATTGAGGCCATATTACAAATCTCTCATCCTCGAAACATCAAAGAGTTGCAGTCTTTCATCGAAAAGATTAACTTTTTGAGAAGGTTCATCCCCAACTTGGCTGAGCGCCTTAGGAATATCACAAACATGTTATAGAAGGAGCAAGGGGTAAAATGGACCTTGGAAGAAAAGAAGTCCTTTGAACTGGTGAAATAAGCGTTAACCAAAACACCGGTCCTTATAAGTCCTGATTTTTCAAAAGATTTTTATATTTTTTCATTTGCATCAGAACATACCATAGCTGCTGTCATTTTGCAGAAAAATCCACAAGGACAAGATCAGCCTATTGCATTCTTTAGTAAGGCATTGAGGGATGCCCCTTTGAAGTATAACATTATGGAAAAGCAAGCTTTTGCTTTGGTTAAGGCTTTGAAAGACTTCAGAGTGTACATCCTTCACTCACACATCATTGCCTTTGTCCCAAATTAAGTTGTTAAAGACATTCTAACACAAGACCCAGATGGTAAGAGAGGTAAGTGGATTTCTATTATCCTTGAGTACGATTTAGAGATAAAACCCACTAAACTCATCAAAGGACAAGGTCTAGCTAGATTAATGGCTGAATCAAATTTTGAAGTTCTTGATATTAATATGATTAATGCTTTGGATGTCTGAGAATAATTCTCAACTCATATAGTTGAAGATCATTTTATGAATTCTCCTTGTTATGCTGATATTATTTATGTTTTTCTTAAATTGAATACACCTCCTGGTTTGAAAAAAACAAAGGCAAGGTTCCTAAAGTTAAAAGTTTTAAACTATTGCATTATAGATAGATGTCTCTATTGGAAAAATGCAAGTGGTATATTTCTTAAATGTTTGCCTGAGTTTGATGCAGAGAAGGTTAAGCATCAGTTCCATGAAGGAGAGTGTGGAGGCCATTTGTACTGGAAGACAACAACCAACAAAATTTTGAGGGCTGGTTTCTACTGGCCTACTCTTTTTCATGATGTGCACAAGATGATCCTAGCCTGTCATAAATGTCAACTTTTTGAAGGAAAAAGAAAACTGCTACCCCTACCTCTGCATCCAATCACCGTTGAAGCCCCATTTCAACAGTGGGGGCTTGACTTTATAGGAGAAATCCATCCCTCTTCTTCTGCCCAACATAGATGGATTCTCACTGCCACAGACTATTTCACTAAGTGGATAGAAGACATACCTTGTAGGCAAGCCAATGATTCAGTTATCATAAAATTTATGGAGACTAACATTCTCTCCAGATTTGGCTGTCCTACCAAGATCGTCACTGATAATGCAGTAGCATTTGGATCAAACAAGATGGTTGATTTCTACCACAGATATCAGATAACATTGGGGCATTCCACGACCTATTACCCTCAAGGTAATGGACTGGAAAAATCCTCAAAAAAAATTTATTGAACATAATCAAGAAACTGTTGGAAGACAACAAAAAGTCTTGGCACACAAAGCTGGTTCATGCACTTTGGGCTGATAGATTGAATTTGAAGAAATCTATTGGTATGACACCTTTATAGCTTGTGTATGGTACTGATGCAATTTTTCCAAACAGCCTTGGTGTACCAGTAATGAATTTGATTCAAGAGTTACAAACTGAAGATAATGACATGATCAGAAGAATAAACCAGACCATTCATCTTTAGCAAATCAGAGAGGAGGTGTATAACAAAGCATTGCAGAAACAAGTTAGTATTAAAAATCTTTTCGACAGAAGAACAAAGGCCATCAATTTCAAAGTTGGGGACAAAGTTTTAAAGTGGGACTCAAGGAGGGAAGAAAAGGGCAAGCATGGGAAATTTGACAACTTATGGCTTGGCCCTTACTCTATTCATTCAGCTGCTGGTAACAATGCATTTTTCTTGCAGGAGTTGAATAGAGAAAAAAAATTTGGAGGTACTGTCAATGGCAGGATGCTCAAACATTACTTATCTTGATCCATGCTGTGTTTTGAAGCCTTTTTTTATCTTTTTTCCATTATAAATATTTTATCCACCATTGTATTCAAAGTTATAAAAATCAAAAATACAAAAACAAATAAAAGAAAGAAAAGAGGGCAGATTATGAAAACAAGAAAGGTATAGCCCCGTACCAAAAAAGAGAAACAAATTCTGAAAGTGTGCAAGCTTAAATGCCACTCCTGAATAACACACTTCTAGTTATTCAAACTGTCTAATCTTGACTAATTAGCTTTAAATTTTCTGTTGATAAGATAGTGAAATCGATTTGCCAAAACTGTTTAATCTTGGCTTATCAGTAGATAGTTTAGGATAGAAATTGAGGTTCAAACATGATCAAAATCTGAACCTAAGTTTCCAAAGAGAAAATGACTCAAATATGTTCTATTATCTTGAGTCAAAAAGATGTAAATCGGGTTCTAATTAGCTCAAAATCTGAACCAGAGAGCAAGGAAGAAACAACTCACATAAGAGTCAAAACACAGCTGTAAAAAGAGAAGGTCATGATAAGAAACTTTCAGATCTTAAGCCTTCCATTTTTGTTTTAAATTTTCTGCAAAATAAATGTCTATGTGCAGCTTTTTTTTATGCCATAGATCACAGCAAGTCAAACAGCTTAATCTTGACTTGATTGTTTTTAAATTTATGTTTTAGAATTTAGAGAATAAAAATCTGTTGGACAGTTTAATCCCAACAGATGGTAGATTAGGTAGAGAATCATCTGAACTCAACTGTTTAATCTAAGTTCAGGGAGAAATAAGGATTATAAATAGATTATATTTCCTGCTTTCAAAAGAATAAAATGTTGTGAAAGAGTTTGCCAATCCAAGTGCACTCTAATGAAGAAAAAATGTTAGATCAGTAGGATTGGGTAGGTAGAGAGTTTGTATTGATGAAAGATCCATTGTTTTTATGGCTGCTAATATGTTTTCAGAGAACATCATCCACAGAAAGAGAGGCAGCCCAATGGATCAGGCACAGGTCAGCCTCCCAGAGAAAGCGAGTCTGAAGTTCTTGATGCCTTCAAGAAGGCACCATCCCCAAGTGGAGCCACTTTTAGCCACCTATAAAATTTGTTATAGCAAAAGGTGGCTAAGACCTTTTGAGCCTTCAAGGAAGAATTTTATTGCTAAAAAGTGTTGGCTCTTGAAGACTCTTGAAGGCCTCATGCCCCTGTCCAAAATCTTCACTGCTGTTCCCATTTTATACTCAGAAGTTCTGTTGATTTCATGAGAAGAAACTGCTGAAAAACCATCATTTTCCCCCTTCTCCCACTTAAAACTAACCTTCATTTGCTCCCTTTTTCTCCATAAAAACTCCTTTGTTTTCATGATTCCTCTTCTTCTCCTCATGAAAATCACTTTTATAAAGTTAAAGACTCACTCTTTAACCTTACCGAAACCCCCAAATCCATTGAAAAACTTGAAAAAATTTCGTGAAAAATACATGTTTTTGCATAAAGGCTTAAGCCCCCTTGGGCTAAGTCCTAACCACTTCCCCTCCATGTGCCTCAGCGTTAGAACCAAACGCTAACCCTTCTTAGCGCTTATCGCATATCAAAAATCTAGCTGTGCAAGTCTTTGCCAGGTTTCAAAAAGTTCCGATTGGATTAGCCCATGCTTATGAACCCCCGATGCGGTCAGCTCCCTTTATTATAAAATCCATATCTCATGCTTTCATTGTGAAAAACCAAGAGTTATGGTCCCAAGCGCTTATCGCATCGGAAACTTTCTATGGTGCGTGAGTTTTGTGTTACGTATAAACTCTGATGCCGATTAGCCTTTGTATTTAAAAACCCCCGATCATATTATTTTTTCATATAACCCGTGGGCCCGCCTTCGGCACCTAAAACCATTGAGTAAACCATCCCGACCCATTTTTTCCTTTGTAAAAAACAAAAACCAATTTTTCCAAAGTTTTGGTCTAAAGAACTAAAGTCACGTGTTAATATGAAATGGTTAGATCGAAAAGACCCGATCGCGTAATCGCATTGGGGAATTTCAAATGGGTTTATTGAAAGACCCGCATCAAACTTGAAATACTCGCCACATCGCATCACAACTTTCGATCGGTGTATTTTCTTGCCACCCCCGATTGTGATCCTCTGATTAGATCTGGACCTTCCATGTGTCCAAATCGGACGACCCAAAATCACCCTGTCTCGTTCATTCCCCTGCTCTTCTTTGACCCCCTCCAAAATAAATCTCCACTATTGGATGCTTTCATCCAACAGCTATGCTCCTTCCCCGCCTTCTGAAGCAATTAAACCTAAAAACGTAGGATTTTCTAATATTTTGTGTATATTTGCAGGGATAAATGGTTTTTCGTTATAACAAAGGAAAAGTCAGAGGCCGGGAAAGACGTTTCCTGTGCCTTTGATTCATCAAAAGAAGCCATTTGAAGGGTTCAAGATCTATGTTTCTTCGATGCTCTATGAGCATTGATGCTGTGAAATCCTGCGCGGCCTGCACATCGACAAGACACTGTGATTTAAATCACATTTAAAAAGAGTATCAGTTTTTTAAGGCAGAGCACAGCAGAATGAAGATTGAAGACAAATTTGCGGGGATTACGACTAATATTGAGTATCAAAAGCCTAACCCCCAAAATTAGAAAACATGGTTAAAAGAAAATCATAAGTGTTTAATAGACAGAAAGGCCTCCACCTCCACATCTGAGGAAAATTGATTCCTCCTAGCTACCACAAAGCCACCTGTTGCCTCAAAGCATTCAAACAGAGGCTGAACTTATTGAAGAAAATCAGATATTCGCCTTCAGCACAGCCAGAGAGTTACTTCTGCAAGGAAATAAATGCAGAAATATCTGCAGAGTTACTGCAAACATTACGCATAGCCTTGAAGTCAAACAAAAGCTCCCACCAAGTTTTATTCATAATTGTAAAATAGTTAATACAGCAACCCACCTGTAAACTTCTTCATCGAGCTCCTCAAAAGGCTAAGAAGTCTTGAATCTGTATTAATTTCCTTGAGAGATCTTTTATCAGATCTCACCTCCTCATCCTTCTATAAATACTCCTGTAGAAGATGAGAAACTGTTGGTTGCAGAACTTTGAAATACATTTTAGCTTAAACTTCTAATTGTACATAGTGTTCACTGGCCCTTGGAGCTCTGCTTGTAATAGATTAGTTAGGCTGAGATGAGTAGATGACTGCTAAACTAAAGCATTGGACTTAAAGCTGTAACTGGTTTGGAGAATCAATACAAGCTGATTTATGGGATCCTAGTCTATGTTGACGATGATTTTTGTCTAATTGTAACTTGTTATTTTGTTTCTATTTTCATTGTGTTTCATATTCTCTTATAAAGAACAACATGCATAGAGTTAAGATCTACTGTACAGCAATAACCTTCTCTTACTGAAAATATTTATATATATGTTTTCTTCCAATCTGTGTTATTGAGGAATGATTTAATTCAGTTTAAGCATAGGAATGTTGGCGTCCCCTCGTCTTATTGCCTTAGCTGAGTATTATTCTTGAATGTTATGTTCAATATTAGTTAAGTAGAGATGAACTATGGAAGATATGGTGTGCCCTGGTCCTAGTTTTATTTCCAAAGGCTGTCTGAATATTTCCCTTGGAATGTGTTAAAAGCTGGCTAGTTTAGAAGTACTTACCAGATCTTAGGCCATTCTGTGTTACCTTTGTGTTGGTATTTAAAGTAACCAAGTAGATTTGTGGTGAGCCCGGCCCACTAGTTTCTACTCCAACAGTTGCCTTCAAGTTTTCCTTTGTTTTAAAATTTTTTCTATTGAAAGTGTATCAAAGGCTGGCTAGTTTCAAAGTACTTACCAGATCCTAGTTTACTTTTGTGTATTTCTTGAGTTTATGTCAAAGGCTGGCTAGTTTAAAAGTACTTACCAGATCCTGGGCTGCTCTTTGTTCTTCATTTGTTTATTTCCCTTTCTTATTGTATCATTTCATTCCATAAATCAAACTTCAAGGAGATCCTTAGACATAGATGACTTGCCCCATGGACCACTCTTGCCTCTTGCTGTCCCGATTAAATCCTATTATGACTCCATAGCCCAATGGACTAAAACCTGCAATTATCTATCTTTTTGGCCAAAGCTACTCTCATTGCTTGCAACTTATCACCTTTGAAACTCTTTGCATTCAGGACTTTCCACCTCAATCAGTGATCATGCTCAACCATCCAAAAACAAAACAAACCCTTGGCCTTCATAACTAGCCTAATATTATTGCCCCAAACTTCAAAGACAAATCCATCTTTGCACTCATTAGAGAGATCCCTCTCCGGATTCAGGAGGGCTAGATCCTAGAATCCCAAACTTGGTTGAAACGATGTTTCTCCCTAAGATTGGACTTTGCCAATCTTGGTGATTACAAGGAGCTAACACATACCGAATCGACCACGAACCAGAACCGTTCTAGGTCCTCGTCAACTGCTCCCTTAAAGGTAGGCAATTTTAAGTGTGCCGCCATGGGCCCCTCTGGTTTACCTTCCTGAGGGCCTAGCGTCTAGGCGGCTGACGGATTTTGTGTAGATCTTCACAAACTATGGGCAAGGAAATCTTCCTCTCGCCTTTTCCGATAATCCTCTCCATTCCGCGTTGTACCTTGGCTCATCCAGCCCTTTGCTATATCTCTGACGCCGCTACCCGATTCCGTTTCTCAGATCTCTTCAAGTCCCGGCAACGAAACCATTTGTTGGCTTGAGGGGTGCTGACCCAGGTTTGGTGTGCAAGGTTTTCCAACAAACCCCTATACTATTGGCCCTTTCGGTAGTGACCCGCTTGCGTAGGTCACAGTCTCACCCGAGGTAGTATGGGTGGGTGCTGGAACCAGGTTTCCGCACCCTGAGAAAGGAAGGGTAAGGCAAGCAGGGCTGCATTCTGTTCAGATCACCTTGTCTCTGCACAAGGTTAAATATGTATCCAATTGCATCCATGTGCACTAGATCTATAATTATATGCTTTTCATAATACCAACTCAACGTTACATAACCAGAACAGAACATATCTAGATCTAATTCAATACACAGACTTTTGCAGCTTGATATAACTAGAGCAGAATAGATCCAGTCATTTAATATACAAACCTTCGAAGCACAAGGACAGAAAATGAATAACACAGTAATTACCACCAATTCATTCAATATTACTCACAGATTCAAATCTAATAATCTAGCATATTCATTCATCTATCAACCTTTCCTTACAATTCCCTTCCCAACCTGTGGACACAGCAGCAGGGTCCGCACGCAGCTGGACTAGGATCTCCGCGCACACATCCAGTAGGAGTCCGTTCCCCAAAACCCAAATAGATTTCTTACACAAAAGATCGCATCAATAGCACATGAAATCCTACCTCTTACAATCTGAAATGCTTCTCTATTTACAACAATCTAGCTTTAGCAATCCTATGGTCCGCAACCCATGGTTTTCGGACCCCTATTTTACCCTTTAACCCCTTACAATGCGTTCGGGGCTTTGACCTGCCCCAAAACCCCTGCTCTATATTAAATATAATCAAAAATAACCAAAATAGACTAGTTTCGTAGCTTGTTAGGAGACCTCATTCCAACAATCTTTAACTTGCGAAAATCCTTAACTCTTTAGTATTTCAATTGTCGATGTGAAATTTCACCCTGTTGACACGTGTTCATTTCGCTTTTCCTTAACCGTTCATCTCTTGTCTTTGGATCTGCGATTTAATCACAGTCGTCCTCTCAACCATATTGTCTCTTCTTCGCCTCTTTTTCCCACTCTAATCTCTGCCGTAAATCCTTAAAACTTTGACTCGGCACTTCAAACCTCGCCATCGATTTATGCTTAGGAATTCTGCTACGTATTTTGTTCTTTATTCAATCTGCTCTTCTTTCTAATGTCACTGCTCTGCAATATGACTCCCTCCACACTACTCTCCGCTATCTTTATGAGTTTATTCGGAATTATTCAACACTGCCTCCTGAGCTTTGTGCAATCTATAAACGCGCGGATTGGCTTCTGAGCTTGTTCTTCAACTCTCATCCCTTGGTTTCTACCCTAGCTTTTCTTGTGCAAAGTTTACAGGAACTACATTCTCACACTCAATATGTCTAATAATCAACATAAATAAAATATGCATGTATCATAGCACATAAATTTAATATTTAACTTTGACAGGGAAATAAAACCAATGGGTTGAAACAGAGAGCCCAATCACAATCCAAAACACTTGAAATTTATTTATAAAGAAAAATACACAAAACCGAGCCCTGGCATGGCTGGTTTTTACATTTGTTCCTACTCTCTATTCAACCCTCTCTCACACCTATTTCCCTCTCATTCTCTCTTTCTCTCTATGGAAGGTAGAACCCAAAAATGGTGGATTTAGCTTTGTTTTATGCCATTCCCCAAAATCCCCATATGGTTGAGAAACTGTTATTCAGTTTCATAACATTTTATTCAACTAAATGTATAACTAATCCTAATCTAACTATTCTTTTAACCTACATATTACAATCGATATGTTAGCCCAAACTAACTTTTAAACAAAATACTTTAAAATAAAGTCTTCAATTTATTAGGACTGCTAGTCCTCTTCCCAAGCCACAACATGTGACCAACTTGTCACATTGTTGATTGTGCCTTAATGCTCCTGCATCAAATCCTCACTGTCAAGATCTCTCAGAGATTCCCCATGGGAAAGCCTCTTGAAGTGGTCCACCACAATTTTCTTTATATCCTCAAAATTCTTTAGATTCTTCCCCCCATAATTGATCCAAGTTGTGTTGTTTTTTATTTCCCTGAAATTTGCTTGCTTATGGAATAACTTTGTGTTTTTATCCCCAGCCAAGAGCCAATTGTTTCTCGATTTTAGTCTCTAATACTCTTCTTCTCTTATGAGGTTAGCACAAAGGGCCTTCTATTGAAGAATGTAACTAAGTTCGGTCTTCATAAATTTTACTTTAGTCAATACTTATTGTACTTAAAATTCATAGTTATAAAACCTATATTATAAACGTAATATTAAATACTAATATATTAGTAATGTATTAAGAAAATATTGTATTAACAAATATAAATTTATATCATTATATATTAATTAATATTAAACCCATGGGATTTATGCTATAAACCTTAAGGAGTAGTATTATAAATCCAAGGGAATAATATTAAACCCAAGGGACTAATATTATAAACCCAAAGTATATACACCCTAAAATAAAAATTATAAACACTAAAATAAGCATGGTTGAATATGAACCCTTAGATTAATAAACCCATGGGATAAAAATTATTATCCCAAGGTAAATAAACCCTATGATAAATATTATAAAACCCTAAAATAAACATGCTTGGCCGCGGTTGATTTCCATACTGAGACAATCATTGTCACAATGTGACATTGGGCCATGCTTGACTATGATTTATTTTCATATCAAGACAATATTTGTCACAATGTGATGTTGAACCATGGTTGACCATGGATGATTTTCATATTGAGACAATCTTTTTCAAATGTGACATTTGACCATGGTTGAACATGGTTGGCTATGATTGACCATTGTTGACCATGATTGATATTATAAACCCAAGGGATGAAAATTATAAATGCAAGGTATATAAACCCAAAGATAAATATTATAAACCCTAAAAAAAACATGGTTGACCATGGTTGATTTCCATATTGAGATAATCCTTGTCACAATGTGACGTTGGACCATGCTTAACCATGATTGATTTTCATATTAAGACAATATTTGTCACAATGCAACACTGGACCATAGTTGACTATGGTTGATTTTCATATTGAGACAATCTTTGTCACAATGAGAAATTTGACCATGGTTGACGATGGTTGGCTATGATTCACCATTTTTTACCATGATTGATATTATAAACCTAAGGGAATAATAAACCAATGGGATAAAAATTATAAACCCAATGTATATAAACCCTAAGATAAATATTATAAAACCCTAAAATAAACATGCTTGACCATGGTTGATTCCATATTGAGACAATCCTTGTCATAGTGTGACGTTGGACCATGCTTGACCATGATTGATTTTCATATCAAGACAGTAGTTGTAACAATTTGACCAAGGTTTACCATCGTTTATTTTCATATTGAGATAATATTTGTCACAATGTGACATTTGACCATGGTTGATTTTCATATTGAGATAATCTTTTTCACAATGCGACATTCGACCATGGTTGACCATGGTTGGCTATGATTCACCATGGTTTACCATGATTGATATTATAAACCCAAGGGATAAAAATGATAAACGCAAGGTATATAAACCCAATGATAAATATTATAAATCCTAAAATAAACATGGTTGATTTCCATATTGAGACTGTTAGGGTCCTATAATAATAGGCATCATAATTTTGAATTGACTATGTAAAGTCTTATAATATTGTACATGCCTTTTCTTTCTGCAAATGTTTTCCCATATTAAAAAATGAAAAGAGGGTATGTCTTAAAATAAAAATCAAAAGACCAAAAGAAAAGAAGATAAAAAAAGAATAGAAAGTATGAACCCCACAAAAAGAAACAAAAAAAGATCCTGAAAGTATTTCACATTCAAATGCCACTAATTTTAGTTTACTTTATGCAAATAAAATTGTGTGTTGCTTGTCCAAAATGCCACAATTCATGATGATCATATAGTTTAATATTAATTCATTCATGCTTTTAAATTTCATTTCATTATAGTTAGTGAATAAATATTTGGCAAAACTATTTAATCTTAGCAGATCAGTAGTTAGGTAGAGAATAAAAATGAGCTCATCAATTTAACCTGAGTCATTGGAAGTTATAAGGTTATAAGTAGGTTAGTTTCCTTATCAAAAGAAAATAAAAGGGTCAGCAAGCTCAAATGCACCCAATAAATGAAGTAAAAAATGTTAGGATAAATAAAGGGTAGGCAGAAAATTTTTACAAGTCATGGAAAGCCTCAATTGGTTCATCTCATATCACTAATATCCTCCTAAATACCTTCCCCTTACTAAAGTACTACTTCCACTCTTGGAAGTCATTTCCCGTTGTAAAATACCCCTTTCCCCTTATTCTAACCCTTTTCATTGCTAAAACTCCTTTCCCTAGTTAAAAATACATTTCCCTTAGAAAAATTAAATTCCCCATTACCAATTCCCCTTTTTCATAAAAAACATGCAAAAACCCATTTTGCATAGTTTTAAATGTTTAAAATATACCAGGCCCAACTACAAAAACCCTTCCCCGATATTATTTTAACCCATTCCTAATGTATTTATGACACCCCGCCATTATTTTACAACCCCCCTTTATATAATTATTAGAATATAGCTTATGTCTTTCATTTACCCCCACTATATTAATATCCCCGATTCCATATCATATTAACCCCCATTAAAATATATTTCCCAAATTTTACATTACATTAACATCCTTCATATATTACTTCCCTCTATCATTATAAAACCCCACATTTTATTCCCTAACCCATCGCATATATAAAATCCCCCCCCACTAACATATTAACACCTCTGCATTCCTAATACCTAACCCCACCTACCATAACCCCTCACTTTTACCACACACCTGATCATTTCCGATTAGATCCAATGACCAATAAGAGATTGCGCACCCCCGACAGTCCAAAGTTTAAAGTCGGGGGAGGGGGAGGGGGGGGGGGGTGCGAAATGGGTGGTTTCACACTTCCGTCCATATGCCACACATCAGTCCCATATTTAATCGCACCCCCGAGTCCCGAAACCACTATACTGCTTTTTGCAATGAGATAACCGCCAATCCATATCCACGCCTGGTGATGAAACCCAATTACTATTTGAAAATTAAACCTTCACGCCATATGATTAACTACCTCCGGTCAAAAGTAATAAAACCCACCCAAAACAGTTATTCCTTTATTGCAGTTTATTTTCGAAAATGAAGCCTTTGCTGACCCATTTTATAGAACCATTGAAAACTCGGAGTTAAAGCTTTGTAAACCAATAAATCCCCTACTACGACCAGAACCCCTTCCAAAGACCGAATTTGACCTTTTCCAGGTAATCCTGACCCACCTTAGACCATTAAATTAAGCAAATAAAGTAATAAACTAATAAATTAAAAAAAACAATGGCCTCCCAGAGTGTAATATCTGTTAACCCTCTTCAGCCACATGTAGTAGATGTTGACCACACCCCCCTAGCTGATAAAGACTTCAAAATCAGTGATACAACTAATGATTTCAACCTTCTAGAGCTCCACTGCTAGAGCCATGATAAATTTATAGACCAAGCTGATGATATCCACCTCTCGGACTCAAACCAAACATGGTACATCTTCCCACAGACCTTTCAGTTTCCAGAAATCATCAGACTCTGCCTGATCAATTATTTTCCCAATGAAAGAGCTCTAGTAACCCCAAGCCAAGATATTTTATTCAAAATCACTGCACAATCAATAAATTAGATGTTACAAATCCAACCCAAGCCTGATGAAGTCCCATTATCCATTGAAATCCTCACTGAACTCTATCTGAAGCTTCACTTTCCCAAGAGGTTCCAAATATTCCAAACCTTCCTTCCTCCATCAATAGAAACCCCAAAAAGTAATCATCCATACTCAGCTTCCATATTTTCAAAGAGAACCAGACAGATTGTCACAATGCTGTCATGTACTTTAGGGTATTTTACTAATGAACATGTAGGGGCCTCTATCTTAGGTTTCTTTTCCATATTCTTCCCAGGTCAGCCTCCAGCTTCAACATTCAATTTTGCTCAATATCTTTTAGATGAAATCCATGAGAAACTAGTCAATTTACTAGAGGAAGGAGTATTTAAATACTCCTCATTTTTGTTTCATTTTTTCTTATATTTCCAATCAGAAACATTTGCAGTTAGCCTCCAAACACTAGACACAGAGGGTAACCCCCAATCTATAGTCTTCTAGACATCCTTAATTAGAAAGTATTCCATGAAATTCAGCTATAAAGACTTCATTGATTCATTTGTTTATTCATTTGCTAATATGATAAGAAGTAGCATTCAACCTAGAGTCAGTGAAGAGATAAAGAAAGGATTGCAGTTTTCAAATCAAAGTAGAACAGGAGACTGGTATTTATACTAGAATCATACATAAATTAGGGTGTATGGAAGACAACTCACTCCATACAAGCTTCCCAAATACCACCTAATGAGGTTATTTGCATTGGAATACATCAGAAAAATCCTGAACTCAGATGAAGTCAACTTCCTTTCAACAAAGAAGAAGACTCAATTCAAGATTAAGAACTAGTTAGGGCCTTTTATTTAAATTAATAGGAATCTTGGTCAGAAAGCAGACAAGTATTTACAAGATTTCAAATTTAGTAGCAGTTTCAAATGGCAATATGATCCTTTGGGAGTCATAAGTAAGTTAAGAGTCAAATTCAAATTGACCCTTTTAGTCATGAATCAAAACCTGATATTGAAAAGTATTCCAACCGGTTAGACTGGTTGGAAAATACTTTACAAGAGGTGGAGAAATAGGTTGATACTAGTTCCATCTTTCTTACTACAGCCCCACGGCACATAAATTCAAAGAGGGAAAGAGAGGAAGGCTGTTATTCTGTTGAAACTACTTCCAACACCAAATTCAAGCTAATGTACAAGAAAAAGGCCAAATTGAATCCAGTGATTGAACAGGAAAAGATAGTTGAAACAGTTGAAGTCATTCATACATATATAGTGGTTAGAGATGATGCACCTCCAACATTGTCAGAAGAAACACACCTGCTGTTGTACCTCAAGAAATAATTCCTTGCTGTGTAAAGGAATTTGTGCTCAAGACATTATTAAATTATGTCACAAACAAATGTAATAACTGTCTCTGTTTTATAAACCTTTAAACATTAATTATAATCTTCAAATATTAAACCCATGTATGTTCTGCAATGCCATATTATTTTTATGCTGAAGTGAATGAACGGAAGAAAGAAGAAAGAAAAGGATTCTAATTTGATATGATGTCCGAAACAGAATCTATCATTATAAAATCCTGAAGAAGTAAGAAATGATAAGGTTAAAATAGAGGAGCGCCCATTGAGGTTTATTTAACTCTTAAATACACATGTATCCAGAGACCTGCAGCTCAAATTACTCTATTTTATTCAAAGACATGAAAACATAATGAAAACTGGGAAACTATTCAGCATAGGAAGAATGATAGAAACTTGCAAAACCTTTCATTGATTCAGTATTTTCTAGTACAAAATTTGGCTTCAAGGTTCAAAACTCGGGACCTTCATCTTTCTTGAAATTTTCTTTTAATACAGTATCACAAGACAGTATCCAATAACGAAACTGATTCTAACTGCTCCAACTAATTCTAACTGTTTAAACCACTAACTGTTATGGAGGCACATGCCTCGGAAAGTCCTATTACATTTACATAATTTTGAAAAATAAAATGACAATGCATGAGTACCATATACGAGCTCATAAGGTGACTTACCAGTGGATCTTCTAGTGGTCATCCTTGTTGCCCATAGCGCAAACACTACCTTGGAATCCCAGTTCTTTTGGTTTTCATTGATTGTCTTCTTCAGAATTCTTACCAATGTTTTGTTAGAAGATTCTACCAATCCATTCCCATGTGGATGATAAGTTGTAGATTGAGACAATATCACATTGTAAGTCTGACAGAAATTAATAAACCTGATTGAATTGAAGACTTTAGCGTTATTTGTCACAATATTTACTAGACATCCAAATCTGCTAAAGATATTTTCTTCTAGAAACCTCATAACCACCAAATCATTTGCCTTCCTTGTGGGAATTTCCTCCACCCATTTTGTAAAATAATCTGTAGTAGTAAGGATCCACTTGAATTTTCCACTGGATGGTGGATTGATTTCTCCAATGAAATCCAACCCCCACTGTCTGAAATGTTCTTCAACAAAAACAGGAAGAAGAGGTAAAGGAGCTAACTTTTTATTTTCTGCAAACACCTGGCATTTTTGACAACTTCCGACTGCTTTATAAACATCAGCAAACACAAATGGCCACATGAGAAGTTACCTTCCAACTGTAGTGACCTCCGCAAAAACATTCATGATATTCTTTGATTACTTATGGAACTTCCTCCTATGTCAAACATAACAATAACACACCAGTAGGATCTTTCCAATATAGCTTTGCTTCAATTATGACATAAGGTTGCGCCTTAAGTTTTAAAGCTCTGTATTTAGTTCTATTTATGGAAGGAGGACAAGAAAGAAAGCATAAATAATGAACAATGTCTTTGTACCAATTTGAGCATAGGAATTTATACTTAATTGTTGACTTCGACTGAATATCACCTGTTTCTCCATAGACCTCTTCTACAGGTGCTAATAAATTAATTCCCAATGCTTGGAAATTTGACTATGTTAACAATTTGGCCAGTCCCAATCCTTTGATCAATTTTGTTGGTTTAATATCCAGGTCATATTCTTTGATTTTAGCGATCCACTTGCCCCTTTTCCCGTCCACTTCACTCTGTACTAAAACGTATTTTACAACGGAATTAGGAACATATGCTAAAATTTGGGAATGAAGAATATAAGTTCTAAATGCTTTCAATCCTTTCACCAGAGCATATACTTGTTTCTCTAATATATTATATTTCAACTCTGTATCTCGGAGCACTTTACTGAAATATGCCACAGGTTGTTCATACTTTTCTTCATTTCTCTGCAATAACACAACAACAATTGTTGAGGAAGACGCAAACGAGAATATTTGAAATGGCTTCTAATAATCTGGACTTATTAGAACGGGAGCTTCCTTCAGAGCTTCTTTGATTCTTTGAAATGACTCTCTCGCTTCTTTGTCCCACTTCAGCTCAGCCTCCTTTTTTAACATGTCTGTTATTTTCTTGACTATCTCTACATAATTAGGAAAAAACCTTCTTAGAAAATTAATTTTGCCAAGAAATATCTGAATATCTTTTTTGCTTCGAGGCTGTGGAATTGACTGTATTGCTTCGACTCTTGCTGGATCAATCTTCACTCCTTGTTTGGAGAAAATATGGCCCAGCAGTTTACCCTCCTCCAGAGCAAACAAAGATTTTTTAGGATTCAACGATAATCCATACTTTCTACATCTCAGGAAGGCTTTCTGCAAGTGCTGTAGATGTTCCTCATCCGAGTTTTAAAATATTGTGACATCATCCAGATAAACAACCACGAACTCATCTCCCACAAATGCAATATCCATCGCTCTTTGAAATGTGGCTCCTGCATTCATTAGGTCGAATGACATCCTGGCATACATAAACGTTCCCCAGGGTGTAGTGAAAGTAGTTTTATTTTGATCCTCCTTCTCTACATCAACTTGGTTATATCCTGAAAATCCATCTACCATAGATAATCTGTATGCTCCTGTCACCTTTTGCAAGAAAAAATCCATCTTCGGTAAAGGATAATTATCCTTCAATGAAGCCCTGTTTAAGTTCCTGAAATCTACACACAGCCTTATCTCTCCATTTTTCTTTCTGACTGGTACAATATTGGAAACCAAATCTGAATATCTTAGAGGAACAATTATTTTAGCCTGAAGTAATTTCTTATCTCTTTTTCAATCGGAGCCAACAATAATGGATTGATTTGTCGAAGCTTCTGTTTATGCTGTTTGACTCCATCTTTCAGTGGGATTTTATGCTGTATGATACTCTTATCATACGTCTTCAGATCACCATAAGACCAAGCAAATACATCTTCAAATTGTTTGAACAGATCAATGTACCTTTCTTTATAGTCCTTCGAGACCCCTTTGAACAATTTGATCATTTGAAATCTGACCCAGGTTCTAAATTACAATCTTCATTCTTCATCAATATCCTTTAAAAGGATTCAAATTTGTTCCAAGTTTCTCTTGAAAGGATGAGGATATTTCAACTAAACTACATATCTTGGAATTTTAGTACTTTCTGGACAAATTTCAAATCATTTATGAGCTGTGTAAAGGAATTTATGCTCAAGACATTATTAAATTATGTCACAAACAAATGTAATAATTGTCTCTGTTTTATAAACCTTTAAACATTAATTATAATCTTCAAATATTAAACCCATGTATGTTCTGCAATGCCATATTATTTTTATGCTAAAGTGAATGAACGGAAGAAACAAGAAAGAAAAGGATTCTAATTTGATATGTTGTCCGAAACATAATCTATCATCATAAAATCCTGAAGAAGTAAGCAATGATAAGGTTAAAATAGAGGAACGCCCATTAAGGTTTATTTAACTCTTAAATACACATGTATCGAGAGACCTGCAGCTCAAATTACTCTATTCTATTCAAAGACATAGAAACATAATGAAAACTGGGAAACTATTCAGCATAGGCAGAATGATAGAAACTTGCAAAACCTTTCATTGATTCAGTATTTTCCAGTACAAAATTTGGCTTCAAGGTTCAAAACTCGGAACCTTCATCTTTCTTGAAATTGTCTTTTAATACAGTATCACAAGACAGTTTCCAGTAATGAAATTGATTCTAACTACTCCAACTAATTATAACTATTTAAACCACTAACTGTTATGGAGGCACATGCCTTGGAAAGTCCTATTACATTTACATAATTTTGAAAAATAAAATGAGAATTTTAAAATTCTAATCTATGAGTGTTGGGAAAAATACTGAGAGGGGGGGGGGTGAATCAGTATTTACTGCATATTCAAAACTTTTTACTTTTTCATTCCTTAAAACCCATACGCTACTTTCCTTTAGTAAACTCGCGTATGCACGCAGATTTCCTTCATACAAATTGCGTATTAGCAGAGATCTAATTATGCAGATATTTATTAACTTAGTTCTTTGCAACATTCATTCATCTGATGTTAAGTTATCAGTAAACATGTGCAGTAACAACAGAATAAACCATCACACAAAGCATCACACATGAACACCAGGATTTTTAGGTGGAAACCCAAGTCGGGAGAAAACCACCGCTGCAGTTTCTCAGCCTTCAATATTTTATTATAGAGAAAACATCTTATAACATATGTGCTGGCGCAGACTCTACCAGCACGCAGGCACCCACGTGCGCTCGTTTACCAGCCTCTCCTGGAAGGGAGCTCCAACCCCCTGACTCGTTTACCAGCCTCTCCTGGAAGGGAGCTACGACCCCCTGATCTCGTTTACCAGCCTCACCTGGAAGGGAGCTACGACCCCCTGCTCTCGTTTACCATCCTCACCTGGAAGGGAGCTACGACCCCCTGACTGAAGGCTACAACCCTCAGCACCTCTATGGACCATGTTTCATCAATTTTCACACTGGATCCAACAACCTCAAAAGAGCACAACTTGTAGGCCACGTTTCATCATATTTTCAGACTGGACCCACTTCATACATTTAAGCACAGTCAAACATCAACAACAGATAGTTATAATACAGCAGAACAGATCAGACATCTCTTACCACAGACTTCAGCAAACCCTAGTTTGCATACGCGCTTTCTTTTCTCTGATGTCACGTATATATGCGCTTACGTTTACATCAACCAGCGTATACTTCAAAATTAATTTCACTGCGCATACGCGCTTTCTCTTCAGCGAAGCCGCGTATATACGCGCTTCCTCTGCGACGAACTAGCGTATAGATCTTCAACCATTTCAGAGCTGCATACTTCTTTAGATCAGATATTCAGTTCAGATTCAACCCTTTAATTCAGACAGATGTTCGCCTCATTTCAGATCTAAGCATTCCATAAACAGATCTAGTAGATACAAATATATTCCAGATCTAGATTCCCTTATTCATCATTTCTTCATTGGAGCATCATACATTCAGATCTATCATTCAAATATAACCCTTTCCATTCAGATATACTTCATAGAGAAGTATTCATTCAAGCTCAGACATCTTGCTCCCACACTCATGATTTGCACAATGAATTTCTTCTCCTTATATAGGTTTATCTTTTTTTCAATACCACGGGCCCCTTTTTCAATACCATGAGCCTTCAATACCACGGGCCCCTTTTTCAATACCATGAGCCTTCAATACCACGGGCCCTTTTTCAATACCATGAGCCAAAACAATACCATGAGCCTTCAATACCACGGGCCCCTTTTTCAATACCATGAGCCAAAACAATACCATGAGCCCAAAACTACATTACTTCCGATGGTATTCCTGGATGGGGTCATTTAGATGAATCATTACCCAATACAATGGGTCAATACCATGGTGGTTACCCCTGGTTTCCCACTTTATGAGCACTTTTGCCCATACGCGACTTGGAACGTTGTTTCCCGCGTGCATACGCAACTTCCCTTAGACAGATCCACGTATGCCTTGAGACTTACTCTTTTCATCATAGATCTAACACATACTTAATTCCTTTCTTCATTACCTTCTATACTCACTGTAGACAGGTTCATCAAGACATATTCTATCAAGCACAAATTCATCAAGTAAGTTGCCATCATCTTCATCAGGTGGGTTGCCATTCAAGATCAACTCTCTACATCATATTGTTCAACAAACATCATATCACATCAGATTTGCATCATTTACCAAGTCCATCAAATCAAGAATAACTTCATCAGGTGGATTTCCATCAAGGACAACATATGTCAACAATCTCATGTCTTCATCTTCATTCAGTGGGTTGCCATCAAGGACAACCCTCTGCATCATATTTCCAACAATCTCCCCCTTTGGACTTGATGGCAACCACGATGGTGTTTGGTTACCACAACAGATAGGTACATTAAGAATACAATGACACCATGTCACTCTCCCCATTTTTGACACCATTCTTTCTCTTCATTTCAAACACCATGTCACTCTCCCCCTTTGACATCAAGGGAAAAGGGCGGATCAAAACCAACATACTCTCCCCCTTTTCTCCTCATGTGGAAGAAGCGTTCTGCAGATCTGATGTATACTGAAGTGACCAAGCTCCCCCTGAGTTCATGCTGAATCTTCAAACATATTTTTCAATAAAGTACATGACTCTATGAACTTCCTATCACCAAAGACTCATACTTACATCAAATATCCAACCAAGTGGATTTACATATGAGACTCAAGTACCCAACCAAGTGGGTTTACACATTTCAATTCAGCTACCCAACCAAGTGGGTTTACAAAATTTGACTCAGCTGCCCAACCAAGTGGGTTTACAAATTTGAAAAGTCCTTACATGACTGAATATTACAATTTTACATCATGGGTCTCAACAAGACCTTTTCATTAAATTACAAATATGACCATTTACGACCAACACCAGAAAGTCCTCAAGAAAGAGAACATATTTCAGAACCATCATAATGCCAATAATGCATTATACTTAGCAAAGCTAATGCTCCCCCTGAAAATGTGCATCCGAACATCCTTTCCATATGAATAAGGCTCCCCCTTAGTTTGTGCATCCTGAACACTTTCAACCAATCACCAAGGCATCTTTAAAACATTAGAGATTGAAACAATATTATAAGAGCTGGAACATCACCAGAGATACTAGAGATACCAAACAGTACTGTAGCTGTGCTGAAGAGAGCTGACCCCAAACAGAAATTTGTCAGCAATCAGACATACGTGGTTTTATGTGCATGAACTCGCGTATATACGCGACTGTGTTTCATGAAATCCGCGTATCCACTACCATCTTCTATATTTCAACTAGATCTGATCCTCTGTGAGGCAAAGACAATGTTCAGCTTCTTTCTGAGATATTTGAATGCTTCCCTGGAATACATATAGATAGAACAGTGTAGTTGTGTCTTCAAGCGTCATCCAACGGTTGTAGCATAAGCACATTAGTAACCAAGCCTTCATATTCTTTGCAGCATCAATACAATATTTCCAAGAGCAATTATCATACCAGAACAACATCTTCAAATATGTGTCAAGCAATCATCCATGTGGTCCAATATCATCAAGATATTCAAGATTTAACATGATGTAACATATGTAGGGAAAAGATCTCAACCATAGTAACAAAATCTGCATGATCTATTCTTATTTCTGAATCAAATGACTTCCAACTCATCCATGTGTGAGCACAAAAGATACTTTTCAGCAAACAGGGCTCAAAATCTCATCATAATAAACCATATACCAAGTCATCATCATTTGAGCATGAGTATCACAATAACCAAAGAATAAGTAGTCATAGTGCCAACAATGCAATCATTAGTATTCAACCTGTTGCTCCCCCTGAACCAGTGCTCCTCCTTAACTTGTGCAACCTGAATACCTTCATCAGCAAGTCATCAGCAATTCTATGCATGATCTGTTCTTATCTCTGAATTATAAGACTTTCATCTCAGCAACGAATACTCTTCATCAACAAGCAAATAGGACTCATCCATAATCTTCAACATAAGAAACCAAGTATCATATCATCATAATTTAGAACTGAGAAACTAAGCTGATACTGAGTCAATAATATAGTTATTTACAGTCAGACTGATGCTCCCCCTGAAACTCTGCTCCTGATCTTCAGTTGTCATCCCAATTTTCTTATCCTTAAAGCATACGCGACTGTGTCTGCTGGAACTTGCGTGTATACGCGACTTATGTTCATCGAACCCGCGTATGGAAAGTGAAGCATAAACATTTTTCATACTCCTTCATCTCCCCCTGAACTTGTACTTCTTGTACCTGTCTTCTTCATATCAAATTCTCTGTCAGAAATACATATAACCAGAAAAATCAAATCAACCATGAGAGTCATCATACATTGCTCCCCCTGTGACGATACATTACTAAATCTCATAATGTATCCCACATCATTCTTGCAGTCAATAAGAGAAGTAAGCTTCAGAAGCGGATGACTGCAGTAGGGTCAGAATTCCCTACGTTTCTGATTGGTCCTCCTTCTTTTTCCAAATTTTCTTGAACTTCCTAACTGTGTGCTGAAAATTGTCCACTTTCTCAGATCTGTTCAACCTGCATTCCTTTTCTACATGTCCATACTTGTTACACGAATAACATCTCATGTGTCCAGAGAAATAAGCATAAGAATCATAATGAGTATTTCTAATCTTCCTCCTTTTACAATCAACTGCTTTATGTCCATACTTGTTACATGAAAAACAATATCCCTTGAAGAAACCAGAGTACCTTTCTATGTTGGAACTATTTGTTTGAGGCTGAAATGATCTTCTCCTGCAATTTGCTACAACATGCCCATAATTATGACATTTAAAACATTCAACATTCTTGACTGATTTCCTTTGAGATTTCATCATTGTTGGTTGACTTTTTGTTTCTTTCAACACTTCAGTTTTTGCATTGACATCCTCTGAATTTTTAGCACTTCCTTGTGAGCTAGATTCTCCTTTAACAGTTTCATGGAAACCAAGACCAAGTTTGATAGCAGGAGACCTTTGATTACTCAGAATATTGTCCAAAATATTAGTACTATCTTGAAATCTCAAAAGTCTAACCTTTTCTTCTAATTTACCTTTGAGAATGTTTACCTCAACCTACAAGGCTTGACATTGCTTTGTCATGCTTTCTTCTTTCCTTCTTCCATCTTCTACTTGATCCTTCAAATTTAGAATCTCTTCTTTCAACCAATTTTCGTTTTCTTCACATGTTTGTTGCAGCTCTTCATTCTTCTTATTTGATTTTTCCAGATCTTCTTTGAGAGAGATGATTTCTGCTTCAAGGCCTTCCTTTTCAAATGACAGAGGTTCTTTATTCTTCTTATTTGATGCTTCAAGATCTGTTTGTAGAAAGATGATTGCAGCTTCAAGTCCTTCATTCTTCTTGCTTGATTTTTCGAGATCTGCATTTAGATCGTTGATTTCTGCTTCTAGTTCTTTAATTCAATTGGATGCATAAGTATGAAACCTTTGATACTTGTCCACCTGTCCATTCAACATTTCTATTTGATCTTTCATTTGAGAGATCATCTCTTTGTAGATAGAATCTTTCTTATCAATTTCCTTTTGTTGTTCTTCAACTTTGATCTTGATAGCTTGTTATAGATCCACAACTTTACTTTCACTTTCTACACCATTGCTTGCACACAGAAGATTACAAGGGCCCAAATCACTATCAGATTCATCTTCTTCAATTTTATGAGATATCTCCTTGCTTCGAGTAGCCTTCTTCTTTTTCCTCTTTGCCATGAGCACTTGTAGAGCTTCGTCAGAATCTGTTTCATCTTCTTCAATTTTTGCTATACATGATTTCTGAGGTATCTCCTTTCCTCGAGTAACCTTCTTCTTTTGCTTCTTTGCCATGAGCACTTGTAGAGCTTGGTCGGAATCTTCTTCATCTTCACTGGACACTTCATCATCATCTTCATTTGCATAATAACTCTTCCTCTTTTCAAATTGTTTTCCTTTACCATGTTTTTCTTTATAAGGACATTTAGCAGCATAGTGACCAACTTTTCCACACTCAAAACATTTGAAGGGAAGCTTACCTTTGAATCTTCCAGTACCTAGTTGGAGCTTTCTCATGAAATTCGCTTCTTCTTCATCGGATATATAGCTGGATTCTTTGACAACTTCCTTTTCTTTTCCTCTTGTAGATGCCTTAAAAGCAGCTTCTCTTATTTGAGAAGGACCTCCTTGTCTCATTTCAAAAGCAGTCAGAGTACCATGTAATTGAACAATAGTAAGAGTTTGCAGATCTTGCCTTTCTTCAATGGCTGAAACTTTAGAGTCAAATTTTGAAGTCAAGGATCTTAAGACTTTTTCCACCAGAGTAGTATCGGTTATGGTTTCACCCAAATTTCTCATGCGATTTACAATATCATCTAGACGAAGAAAGAAACTGGCAACACTTTCATCACTATGCATCTTCAAATTTTCATATTCAATTCTAAGAGTTTGGAGTTTTGCACTTTTTACCTTTTTGTCTCCTTCATAGCTTAGAATGATTTTGTCCCATATTTCTTTTGCTGAATGTAGCTGCATCACTTTAGCAAATTCTGATTCAGACATGCTTCCTAACAAGACATTTATTGCTTTGGCATTGATTTCATACTTCTTCCTTTCTGCTGCATCAGTAGGAATACTTGCTGGGTATTGATAACCTTCTTCCACGATTGCCCATACATCTGCACCAAGACTTTGCAGATACGCTTTTGTTCGTACCTTCCAGAATATCAGATTGCTTCCATTGAATAGAGGTGGCTTTATAGACATCACTCCTTCTTGACTTCCCATTGCGACGGATCTCCTTCAAGCGATCAAGCTTCTACAGAAGGACCTGCTCCGATACCAATTGTTGGGAAAAATATTGAGAGGGGGGGGGGGGGTGAATCAGTATTTACTGCATATTCAGAAACTTTTTACTTTTTCATTCTTTAAAACCCATATGCTACTTTCCTTTAGTAAACTCGCATATACACGCGGATATCCTTCATACAACTCGCGTATTAGCAGAGATCTAATTATGCAGATATTTATTAACTTAGTTCTTTGCAACATTCATTCATCTGATGTTAAGTTATCAGTAAACATGTGCAGTAACAACAGAATAAACCATCACACAAAGCATCACACATGAACACCGGGATTTTTAGGTGGAAACCCAAGTCGGGAGAAAACCACCGCTGCAGTTGCTCAGCCTTCAATATTTTATTATAGAGAAAACATCTTACAACATATGTGCTGGCGCAGACTTGACCAGCACGCAGGCACCCACCTGCGCTCGTTTACCAGCCTCTCCTGGAAGGGAGCTACGACCCCCTGACTCGTTTACCAGCCTCTCCTGGAAGGGAGCTATGACCCCCTGATCTCGTTTACCAGCCTCTCCTGGAAGGGAGCTATGACCCCCTGACTCGTTTACCAGCCTCTCCTGGAAGGGAGCTACGACCCCCTAACTGAAGGCTACAACCCTCAGCACCTCTATGGACCACGTTTCATCAATTTTCACACTGGATCCAACAACCTCAAAAGAGCACTACTTGTAGGCCTCGTTTCATCATATTTTCAGACTGGACCCACTCCATACATTTAAGCACAGTCAAGCATCAACAACAGATAGCTATAACACAGCAGAACAGATCAGACATCTCTTACCACAGACTTCAGCAAACCCTAGTTTGCATACGCGCTTATGTTCACATCAACCAGCGTATACTTCAGAATTAATTTCACTGCGCATACGCGCTTTCTCTTCAGCAAAGCCGCGTATATACGTGCTTCCTCTGCGACGAACTAGCGTATAGATCTTCAACCATTTCAGAGCTGCATACTTCTTCAGATCAGACATTCAGTTCAGATTCAACCCTTTACTTCAGACAGATGTTCGCCTCATTCCAGATCTAAGCATTCCATAAACAGATCTAGCAGATACAAATATATTCCAGATCTAGATTCCCTTATTCATCATTTCTTCATTGGAGCATCATACATTCAGATCTATCATTCAACTATAACCCTTTCCATTCAGATATACTTCAGAGAGAAGTATTCATTCAAGTTCAGACATCTTGCTCCCACACTCATGATTTGCACAATGAATTTCTTCTCCTTATATAGGTTTATCTTTTTTCAATACCACGGGCCCCTTTTTCAATACCATGAGCCTTCAATACCACGGGCCCCTTTTTCAATACCACGGGCCTTTTTCTTCCTCGCAGAGCAAAAACAATACCGCCGACCTTCAATACCCACGGGCCTTTTTCAATACCATGAGCCAAAGCAATGCCATGAGCCCAAAACACATTGCTTAAGATGGGCCCATTCTGGATGGGGTCATTTAGATGAATCATTACCCAATACAATGGGTCAATACCATGGTGGTTACCCCTGGTTTCCCACTTTATGAGCGCTTTTTCCCATACGCGACTTGGAACGTTGTTTCTCGCGTGCATACGCGACTTCCCTTAGACAGATCCGCGTATGCCTTGAGACTTACTCTTTTCATCATAGATATAAAACATACTTAATTCCTTTCTTCATTACCTTCTGTACTCACTACAGACAGGTTCATCAAGACATATTCTATCAAGCACAAATTCATCAAGTAAGTTGCCATCATCTTCATTAGGTGGGTTGCCATTCAAGATCAACTCTCTACATCATATCACATCAGATTTGCATCATTTACCAAGTCCATCAAATCAAGAATAACTTCATCAGGTGGATTGTCATCAAGGACAACATATGTCAACAATCTCATGTCTTCATCTTCATTCAGTGGGTTGCCATCAAGGACAACACTCTGCATCATATTGCCAACAATGAGAACATCTAGTCCTGAAGCGATTGCTGAATCAACAGCTGCTTTTGATTGAGCCTTTGGGATCTCTTTTGTTGTATCCACGGAGAAAGTTTTGTACTTTTTCCAAAGTTCACCTTGAGTTGTAGAAGCATTCTTGTAACTAAGATATTCCAATCTAAATGCAACAGCCTGACTATGAGTAAGTATTTCTGTGAAGAGTGTTTTTACCATCCATAGCAAGTTTAAATGCCTATGCAAAAAGTTAAACATTGTTTCTCCCTTTAAAACTTGTGTCTTTTTGTGCCTGCTATCTGCCCTGCTTTTTGCCAGTGTTAGTGCATCTTCATAAAACTTCCACGTCAAAATATTTCCCTTTTCTATCCAGCATGAAGGTAAACCTGTCCTGATCAATTTATCAAATTTTATATCAAACTTTTTTACCACCTCCTTTATTCCCAGTAACCTTTTCTCTGCTACTTGCCGAAGATTATTCTTAATTATCATCTTATTGACTTCTTCGACATAAAAATATCTGTCTTGTATTTCCATATCTTCTAACTCTTCATCTGATTTGGAATTGATAAAATTTATAAACTTTCTAGCCCAATTTTCTCTTTTCATGACCGTTTTCTTTTCAGACAATATCTCTTCTTCATGCTCTGAGATGAGGCGTTTTTCCTTAGCAATTATATTTAGGGAATCCCAATTGGACTTCATTTCAGAGATTATTTCACCCCAGATGATATCTTTAGCTCTTAAAAGTGAGATATTACCCTTTAACTTTTCCTTGAGATCTTTAATTTCATCCTCAGCCTTTTGTAATTTCTGCTTGTTCTCATTCGCTCTATCTTCCCATGCTCGCATGACCTTGGTAGTTATTTCCAACTCTGATTGAGCCTGCTTACGATCTCGTTCTGCTAACTTTAATTCGGTGTTGAGCTGAACAACCTGTGCTTGAGGATCATAATCAGCATCACCTGTAGCCAAAACAAAAGTTCAAGTGTGATTTTCAATACAGTTCTGTAATGAAATAACAGTCTGCTTCACTTTGGACAACTATTCATCTTTCCGCAACAGCTGCAGACGTAGCTCTTCTTTTTCTTTCTCCACTTCAGCTACTTCTACGGCCATTGAGTGCTCTGCAGCTGGTAATTTTAGCTTTTTCCTCAATGAGGATATTTCCATTTCTGCACTTTTCATGAGCTTTTGAACTGCAGCTTTATCATTGGGATCAACACTTATTTTCATAATGATCTTCTTCAATTCTTCATTTTGAGTCGACAACGCCCTTGAATTAGCCTTCTCCATCTTGATCTGTTTAATAACTTTTGCAAGCATGTTCTCAGCCTTAATTGCTATGGCATTAGTCTTGGTTAAATCATTTACAATTAATCGCCCAGTCTGCATATGAAGATTCATTTTATCCCACAATGGGATATTTTTAACATCCATAATTATGTTTACCTCATTAAAACTGCTCGAAGATCCAAGGGACATCCCGGTTGGATGTGTCAGAGCCATCCTAAATTGATCCTTTTCGAGGTCCATTACAGTCAATAACCTGGTCTGATCAGCAGCTACGTGATGCTCTGCCTGAGCTTCTACATTAGCTTTTATCCTCTGATTTCTTTCTTCAATCTGTGTAAATATTTGTTTTACTGAAGGCATCTTCTCTGAATAAAGTTCATGTCCTCCAGGAGAAGAAGGGACATTTCGTTCTTCATTGATATGAAAGGTAAAACCAGACGAGTTGGAAGAATGATCCTCAACCAATTTGGTTCTCTTTTCTTCCCTGGGCTCTTCATCATCTACTTCAACAACATCTTCCCTACCACTTTTGTTTTCCTTTTCAGTAATAACAAGTGTTTGAATGCTCATTTTTGATGCGTTTATTCCGCCTTGGTTTGCTAGCTTCTCCTGATCAGGTCTGCTTACATGACAAAGCGTAGCATATCCATTCTCAATTCTTCTCTGAGAAATTACTCCATGCGAATCATAAGACCACTTTTCTCCTAGTAGCAACTGTGTCTCTTCCAACATTTTAGAAAATTCATCAAAATCTTGCCTCGTATTGACCACGAAAGGTCCCACACTCATAGGCAATTTAAACATAAAACCTTTATTCTTGGGAATAAAGTGTACCTGATCCACATTAAGGCTCTGTCTTATGAATTCCAAGGCGAAAAGCCGCATGGGTACAAAATTTGGGAGCCTATAGGGCTCGATGCTAGCTCCATACAACCTTATCTCTGAATACTCTTCAAACACAAACCAGTCTCCAAATCTGCAACTCGGTCCTAGCTGTAGGAACTCCCGGGCTTTTGGTAAAAAACATGGAGGAGGAACTCCATTCAAAATTCTATAAGAAATGGACATATAATGACTAGCAAACTCAAATAGCCCTGCTTCGTTTCCTTCTTTTCTAGTCATATCAGTCCAAAATAACACAGATTGCTTTTGCTTATTGACATCAACTATATTCAATCCCAAACTCATAAATTATTCGACATTGTGATATAAAAATAAATAAACAATCAAGGATGGGAATCTAAAGAAACCTGTAAGAGGAAAGGCCATCAACTGAGAATTTACAATCTCCTGCCAGAAACATGGAATGTCGAGAACAACCCCTAGCTTCATCATGAGTGCGTACATTCCCAAGATTGATTTATCAACTGTCTTGTCATTGTCTTTGCTTAAAATCTCCGCAATGCAACTTAAAACTGGTCTATACTCAGCATCGAACGCTTCCAAACTAAATTCTTCTCCTTCGAGCTGAGATTTCTCTGAATTTGATCTCAAGTATGAAATACACAGACTTAATTCTTCATTTGAAAGGTCTTCAAAATAACGAGCCAATGAATCTTCAGAAAACTGCAATGGTGACTCGTTTTCTAGAAAACACAATGCTTGTCGAATTAATTGCGTCGATACCTGCAGAATGTTTTCACCCTGCGAGTTCATGATAAAACACTTACCAGGGTACATTGAAGAGACCAGCCATGATATGAATTTGAGAAAATCTGCAACGACGCCAATTAATGTTGTACCTTGAGAAACAATTCCTTGTTGTGTAAAGGATCCGTGCTCAAGACATTATCTGATTCTGTCACAAATGAATTTATATATATGTCTCTGTCTTATAAACCCACAAAAATTGATTATGTAACCTTTAAATATCAAAACCATGGATGTTCTACAATGCTATATTCCATTTATGCTGAAATGGATGAAAGGAAGAAAAAGAGAAGAAGATTTTAATCTGATATGCTGCTTCTAACAGAATCTATCATTTTAAAACCCTGAAGAATTAAGTTGAGACAAGGTTAAAACTGAGGAGCGCACATTAAGGTGTGTTTAACTCTTAAATACATATGTATAAAGAGACCCGCTACTCTTACTCTATTTTAATCACAGATGAGAAAACATTGTGTAAACTGGAAAAACTTTTCAGCACAAACAGGATAATAGGAACTTGCATACTCATTCATTGATTTTTCCTTCTTCAGTACAAAAATTTGTCTTCAAGGTTCAAAAATTCCGAACCCTTGCTCCTCCTCTCCCCTCTGCTTTTATGTTTGCCTTCTGATGTCACTTCCTAACTGCTTTGATCAGTTATAAAACTGATTCGTGGAAGTTTTGGAATTATTTACATTTACAAAGTATCTGTTTTAATATTATATATATAATATATAATATAAAACCCAAAAAGACTTTATACTAGCGCAAGTAAAAATAATAAATAGTACACTTTGGGTCCCATTACATCCATATGTATCAATAATAAAGTCACCCATGGTTTATGAAAACTGATAACCACTTGCGGGAGCAATGATAGCGGTTTCCCGAAAAAGGACTAGGTGATGCTGTAATGCATCACAACCGTCGATTTTGTAAATAGTGGTTTCAACTAAACCATCTGCGGGGGTGCCATCTCCCATAAACTCCATGTAACTTGTACTACCGCTACACCATTGGATCCGAGCCAAATGATCCACGTTGTTGATTTAACTCTTATGTTGTATATGAATTTCTGCTTTGGAAAACCACCACTGTCATCGGCAACAAAGTCAAGAACAGCTGCATCGATCATGTTCGATCGAAATTTTTCACTGTCTCTGGCTGTTAATCCAGATTCTGAGTATCGATTTGAAGGTATGACATTTATATAACACTCTTTCTTCGTGAAACTCAATGCTTTTCTTTTACTGCTTCCCCTTCAATCTCCTGCTGCTCTATAAAATACTTCCCATGAGATCCATCCCTCCAGCTGCCCGTATGTATCTCAGAGTCGTGGCCATGAATTGGTTTTTCAGTGTAACTGGGAAAATCCACCACTCTGCGAATCTTAGTGGGCTGCGCCGTAGAATGTATTAGCTCACGAGCCCTGGCCTGGCGCAACAAATGGTTGCGCAGGGTGTGATCGTTGCTCTCGATGCCATGCCCCTTGAAGTGAATAACACCCCTCCTAGCGATCCACTCCACCTCGTTGTCCAAAATTCCATGCTGGCTGGCTTCGATCAGAAGGTGCTTCATCTCTGAAAGTGTCAGAAAAGGTAGCATGTTGTGAAGGTCTTCAAATTTCAAGATGTGATATGTTGCAGAAGCCTTTTTCAACACTCTTAAAATGATGAGCTTCCGCAGTTTGGAACCGTAGTCATTGATCAGTTGCGGGTGGAGAGTGGACAAGAGTGACCAGGCTTCTGCTGCAAGATCCACTGGGTAGCACTCAATGTCATAAGTTTCTTCAAGCAGCTGCAACAACTTCCTTACTTGTGGCGGAACCTGTGCCAGAATATCCTGTGAGAGCAGAGCAGACAATAGGCCCTCGCGTGAAAATGTATATTCATACTTTCTTTCTCCATTGTCAGTGTAAAGAGGCACAGATAGAGCTTCTAACAACACAGTCGAAGCCCTTGGCCCCAACTCCAAACTCGACATACTCTTTTTTCTAAGAGGAATCTTAGGTACAACAAAATGGCATGATACAAATCGGAATCCACTGCCTTGAAGATCTTCGATAACTGAGAATAGTAATTACGCAGCATGCCTAAAGACAGAGGAGGTTGGGCAACTCGAGCCAGGAAATGAATGTCCTCTATTGTGCGGAAAGCCTCCTGCCATTGTTCAAGCTCCACTGCAATACGCAATTGCACCAATCTGGTCATTAGATAATTATGAGGAGTCTGGACATCTTTCAAGGAAAGTATTCTCAGCCTGAGTGGTGAGCTATCAATGATCATTTTCAGATGATAACGAATTATACTGCAAATGTCATAAAATTCATCCACCCGCCTATACGTCAAGCAGAAATTCAGCACATGCTATACATAAATATTATAAGCAGATTCAAATGCCGAATGGTTCTTGAATACATCTAAGAGGAGCCGATGAACTTCCCAAGCAAAAACAAACCAACTGGTAGCCCGACTCTTGGTTGCAGGGTTGTGATGGTGACCCTAAAACAGAGCAAGATGATCTTGGCGCGTAAATTGGTCAAAATTGGCCCCCAAATTCTCCAGATTCAATTCAAGCCCTTGGCGTTCCAAGCTCTTCAGGCCCATGTCATCCTTGATACGGCATGCCTCGAGAAAATATTTGACCACAGGATCCACAGAGGCGTTGCCTGCCACACAAATGCACCAATACTGAGCCAATTCCCGCCTCGCTTTCCATGCATTATACATCTCCACGCATCCCTCTAATAGTGTTATCATCACATCCTAAAGATCTTTTTCCATCCATCCAGTATCCTTCTCTTTTCTAAGCAGTTGCACAAATGCTCCAATGCTTCCTTGTGCCTCTCAACCTTCATCAAAGCTTTAACTGTCTTTATAGTATTTCGAGGCCCTGTAATCTTATTCACTAAGCATGCTCATGCTGCTTGATGTGCAAGAGCACTGTAATCCCTCCCTGGTGGCTTAATATTGATCTTAAAGGGTTTAGGAATAATTAGGCCACCTTCCATGTTGAGAAGGAAATTGGGATGTTTTATGTATATACTGTTGTTGCAGAGGTGAGATTGGCTTGGAGATTTGTCTAACAGTTAGAGAGCATGGAGAGCAAGGTTGTATATATTTGCCAATTGTAGGGGCCTATTAAGCAAACCCCTGCAATGTAATTAAATCACCCAATAATAGATTTCTTAGGCACAGTGTTTCAAATGCCTTTAAAACATTTTGTTTATCTCCTTGAACTTGTTCCACTTCTATAATTGTTCCTTAGCAACCTTAAATTACCAAGAACTTCTCCCGACTTCATGCAATCGTTCATACTCCAACTCCTATACTTGAGTTTGAAAAGATTGTGACATCATCCAGATAAATAACCACGAACTCATCTCCCACAAATGCAATATCCATCGCTCTTTGAAATGTGGCTCCTGCATTCATTAGGCCGAACGACATCCTGGCTTACATAAACGTTCCCCAGGGTGTAGTGAAAGTAGTTTTCTTTTGATCCTCCTTCTCTACAGCAACCTGGTTATATCCTGAAAATCCATCTACCATAGATAATCTATATGCTCCTATCACCTTTTGCAAGACAAAATCCATCTTTGGTAAAGGATAATTATCCTTCAATGAAGCCCTGTTTAAGTTCCTGAAATCTACACACAGCCTTATCTCTCCATTTTTCTCTCTGACTGGTACAAGATTGGAAACCCAATCTGAATATCTTAGAGGAACAATTATTTTAGCCTGAAGTAATTTATTTATCTCTTTTTCAATCAGAGCCAACAATAATGGATTGATTTGTCTAAGCTTCTGTTTATGCGGTTTGACTCCATATTTCAAAGGGATTTTATGCTGTATGATACTCTTATCATACGTCTTCAGATCATCATAAGACCAAGAAAATATATCTTAAAATTATTTGAACAGATCAATGTACCTTTCTTTATAGTCCTTTGGGACTCCTTTGAACAACTTGATCATTTTAGGCTCCTATTGAGTTCCTAAATTACAATCTTCCACATTCTCATCTTGGTTTTCTTTCTTCTGATTTACAGCCACGTCATTTGCATCAAACAGTCTTTCGAGAGGCACCAAGCCTCTTGGCAAAACATTGTCTTTCAACTGAATAATATCCTGACCACCAATCTTCTTTCTCAGAGTCTTATCAGCCGACTCGTCTTCGTCAATCTCTGAATCCATCTGATGATCTTCAAAATATTCAGTCATCAACAAAAACTTCTTAATCTGTTCATCATCCTCAAAGACCTACCAATGTTTGACATTGTCAGGGATTGAAGGTCTATGTCTCATCTCGATTTCATATCTCAGTCTCGGATTAATCGGAGGCTTGAATGTACTGGCTGCAACTGCTAAGGAATCAGCCATTCTATTCTCTTCCCTTGGAACAAACTGTAAGTTGAAAGCTTCAAATTAATTTTCAATCAAATCCCAGACCTCATTCCTATAAGTTCTTAATCTGGGATGTTTAGTTTGACACAAATTCTTTGTTTGTCTTATGATTAATTCAGAATTGCCGAACACGGTCATAGACTGAATTCCCATGTGCTTAGTTGTCTGCAGACAAATGATTAATTCTTCATATTCCGCTACATTATTAGTGGACTCAAACTCTAATTTGAAATAAAAAGGCACAAGGTTACCTTTCGGAGAGATAAAAATGAAGCCAGCTCCAGTACCTTCTTTAGAAAACGCACCATCAAAATAACACTTCCATAGCTTGTTTGAACACAGCTCCTTATGTACAATGGCTGAAGGGAGCTGCCCTTGTGTTTCCTCAGCAAATTCTGCATTTTCATGCAGCATGAAACAAGAAAGGTCATCCTTTTCCTGGCCGTAAATAGGTGAATTACCTGCATATTTCTTGGTGGCAGTTTTTTGAAACCTAGTTTCTCTGTACAATCTCCTTTCTTCCCCATTAAAAATAGGAATGATAGCATATGTAAAATCTAGCTTCAAGACTCCTCCCAGCTTTGCCCCCCAGGATCTTGATAGTAACATACCAAATCTAGCTGGAATGTCTGATACTACCACATCCATCATAATGCTCTTGGCTGGGATTTGAGCCAATGAAACAACCATATCCTTAATAAGACCCACACACTTCACCCTCTTTGAATAAAAGGAATAAATATCTCGGTATGGCTTAGTGATTTGCAAATTCGACTCTTTCATCACACACAATGGCATCAAATTGTGGGATGCGCCAAAATCTAGCATACAATTATGCAGAACAAAATCATGTAACAGAAGTGAAATATAGAAAGGAGAGACAGATGAATCTACCTCTTCAACATGAGGCCCAAATGTAACCACTGGTTTTTCTTCTTGCAGATTAACTATATCACCCACTTCATCTGACTGAGATAGATTAATAAATTCAGCAATCTCTTTCTTATAAGCAGGTGTTTTCATTAATTCAAGAAGAGGAACTTGAATTTTCACTTTTTCCAACTCTTTTGCCAAACTGAAAGTTTGATTTGGTTTTGTCAACTTTTCAGGTTCTTCTTGATCTTTCTTGGAACTTGGACTTTGATTAGAAACAGTAACCACTTTCTCCAAAATATTAGAATCTCTAGCCTTTGTTTGAGAAGCTTCAGCTTGCTGCTTTTCCTTCTCTTTTTCTTCATTCATGGGCTTTTTCCCCTTATCTAATTTCTTAGTCTAGTCTTTCTGTAATCGAGTATGTTGTACCTTAAGAAACAATTCCTTGCTGTGTAAAGGAATTTGTGCTCAAGACATTATTAAATTATGTCACAAACAAATGTAATAATTGTCTCTATTTTATAAACCTTTAAAGATTAATTATAATCTTCAAATATTAAACCCATGTATGCTCTACAATGCCATATTCTTTTTATGTTGAAGTTAATGAACGGAAGAAACAAGAAAGAAAAGGATTCTAATTTGATATGCTGTCCGAAACATAATCTATCATTATAAAATCCTAAAGAAGTAAGCAATGATAAGGTTAAAATAGAGGAGCTCCCATTAAGGTTTATTTAGCTCTTAAATACACATGTATCCAGAGACTTGCAGCTCAAATTACTCTATTTTATTCAAAGACATGAAAACATAATGAAAACTGGGAAACTATTCAGCATAGGCAGAATGATAGAAACTTGCAAAACCTTTCATTGATTCAGTATTTTCCAGTACAAAATTTGGCTTCAAGGTTCAAAACTCGGAACCCTCATCTTTCTTGAAATTGTCTTTTAATACAGTATCACAAGATAGTTTCCAGTAATGAAACTGATTCTAACTACTCCAACTAATTCTAACTGTTTAAACCACTAACTGTTATGGAGGCACATGCCTCGGAAAGTCCTATTACATTTACATAATTTTGAAAAATAAAATGAGAATTTTAAAACTTCTACTCTATGAGAACATCTGGTCCTGAAGAGATTGCTGAATCAACGACGGCTTTTGATTGAGCCATTAGGATCTCTTTTGTTGTATCCACGGAGAAAGTTTTGCACTTTTTCCAAATTTCACCTTGAGTTGTAGAAGCATTCTTGTAACTAAGATATTACAATATAAATGCAACAGCCTGACTGTGAGTAAGTCTTTCTGTGAAGAGTGTTTTTACCATCCATAGTAAGTTGAAATGCCTCTGCAAAAAGTTAAACATTGTTTCTCCCTTTAAAATTTGTGTCTTTTCGTGCCTGCTATCTGCCCTGCTTTTTGCCAGTGTTAGTGCATCTTCATAAAACTTCCACGTCAAAATATTTCCCTTTTCTGTCCAGCATGTAGGTAAACTTGTCCTGATCAATTTATCAAATGTTATATCAAACTTCTTTACCACCTCCTTTATTCCCAGTAACCTTTTCTCTGCTACTTGTCGAAGATTATTCTTAATTATCATCTTATTGACTTCTTCGGCATAAAAATATCTGTCTTGTATTTCCATATCTTCTAACTCTTCATCTAATTTGGAATTGATAAAATTTATAAACTTTCTAGCCCAATTTGTTGTTTTCATGACCGTTTGCTTTTCAGACAATATCTCTTCTTCATGCTCTGAGATGAGGCGTTTTTCCTTAGCAATTATATTTAGGGAATCCCAATTGGACTTCATTACACAGATTATTTCGTCCCAGATGATATCTTTAGCTCTTAAAAGTGAGATATTACCCTTTAACTTTTCCTTGAGATCTTTAATTTCATCCTCAGCCTTTTGTAATTTCTGCTTGTTCTCATTCGCTTTATCTTCCCATGCTCGCATGATCTTGGTAGCTATTTCCAACTCTGATTGAGCCTGCTTACGATCTCGTTCTGCTAACTTTAATTCGGTGCTGAGCTGAACAACCTGTGCTTGAGGATCAGAATCAGCATCACCTATAGGCAAAACAAAAGTGCAAGTTTGATTGTCAATATGGTTCTGTAATGAAATAGCATTCTGCTTCACTTTGGACAGCTATTCATCTTTCCGCAACAGCTGCAGACGTAGCTCTTCTTTTTCTTTCTCCACTTCAGCTACTTCTGCGGCCATTGAGTGCTCTGCAGCTGGTAATTTTAGCTTTTTCCTCAATGAGGATATTTCCATTTCTGCACTTTTCATGAGCTTTTGAACTGCAGCTTTATCATTGGGATCTACACCTATTTTCGTGATGATCTTCTTCAATTCTTCATTTTGAGATGACAACGCCCTTGAATTAGCCTTCTCCATCTTGATCTGTTTAATAACTTTTGCTAGCATGTTCTCAGCCTTAATTATTGTGGCATTAGTCTTGGTTAAATCATTTACAATTAATTGCCCAGTCTACATATGAAGATTCATTTTATCCCACAATGGGATATTTTTAACATCCATAATTATGTTTACCTCATTAAAACTGCTCAAAGATCCAAGGGACATCCCGGTTGGATGTGTCAGAGCCATCCTAAATTGATCCTTTTCGAGGTCCATTACAGTCAATAACTTGGTCTGATCAATAGCTACGTGATGCTCTGCCTGAGCTTCTACATTAGCTTTTATCCTCTGATTTCTTTCTTCAATCTGTGCAAATATTTGTTTGACTGAAGGCATCTTCTCTGAATAAAGTTCATGTCCTCTGGGAGAATAAGGGACATTTCGTTCTTCATTGATATGAAAGGTAAAACCAGGCGAGTTGGAAGAATGATCCTCAGCCAATTTGGTTCTCTTTTCTTCCCTGGGCTCTTCATCATCTACTTCAACAACATCTTCCCTACCTCTTTTGTTTTCCTTTTCAGTAATAACAGGCCTTTGAATGCTCATTTTTGATGCGTTTATTTCACCTTGGTTTGCTAGCTTCTCCTGATCAGGTCTGCTTACATGAGAAAATGCAGCATATCCATTCTCAATTCTTCTCTGAGAAATTACTCCATGCGAATCATAAGACCACTTTTCTCCTAGTAGCAACTGTGTCTCTTCCAACATTTTAGAAACTTCATCAAAAGCTTGCCTCGTATTGACCATGAAAGGTCCCACACTCATAGGCAATTTAAACATAAAACCTTTCTTCTTGGGAAGAAAGTGTACCTAATCCACATTAAGGCTCTGTCTTATGAATTCCAAGGCGAAAAGCCACATGGGTACAAAATTTGGGAGCCTATAGGGCTCGATGCTAGCTCCATACAACCTTATCTCTGAATACTCTTCAAACACAAACCAGTCTCCAAATCTACAACTCGGTCCTAGCTGTAGGAACTCCCGGGCTTTTGGTAAAAAACATGGAGGAGGAACTCCATTCAAAATTCTATAAGCAATGAACATATAATGATTACCAAACTCAAATAGCCCTGCTTCGTTTCCTTCTTTTCTAGTCATATCAGTCCAAAATAACACAAATTTCTTTTTCTTATTGACATCAACTATATTAAATCCCAAACTCATAAATTCTTCGACATTCTGATATAAAAATAAATAAACAATCAAGGATGGGAATCTAAAGAAACCTGTAAGAGGAAAGACCATCAACTGAGAATTTACAATCTCCTGCCAGAAAGATGGAATGTCGAGAACAACCCCTGGCTTCATCATGAGCATGTACATTCCCAAGACTGATTTATCAACTATCTTGTCATTGTCTTTGCCCAAAATCTCTGCAATGCAACTTAAAACTGGTCTATACTCAGCATCGAATGCTTCCAAACTAAATTCTTCTCCTTCGAGCTGAGATTTCTCTGAATTTGATCTCAAGTATGACATACACAGACTGAATTCTTCATTTGAAAGGTCTTCAAAATAACGAGCCAATGAATCTTCAGAAAAATGCAATGGTGACTCGTTTTCGGGACAGCACAATGTTTGTCGAATTAATTACGTCGATACCTGCAGAACGTTTTCACCCTGCGATTTCATGATAAAACACTTACCAGGGTACATTGAAGAGACCAGCCATGATATGAATTCGGGAAAAAAGTGGGCTTTTGGGATACAGGCGGACAAGATACTGGAACTCTTCATGGCTGAAAACACTGGGGATTTCTCAGCATTTAGGGTCACTTGGTGATACAATAAGGAATGGTTGACAGAAGACAAGGTATCCTGGACGTCTTTTTCACTATCTAGGAGAGAATTGAGGTTTGTAATACCAGGTAGGGAGACTTGCTTTTCCATGGCTGACAGGCAATGGAAACAATTCGTGGAATAGCGGATAATGCAAAGGTGGCAAGAACACGGTTCGTATGGAAAAAACAAACACAAATGGACGGGAATGGGACAAAATAACTCTTTAACAGCTACAAAAATCGGTAATAAATGCCGACATGATGTGGAAAAATCAATTGAAAGAGGATGACAGCTATCTTCCACCTCACCTGATGACGTCACCGCAGGGGGTCTTGGAGTACGGCGGTGAACCTCAGCCTGCACCCCCCGCAATGAATCCTAGCCGTCGATCACGGCTCACCTGCGATCTGACTAGTCAACTGGGGGGGTGCCGAATCGGATAATGCACAAGCGCTTTATACCCCCGCATTTGATCACCCGACCACGTTCTTCCACGATCACTACTTCCGCTCAGGAAGTTGCTCGTGACTTAATCATGAAACCCAAACATACATCCAAATAAAGTTTAATGATAAACTTGATTTGCCTTGAGGTTGTAAGGATGCTTCGCTCTCTCTTTTTTTATAATACAACATAAAGCATTATACTATATCATATGCATTTTCGAAATTTCAAATTTTTCTTTTTATTTTCTAATTTTCAAGACAAAATAAAAAAGGATATGCTGTTGTGTAAAGGAATCTGTGCTCAAGACATTATCTGATTCTGTCACAAATTAATTTATATATATGTCTCTGTCTTATAAACCCACAAACATTGATTATGTAACCTTTAAATATCAAAACCATGGATGTTCTACAATGCTATATTCCATTTATGCTAAAATGGATGAAAGGAAGAAAAAGAGAAGAAGATTTTAATCTGATATGCTGCTTCTAACAGAATCTATCATTTTAAAACCCTGAAGAATTAAGTTGAGACAAAGTTAAAACAGAGGAGCGCACATTAAGGTGTGTTTAACTCTTAAATACATATGTATAAAGAGACCCGCTGCTCTTACTCTATTTTAATCACAGATGAGAAAACATTGTGTAAACTGGAAAAACTTTTCAGCACAAATAGGATAATAGGAACTTGCATACTCATTCATTGACTTTTCCTTCTTCAGTACAAAAATCTGTCTTCAAGATTCAAAAATTCTGAACCCTTGCTCCTCCTCTGCCCTCTGCTTTTATGTTTGCCTTCTGATGTCACTTCCTAACTGCTTTGATCAGTTATAAAACTGATTCGTGGAAGTTTTGGAATTATTTACATTTACAAAGTATCTGTTTTAATATTATATATATAATATATAATATAAAACCCAAAAAGACTTTACACTAGCACAAGTAAAAAGAATAAATAGTACACTTTGGGTCCCATTACATCCATACGTATCAATAACAAAGTCACCCATGGTTTATGAAAACTGATAACCACCTGCGGGAGTAATGATAGCGGTTTCCCGAAAAAGGACTAGGTGATGCCGTAATGCATCACAACCATCGATTTTGTAAATAGTGGTTTCAACTAAACCATCTGCGGGGGTGCCATCTCCCATAAACTCTGTGTAACTTGTACTACCGCTACACCATTGGATCTGAGCCAAATGATCCATGTTGTTGATTTAACTCTTATGTTGTATATGAATTTATGCTTTGGCAAACCACCACTGTCATTGGCAACAAAGTCAAGAACAGCTGCATCGATCATGTTCGATTGAAATTTTTCACTGTCTCTGGCTGTTAATCCAGATTCTGAGTATCTATTTGAAGGTATGACATTTATATAACACTCTTTCTCCGTGAAACTCGATGCTTTGCTTTTGCTGCTTCCCCTTCAATCTCCTGCTGCTCTGTAAAATACTTCCCACGAGATCCATCCCTCCAGCTGCCCGTATGTATCTCAAAGTCGTGGCCATGAATTGGTTTTTCAGTGTAACTGGGAAAATCCACCACTCTGCGAATCTTAGTGGGCTGCGCCATAGAATGTATTAGCTCGCGAGCCCTGGCTTGGCGCAACAAATGGTTGCACAGGGCGTGATCGTTGCTCTCGATGCCATGCCCCTTGAAGTGAATAACGCCCCTCCTAGCGATCCACTCCACCTCGTTGTCTAAAATTCCATGCTGGTTGGCTTCGATCAGAAGGTGCTTCATCTCTGAAAGTGTCAGAAAAGGTAGCATGCTGTGAAGGTCTTCAAATTTCAAGATGTGATATGTTGCAGAAGCCTTTTTCAACACTCTTAAAATGATGAGCTTTCGCAGTTTGGAACCGTAGTCATTGATCAGTTGCGGGTGGAGAGTGTACAAGAGTGACCAGGCTTCTGCTGCAAGATCCGCTGGGTAGCACTCAATGCCATAAGTTTCTTCAAGCAGATGGAACAACTTCCTTACTTGTGGCGGAACCTGTGCCAGAATATCCTGTGAGAGCAGAGCAGACAATAGGCCCTCGCGTGACAATGTATATTCATACTTTCTTTCCCCATTGTCAGTGTAAAGAGACACATATAGAGCTGCTAACAACACAGTTGAAGCCCTTGGCCCCAACTCCGAACTCGACATACTCTTTTTTCTAAGAGGAATCTTAGGTACAACGAAATGGCATGATACAAATCGGAATCCACTGCCTTGAAGATCTTTGATAACTGAGAATAGTAATTACGCAGCATGCCTAAAGACAGAGGAGGTTGGGCAGCTCGAGCCAGGAAATGAATGTCCTCTATTGTGCGGAAAGCCTCCTGCCATTGTTCGAGCTCCACTGCAATACACAATTGCACCAATCTGGTCGTTAGATAATTATGAGGAGTCTGGACATCTTTCAAGGAAAGAATTCTCAGCCTAAGCAGGGAGCTATCAACGAGAATTTTCAGATGATAACAAATTATACTGCAAATTTCATAAAATTCATCCACCCGCCTATACGTCAAGCAGAAATTTAGCACACGTTGTACAAAAATATTATAAGCAGATTCAAATGCCGAATGGTTCTTGAATACATCTAAGAGGAGCCGATGAACTTCCCAAGCAAAAACAAACCAACTGGTAGCCCGACTCTTGGTTGCAGGGTTGTGATGGTGACCCTAAAACAGAGCAAGATGATCTTGGTGCGTAAATTGGTCAAAATTGGCCCCCAAATTCTCCAGATTCAATTCAAGCCCTTGGCATTTCAAGCTCTTCAGGCCCCTGTCGTCCCTGATACGGCATGCCTCGAGAAAATATTCGACCACAAGATCCACAGAGGCGTTTCCTGCCACACAAATGCACTGATACCAAGCCAATGCCCGCCTCGCTTTCCATGCATTTTTCATCTCCACGCATCCCTCTAACAGTGTTATCATCACATCCTGAAGATCTTTTTCCATCCATCCAGTATCCTTCTCTTTTCTAAGCAGTTGCACAAATTCTCCAATGCTTCCTTGTGCCTCTCAACCTTCATCAAAGCTTTGGCTGTATTTATAGTATTTCGAGGCCCTGTAATCTTATTCACTAAGCGTGCTCGTGCTGCTTGATGTGCAAGAGCACTGTAATCCCTCCCTGGTGGCTTAATATTGATCTTAAAGGGTTTAGGAATAATTAGGCCACCTTCCATGTTGAGAAGGAAATTGGGATGTTTTATGTATATACTGTTGTTGCAGAGGTGAGATTGGCTTGGAGATCCATCTAACAGTTAGAGAGCATGGAGAGCGAGGTTGTATATATTTTCCAATTGCAGGGGCCTATTAAGCAAACCCCTGCAATGTAATTAAATCACCCCATAACATATTTCTTAGGCACAGTGTTTCAAATTCCTTTAAAACATTTTTTTTATCTCCGTGAACTTGTTCCACTTCTATAATTGTTCCTTAGCAACCTTAAATTACCAAGAACTTCTCCCGACTTTTTGCTGAGTAGATATTGCACTACAACATCTGGATAGAATTGGGGACAGTACTTTGGTATCAAAGTGCTGAGAACTTGTAGATCAGTAGCCTTTATTGGGCATGGAGTCAAGTCAGACTGAATTTTCTCTCAATCCAAAATATCTGAAAATTTCAAAACTTCTCTGAAACTACTCTTCTTCTAGGATCTTTATTCTTGAACTGAAAAATTTAAACTAGAAATACTGCAACTGGAAATGCTCAACTCCTGAGCTTATTTATGTACAACTCTGATAGATATAAGCATGGTTGAACTTAATCAAGTGAAGTCAACCTTCCAATGGGACCAATCCAACATCTGCTTGTCAGATTTAATACCTTCATACTGCTGAAATTTAAAAATCAAAAGAGGAATGTACCATGAAAATTTTTCATATACAAAATTTTGTACATACCCTTGCATTAAAGCTTGTTGCTGACCAAAGAAATTTGCCATATATTCATCAATTATGTTTAATTCATTAAAACTGCTCGAAGATCCAAGGGACATCCTAGTTGGATGTGTCAGATCCATCCTAAATTGATCCTTTTCGAGGTCCATTACAGTCAATTCCACTGCCTCGAAGCAAAAACGATATTCAGAGATTTCTTGGAAAAATTAATTTTCTAAGAAGGTTTGTTCCTAATTATGCATAGATAGTCAAGAAAATAACGGACATGTTAAAAAAGGAGGCTGAGGTGATGTGGGACAAAGAAGCGAGAGAGTCATTTCAAAGAATCAAAGAAGCTCTGAGGGAAGCTCTCGTTCTAATAAGTCCAGATTATCAAAATCCATTTCAAATTTTCTTATTTGCATCTTCCTCAACAATTGCTGCTGTGTTATTGCAGAGAAATGAAGAAAAGTATGAACAACCTGTGGCATATTTCAGTAAAGTGCTCCGAGATGCAGAGTTGAAATATAATATATTGGAGAAACAAGTATATTCTCTGGTGAAAGCATTGAAAGCATTTAGAACTTATATTCTTCATTCCCAAATTTTAGCATATGTTCCTAATTCCGATGTAAAAGACGTTTTAGTACAGAGTGAAGTGGACGGGAAAAGGGGCAAGTGGATCGCTAAAATCCAAGAATATGAACTGGATATTAAACCAACAAAATTGATCAAAGGAATGGGACTGGCCAAATTGTTAATAGAGTCAAATTTCCAAGCATTGGGAATTAATTTATTAGTGCCTGTAGAAGAGGTCTATGGAGAAACAGGTGATATTCAGTCAAATTCAGCAATTAAGTATAAATTCCTATGCTCAGATTGGTACAAAGACATTGTTCATTATTTATGATTTCTTTCTTGTCCTCCTTCCATAAATAGAACTAAATACAGAGCTTTAAAACTTAAGGCGCAACCTTATGTCATAATTGAAGCAAAGCTATATTGGAAAGATCCTGCTGGTATGTTATTGTTATGTTTGACAGAGGAGGAAGTTCCAGAAGTAATCAAAGAATATCATGAATGTTTGTGCGGAGGTCACTACAGTTGGAAGGTAACTGCTCATAAAGTTTTTAAATCAGGTTTCTATTGGCCATATGTGTTTGCTGATGTTTATAAAGCAGTCAGAAGTTGTCAAAAATGCCAGGTGGTTGCAGAAAAGAAAAAGTTAGCTCCTTTACCTCTTCTTCCTGTTTTTGTTGAAGAACCTTTCAGACAGTGGGGGTTGGATTTCATTGGAGAAATCAATCCACCATCCAGTGGAAAATTCAAGTGGATCCTTACTGCTACAGATTATTTTACAAAATGGGTGGAGGTAATTCCCACAAGGAAGGCAAATGATTTGGTGGTTATGAGGTTTCTAGAAGAAAATATCTTTAGCAGATTTGGATGTCCAGTAAAGATTGTGACAGATAACGCTCAAGTCTTCAATTCAATCAGGTTTATTAATTTCTGGCAGACTTACAATGTGATATTGTCTCTTTCTATAGCTTATCATCCACAGGGGAATGGATTGGAAGAATCTTCTAACAAAACATTGGTAAGAATTCTGAAGAAGACAATCAATGAAAACCAAAAGAACTGGGATTCCAAGCTAGTGTTTGCACTATGGGCAACAAGGATGACCACTAGAAGATCCACTGGTAAGTCACCTTACGAGCTCGTATATGGTACTCAGGCATTGTTTCCCACCCAGTTGGTGAAACCTGTGATTTCCTTCCTCCAAGATGCTCAAGCAGAACCTAATGCCATGATTAGAAGAATGAATAATGTAATGGAGCTAAATGAAAGCAGAAATAAATTACGGGAGAATTTGATTGTTTATCAGCAGAAAATGAAGACCATATTTTACAGAAAGCAAAGGAGATCATGTTCCAGAAGGGAGACCTGGTATTGAGGTGGGATACCCGAAGAGAAGACAAAGGGAAACACGGCAAATTTGATCCCTTGTGGTATGGTCCGTTCAAAATCAATGAAGTCAGGATGAATAACACTTTCATGCTAGAAAATCTTAAAGGAGAAGTACTAGATATGCCTGTGAATGGGCAATAACTAAAGCATTATTTCCGGCACTAAGGGACTGTTTCATCACCATTGTAGATATCAGGTGTGATCACTGTACATTTTCCATTAAGAAATTTTTGACTCCATGCCCGAAGTGAAGGCACTAATCTGCAGGTTCTTAGTGTTTCATGGTAAAAACACTATCCCCGGGTGGAGCCAGATGTTGTGGATCATCTGCATATCCTTTTTTATTTTGTCTTGAAAATTAGAAAATAAAAAGAAAATTTTGAAATTCCGAAAATGCATATGATATAGTATAATGTTTTATGCTGTATTATAAAAAAAAAGAGAGCGAAGCATCCTTACCACCTCAAGGCAAATCAATTTTATCATTAAAATTTATTTGGATGTATGTTTGGGTTTCATGATTAAGTCACGAGCAACTTCCCGAGCGGAAGTAGTGATCGTGGAAGAACGTGGTCGAGTGATCAAATGCGGGGGTATAAAGCACTCGTGCATTATCCGATTCAGCACCCCCGCAGTTGACTGGTCAGATCGCGGGTGAGCCGTGATCGACGGTTAGGATTCATTGCGGGGGGTGCCGACCGAGGTTCACCGCCGTACTCCAAGACCCCCCGCGGTGACGTCATCAGGTGAGGTGGAAGACAACTATCATCCTCTTTCAACAGCTTTTTCCACGTCATGTCGGCATTTTTTACCAGTTTTCGTAGCTGTTAAAGAGTTCTTTTGTCCCATTCCCATCCATTTGTGTTTTTTTTTTTCCATACGAACCGTGTTCTTGCCACCTTTGCATTATCCGCTATTCCATGAATTGTTTCCATTTCCTGTCAGCCATGGAAAAGCGAGTCTCCCTACCTGGTATTACAAACCTCAATTCTCTCCTGGATAGTGAAAAAGACGTCCAGGATACCTTGTCTTCTATCAACCATTCCTTATTGTATCACCAAGTGACCCTAAATGCTGAGAAATCCCCAGTGTTTTCAGCCATGAAGAGTTCCAGTATCTTGTCCGCCTGTATCCCAAAAACTCACTTTTTTCCCGAATTCATATCATGGCTGGTCTCTTCAATGTACCCTGGTAAGTGTTTTATCATGAACTCGCAGGGTGAAAACGTTTTGCAGGTATCGACACAATTAATTCGACAAGCATTGTGCTATCTCGAAAAAAAGTCACCATTGCAGTTTTCTAAAGATTCATTGGCTCGTTATTTTGAGGACCTTTCAAATGAAGAATTCAGTCTGTGTATGTCATACTTGAGATCAAATTCAGAGAAAGCTCAGCTCCAAGGAGAAGAATTTAGTTTGGAAGCATTCGATGTTGAGTATAGACCAGTTTTAAGTTGCATTGTGGAGATTTTGGGCAAAGACAATGACAAGACAGTTGATAAATCAGTCTTGGGAATGTACGCACTCATGATGAAGCCAGGGGTTGTTCTCGACATTCCATCTTTCTGGTAGGAGTTTGTAAATTCTCAGTTGATGGCCTTTCCTCTTACAGGTTTCTTTAGATTCCCATCCTTGATTGTTTATTTATTTTTATATCAGAATGTTGAATAATTTATGAGTTTGGGATTGAATATAGTTGATGTCAATAAGCAAAAGCAATCTGTGTTATTTTGGACTGATATGACTAGAAAAGAAGGAAACGAAGCAGGGCTATTTGAGTTTGCTAGTCATTATATGTCCATTACTTATAAAATTTTGAATGGAGTTCCTCCTCCATGTTTTTTACCAAAAGCCCGGGAGTTCCTACAGCTAGGACCGAGTTGCAGATTTGGAGACTGGTTTTTGTTTGAAGAGTATTCAGAGATAAGGTTGTATGGAGCTAGCATCAAGCCCTATAGGATCCCAAATATTGTACCCATGCGGCTTTTCACCTTGGAATTCATAAGACAGAGCCTTAATGTGGATCAGGTACACTTTCTTCCCAAGAAGAAAGGTTTTATGTTTAAATTGCCTATGAGTGTGGGACCTTTCGTGGTCAATACGAGGCAAGCTTTTGATGAAGTTTCTAAAATGTTGGAAGAGACACAGTTGCTACTAGGAGAAAAGTGGTCTTATGATCCGCATGGAGTAATTTCTCAGAGAAGAATTGAGAATGTATATGCTGCGTTTTCTCATGTAAGCAGACCTGATCAGGAGAAGTTAGCAAACCAAGGCGAAATAAACGCATCAAAAATGAGCATCCAAACGCCTGTTATTACTGAAAAGGCAAACAAAAGTGGTAGGGAAGATGTTTTTGAAGTAGATGATGAAGAGCCCAGGGAAGAAAAGAGAACCAAACTGGCTGAGGATCATTCTTCCAACTCTCTTGGTTTTACCTTTCATATCAATGAAGAACGAAATGTCCCTTCTTCTCCTGGAGGACATGAACTTTATTCAAAGAAGATGCCTTCAGTCAAACAAATATTGACACAGATTGAAGAAAGAAATCAGAGGATAAAAACTAATGTAGAAGCTCAGGCAGAGCATCACGTAGCTGCTGATCAAACCAGGTTATTGACTATAATGGACCTCGAAAAGGATCAATTTAGGATGGCTCTAACACATCCAACCGAGATGTCCCTTGGATCTTCGAGTAGTTTTAATGAGGTAAACATAATTATGGATGTTAAAAATATCCCATTGTGGGATAAAATGAATCTTCATATGTAGACTGGGAAATTGATTGTAAATGATTTAACCAAGACTAATGCCACAGAAATTAAGGCTGAGAACATGCTTGCAAAAGTTATTAAACAGATCAAGATGGAGAAGGATAATTCAAGGGCGTTGTCGACTCAAAATGAATAATTGAAGAAGATCATTATGAAAATAGGTGTAGATCCCAATGATAAAGCTGCAGTTCAAAAGCTCATGAAAAGTGCAGAAATGGAAATATCCTCATTGAGGAAAAAGTTAAAATTACCAGCTGCAGAGCACTCAATGGCCGCAGAAGTAGCTGAAGTGGAGAAAGAAAAATAAGAGCTACGTCTAAAGCTGTTGCGGAAAGATGAAGAGTTGTCCAAAGTGAAGCAGACTGCTATTTCATTACAGAACCGTATTGAAAATCACACTTGCACTTTTGTTTTGCCTACAAGTGATGTTGATTCTGATCCTCAAGCACAGGTTGTTCAGCTCAGCACCGAATTAAAAAAGGATTAAGGAAACAGAATCGTAGCGAGGCTCAATCGAGTTGAAATGACTGCAAGTTTCTCACAGGCATGGGAAGATAAAGCGATTGAGAACAAGAAGAAGTTACAAAAGGCTGAGGATGAAATTAAAGATCTCAAGGAAAAGTTAAAAGGTAATATCTCACTGTTAAGAGCTAAAGATATCATTTGGGGCGAAATAATTTCTGAAATGAAATCCAATTGGGATTCCCTAAATATAATTTCTAAGGAAAAATACCTCATTTCAGAGCATGAAGAAGAGATATTTTCTGAAAAGAAAATAGTCATGAAAAGAGCAAATTGGGCTAAAAATGTCATATATTTTATCAATTCCAAATCAGATGAGGAGTTAGAAGATATGGAAATACAAGACAGATATTTTTACGCTGAAGAAGTCAATAAGATGATAATTAAGAATAATCTTCGACAAGTAGCAGAGAAAAGGTTACTGGGAATAAAGGAGGTAGTAAAGAAGTTTGACATAACATTTGATAAATTGATCAGGACAGGTTTACTATCATGCTGGGTAGAAAAGGGAAATATTTTGACGTGGAAGTTTTGTGAAGATGCACTAACACTGGCAAAAAGCAGGGCAGATAGCAGGCACGAAAAAACTCAAGTTTTAAGGGGAGAAACAGTATTTAACTTTTTGCAGAGGCATTTCAACTTGCTATGGATGGTTAAAACACTCTTCACAGAAAGACTTACTCACAGTCAGGCTGTTGCATTTAGATTGGAATATCTTAGTTACAAGAACGCTACTACAACTCAAGGTGAACTTTGGAAAAAATGCAAAACTTTTTCCGTGGATGCAGCAAAAGAGATCCCAATGGCTCAATCAAAAGCAGCCGTTGATTCAGCAATAGCTTCAGGACCAGATGTTCTCATAGATTAGGAGTTTTAAAATTCTCATTTTATTTTTCAAAACTATGTAAATGTAATAGGACTTTCTGAAGCATGTGCTTCCATAACAGTTAGTGGTTTAAGCAATTAGAATTAGTTGGAGCAGTTAGAATCAGTTTCATTACTGGAAACTGTCTTGTGATACTGTATTAAAGGATAATTTCAAGAAAGATCAAGGTTCCGAGTTTTGGGACCTTGAAGCTAAAATTTTGTACTGAAGAATATTGAATTAATGAAAAGTTTTTGCAAGTTTCCTTCATTGTGTTTATGCTGAATAGTTTCTCAGTTTTCATTATGTTTTCCATATCTATGAGTAAAATAGAGTAATTTGAGCTGCAGGTCTCTAGATACATGTGTATTTAAGATTTAAATAAACCTTAATGGGCGCTCCTCTATTTTAACGTTATCATTACTCATTCCTTCAGGATTTTACACTGATAGATTTTGTTTCAAGCAGCATATCAAATCGAAATCCTTGCTTTCTTGTTTCTTCCATCCTTTCATTTCAGCATAAGGAGAATATGGCATTGCAGAACCTTACATGGGTTTAATATTTGAATATTATAATTAATGTTTAAAGGTTTATAAAACAAAGACAGTTATTACATTTGTTTGTGACATAATTTAATAATGTCTTGAGCACAAATTGCTTTACACAGCAAGGAATTGTTTCATGCATTTTCGGAATTTCAAATTTTTCTTTTTATTTTCTAATTTTCAAGACAAAATAAAAAAGGATATGCAGATGATCCACAACATCTGGCTCCACCTGGGGATAGTGTTTTTACCATGAAACACTAAGAACCTGCAGATTAGTGCCTTCACTTCGGGCATGGAGTCAAAAATTGCTTGATGGAAAATGTACAGTGATCACACCGGATATCTACAATGGTGATGAAACAGTCCCTTAGTGCCAAAAATAATGCTTTAGATATTACCCATTCACAGGCATATCTAGTACTTCTCCTTCAATATTTTCCAGCATGAAAGTGTTATTCATCCTGACTTCATTGATTTTGAACGGATCGTACCACAAGGGATCAAATTTGCCGTGTTTCCCTTTGTCTTCTCTTCGGGTATCCCACCTCAATACCAGGTCTCCCTTCTGGAACATGATCTCCTTTGCTTTCCTGTCAAATATGGTCTTCATTTTCTGCTGATAAACAATCAAATTCTCCCGAACTTTATTTATGCTTTCATTTAGCTCTATTGCATTATTCATTCTTCTAATCATGGCATTAGGTTCTGCTTGAGCATCTTGGAGGAAGGAAATCACAGGTTTCACCAATTGGGTGGGAAACAATGCCCGAGTACCATATACGAGCTCGTAAGGTGACTTACCAGTGGATCTTCTAGTGGTCATCCTTGTTGCCCATAGTGCAAACACTAGCTTGGAATCCCAGTTCTTTTGGTTTTCATTGATTGTATTCTTCAGAATTCTTACCAATGTTTTGTTAGAAGATTCTTCCAATCCATTCCCCTGTGGATGATAAGCTATAGAATGAGACAATATCACATTGTAAGTCTGCCAGAAATTAATAAACCTGATTGAATTGAAGACTTGAGCGTTATCTGTCACAATCTTTACTGGACATCCAAATCTGCTAAAGATATTTTCTTCTAGAAACCTCATAACCACCAAATCATTTTCCTTCCTTGTGGGAATTACCTCCACCCATTTTGTAAAATAATCTGTAGCAGTAAGGATCCACTTGAATTTTCCACTGGATGGTGGATTGATTTCTCCAATGAAATCCAACCGCCACTGTCTGAAAGGTTCTTCAACAAAAACAGGAAGAAGAGGTAAAGGAGCTAACTTTTTCTTTTCTGCAAACACCTGGCATTTTTGACAACTTCTGACTACTTTATAAACATCAGCAAACACTGATGGCCAATAGAAACCTGATTTAAAAACTTTATGAGCAGTTACCTTCCAACTGTAGTGACCTCCGCACAAACATTCATGATATTCTTTGATTACTTCTGGAACTTCCTCCTCTGTCAAACATAACAATAATGCACCAGCAGGATCTTTCCAATATAGCTTTGCTTCAATTATGACATAAGGTTGCACCTTAAGTTTTAAAGCTCTGTATTTAGTTCTAATTATGGAAGGAGGACAAGAAAGAAAGCATAAATAATGAACAATGTCTTTGTACCAATCTGAGCATAGGAATTTATACTTAATTGCTGACTTTGATTGAATATCACCTGTTTCTCCATAGACCTCTTCTACATGCACTAATAAATTAATTCCCAATGCTTGGAAATTTGACTCTGTTAACAATTTGGCCAGTCCCAATCCTTTGATCAATTTTGTTGGTTTAATATCCAGGTCATATTCTTGGATTTTAGCGATCCACTTGCCCCTTTTCTCGTCCACTTCACTCTGTACTAAAACGTCTTTTACAGCGAAATTAGGAACATATGCTAAAATTTGGGAATGAAGAATATAAGTTCTAAATGCTTTCAATGCTTTCACCAGAGCATATACTTGTTTCTCCAATATATTATATTTCAACTCTACATCTTGGAGCACTTTACTAAAATATGCCACAGGTTGTTCATACTTTTCTTCATTTCTCTGCAATAACACAACAGCAATTGTTGAGGAAGACACAAACGAGAAAATATGAAATGGCTTCTGATAATCTGGACTTATTAGAAAGGGAGCTTCCCTCAGAGCTTCTTTGATTCTTTGAAATGACTCTCTCGCTTCTTTGTCCCACTTCACCTCAGCCTCCTTTTATAACATGTATGTTATTTTCTTGACTATCTCTGCATAATTAGGAACAAACCTTCTTAGAAAATTAATTTTGCCAAGAAATCTCTGAATATCTTTTTTGCTTCGAGGCAGTGGAATTGACTGTATTGCTTCGACTCTTGCTGGATCAATCTTCACTCCTTGTTTGGAGACAACATGGCCCAGCAGTTTACCCTCCTCCATAGCAAACATAGATTTTTTAGGATTCAGTGATAATCCATACGTTCTAAATCTCAGGAAGGCTTTCTGCAAGTGCTGTAGATGTTCCTCATCGGAGTTTGAAAAGATTGTGACATCATCTAGATAATTAACCATGAACTCATCTCCGACAAATGCAATATCCATCGCTCTTTGAAATGTGGCTCCTACATTCATTAGGCCGAACGGCATCCTGGCATACATAAACGTTCCCCAAGGTGTAGTGAAAGAAGTTTTCTTTTGATCCTCCTTCTCTACAGCAACCTGGTTATATCCTGAAAATCCATCTACCATAGATAATATGTATGCTCCTGTCACCTTTTGCAAGACAAAATCCATCTTCGGTAAAGGATAATTATCCTTCAATGAAGCCCTGTTTAAGTTCCTGAAATCTACACACAGCCTTATCTCTCCATTTTTCTTTCTGACTGGTACAATATTGGAAACCCAATCTGAATATCTTAGAGGAACAATTATTTTAGCCTGAAGTAATTTCTTTATCTCTTTTTCAATCGGAGCCAACAATAATGGATTGATTTGTCTAAGCTTCTGTTTATGCAGTTTGACTCCATCTTTCAGTGGGATTTTAGGCTGTATGATACTCTTATCATACGTCTTTAGATCATCATAAGACCAAGCAAATACATCTTCAAATTGTTTGAATAGATCAATGTACCTTTCTTTATAGTCCTTCGGGACTCCTTTGAACAACTTGATCATTTTAGGCTCCCGTTGAGTTCCTAAATTACAATCTTCCACATTCTCATCTTGGTTTTCTTTCTTCTGATTTACAGCCACGTCATTTTCATCAAACAGTCTTTCGAGAGGCACCAAGCCTCTTGGCAAAACATTGTATTTCAACTGAATAATATCCTTACCACCATCTTCTTTCTCAGAGTCTTATCAGCCGACTCGTCTTCATAAGTCTCCAAATCCATCTAATGATCTTCAAAATCTTCAGTCATCAACAAAAACTGCTTAATCTGTTCATCATCCTCAAAGACCTGCCAATGTTTGACATTTTCAAGGATTGAAGGTCTATGTCTCATCTCGATCATATCTCAGTCTCGGATTAATCGGAGGCTTGAATGTACTGGCTGCAACTGCTAAGGAATCGGCCATTCTATTCTCTTCCCTTGGAACAAAATGTAAGTTGAAAGCTTCAAAGTAATTTTCAATCAAATCCCAAACCTCATTCCTATAAGCTCTTAATCTGGGATGTTTAGTTTGACACAAATTCTTTATCTGTATTATGATTAATTCAGAATCCCCGAACACGATCATAGACTGAATTCCCATGTGCTTAGCTGTCTGCAGACTAATGATTAATGCTTCATATTTTTCTACATTATTAGTGGACTCAAACTCTAATTTGAAAGAAAAAGGCACAAGGTTACCTTCCGGAGAGATAAAAATGAAGCCAACTCCAGTACCTTCTTTAGAAAACGCACCATCAAAATAACACTTCCATAGCTTGTTTGAACACAGCTCCTTATGTACAATGGCTGAAGGGAGCTGCCCTTGTGTTTCCTCAGCAAATTCTGCATCTTCATGCAGCATGAAACAAGAAAGGTCATTCTTTTCCTGGCCGTAAATAGGTGAATTACCTGCATCTTTCTTGGTGGCAGTTTTTTGAAACCTATTTTCTTTGTACAATCTCCTTTCTTCCCCATTAAAAACAGGAATGATAGCATATGTAAAATCTAGCTTCAAAACTCCTCCCAGCTTTGCCCCGCAGGATCTTGATAGTAACATACCAAATCTAGTTGGAATGTCTGCTACTACCACATCCATCATAATGCTCTTGGCTGGGATTTGAGCCAATGAAACAACCATATCCTTAATAAGACCCACACACTTCACCCTCTTTGAATCAAAGGAATAAAGATCTTGGTATGGCTTAATGATTTGCAAATTCAACTCCTTCATCACACACAATGGCATCAAATTGTGGGATGCACCAGAATCTAGCATACAATTATGCAGAACAAAATCATGTAACAGAAGTGAAATATAGAAAGGAGGGACAGATGAATCTACCTCTTCAAAATGAGGCCCAAATGTAACCACTGGTTTTTCTTCTTGCAGATTAACTATATCACCCACTTCATCTGACTGAGATAGATTAATAAATTCAGCAATCTCTTTCTTATAACCAAGTGTTTTCATTAATTCAAGAAGAGAAACTTGAATTTTCACTTTTTCCAACTCTTTTGCCAAATTGAAAGTTTGATTTGGTTTTGTCAACTTTTCAGGTTCTTCTTGATCTTTCTTGGAACTTGGACTTTGATTAGAAACAGTAACCACTTTCTCCAAAATATTAGAATCTCTAACCTTTGTTTGAGAAGCTTCAGCTTGCTGCTTTTCCTTCTCTTTTTCTTCATTCATGGGCTTTTTCCCCTTATCTAATTTCTTAGTCTGGTCTTTTTGTAATGGAGTCGCCATTGGAGCAGGCACTGATTCTGGCTCTTTTTCCTCATTCTCTTGAGTTCTTAGCCTCTTCTTTGACCTCAAATCATACTTTTTATGTAACTCATATTTCATGAAGTCTGTAAACTGTCTACAGTAATCATCCATCTCTTCTTGATCAAATGAAAGATCACTTTCTTCCACTCCTTCTTCCTCAACTTCTTCCTCTGTTTCATCATCTTCCATGTACACAGCAGAAATTCGAGCATCATACTCTCTTTCATCATCATCATCTGCTGAACGGGATGGAGATGCCTCTATATACAAAGGTGCTTGCACCTGATCTTGATCTTTCTTTTCTCTTTGTAGAATTTGCAGGGGCTGTTTTTTAAATTGGGGATTGAAAACCCCTCTATTCTATCTTGCAGGCTTACTATCTATTTCCAATTTCACCAATTTATTAGACAGATTTTTTATGACCTTATTCATATCATCAATTATTTGTTCTTGAGCTGAGGCTTCTTCTTTTCCTTTATCTTGAACTTTACCATTAGCGGACATATTAGCCTCAATCTCCAAAGCATCAGTTTGAATCTGCTCCAATGTAGGTGACCTCCTTTCCCTCAATGTGAAACTGAATTCTAGTTCAAATGCACCAGCAAAAACAACCCTTGCTCCAATAGGAGGAGGTTTCATTTCAACAGGAAAACTATTATACAATTTATTAAATCTCTTAACAAAATCTTTCATGCTTTCATCAAATTTCTTCTTTATTGCATTGAATTCTGTCAAAGAATACCCATGGTCCCTTTTTTCACCCCATCTCTCGGTGAAATGCATTTCTAGGGTATCCCAATCATTTATGGTACCATTAGGCAATCCTTTAAACCATTTCCTTGCCTCTCCATTTAGAGACTGAAAAAAAAGTCTCATGACAACGTTCAAATGTTCAACATTTAAATTCTCAACAAATGTGCAAAACAGGGGCAAGTATTGTTCTGCAGTTATTTCGTCTTCACTAGTAAATCTAGGGAGTAACTTGAGATACTCCTGAGGCATATCATGCAGTGGTTGGGGTAGATTTAATGGTGCATATCTATTCATCAAGAAAGCAAGGGTTGGAGGGACTGCCATGTTTGCGCCCAGGTTAACTGCTCCTTGAGTGGGGGTAAAATGAATACCAGTTGTAGGTGAGGATGAATGAGGTGGAACAACTGATATAGGAGTTGGAGTATGAACGATTGCAGAAGAGCTGGCAACTATATGGGGCTGAGTTTCTGTAAAAGGAAAAGACACAAACTCCAAAGATGGCTCTTCTAATGTGGGTTCTTGAAAATGAACGGATTCTTCTTCCGAGAAAATGATTTTCTTGGAAACTTTCTTAGATGAGAACGTGCGTGAACTGCTGCCTGGTGCGAGCAGTGTAGCTTCTGGTGTATCTAATATTTTTGGTTTCTATCCCTTCTTTGAAACAAGCTTCTCAGGATCAGACAGAACAGGAAATTTTTGCTGAGAGGTATCGGACCTGGTGTGAGGTTTCTTGGGAGCTAGAGCGATTTTAAAACAAGCACAGCTTATTATTTCCTCCTCTCTAAACAACCAGAGGAAATATCAAACAAAACCCAAGGAAAATCTTCGAATCTTCGGTCCCCGGAAACGACGCCAATTAATGTTGTACCTCAAGAAACAATTCTTTGCTGTGTAAAGGAATTTGTGCTCAAGACATTATTAAATTATGTCACAAACAAATGTAATAACTGCCTCTATTTTATAAACCTTTAAACATTAATTATAATCTTCAAATATTAAACCCATGTATGTTCTGCAATGCCATAATCTTTTTATGCTGAAGTGAATGAACGGAAGAAACAAGAAAGAAAAGGATTCTAATTTGATATGCTATCTGAAACAGAATCTATCATTATAAAATCCTGAAGAAGTAAGTAATGATAAGGTTAAAATAGAGGAGCACCCATTAAGGTTTATTGAACTCTTAAATACACATGTATCCAGAGACCTGCAGCTCAAATTACTCTATTTTATTCAAAGACATGAAAACATAATGAAAACTGGGAAACTATTCAGCATAGGCAGAATGATAGAAACTTGCAAAACCTTTCATTGATTCAGTATTTTCCAGTACAAAATTTGGCTTCAAGGTTCAAAACTCGAAACCTTCATCTTTCTTGAAATTGTCTTTTAATACAGTATCACAAGACAGTTCCCAGTAATGAAACTGATTCTAACTGCTCCAACTAATTCTAACTGTTTAAACCACTAACTGTTATGGAGGCACATGCCTCAGAAAGTCCTATTACATTTACATAATTTTGAAAAATAAAATGAGAATTTTAAAATTCTAATCTATGAGAACATCTGGTCCTGAAGCGATTTCTGAATCAATGGCTACTTTTGATTGAGCCATTGGGATCTCTTTTGCTGTATCCACGAAGAAAGTTTTGCACTTTTTCCAAAGTTCACCTTGAGTTGTAGAAGCATTCTTGTAACTAAGATATTCCAATCTAAATGCAACAGCCTGACTGTGAGTAAGTCTTTCTGTGAAGAGTGTTTTTACCATCCATAGGAAGTTGAAATGCCTCTGCAAAAAGTTAAACACTGTTTCTCCCTTTAAAACTTGTGTCTTTTCGTGCCTACTATCCACCTTGATTTTTGGCAGTGTTAGTGCATCTTCATAAAACTTCCACGTCAAAATATTTCCCTTTTCTGTCCAGCATGAAGGTAAACCTGTCCTGATCAATTTATCAAATGTTATATCAAACTTCTTTACCACCTCCTTTATTCCCAGTAACCTTTTCTCTGCTACTTGCCGAAGATTATTCTTAATTATCATCTTATTGACTTCTTCGGCATAAAAATATCTATCCTGTATTACCATATCTTCTAACTCTTCATCTGATTTGGAATTGATAAAATTTATAAACTTTCTAGCCCAATTTTCTCTTTTCATGACCGTTTGCTTTTCAGACAATATCTCTTCTTCATGCTCTGAGATGAGGCGTTTTTACTTAGCAATTATATTTAGGGAATCCCAATTGGACTTCATTACACAGATTATTTCACCCCAGATGATATCTTTAGCTCTTAAAAGTGAGATATTACCCTTTAACTTTTCCTTGAGATCTTTAATTTCATCCTCAGCCTTTTGTAATTTCTACTTGTTCTCATTCGCTTTATCTTCCCATGCTCGCATGATCTTGGTAGCTATTTCCAACTCTGATTGAGCCTACTTACGATCTCGTTCTGCTAACTTTAATTCAGTGCTGAGCTGAACAACCTGTGCTTGAGGATCAGAATCAGCATCACCTGTAGGCAAAACAAAAGTGCAAGTGTGATTTTCAATACGGTTCTGTAATGAAATAACAGTCTGCTTCACTTTGGACAACTTTTCATCTTTTCGCAACAGCTGCAGACGTAGCTCTTCTTTTTCTTTTTCCACTTCAACTACTTCTGCGGCCATTGAGTGCTCTGCAGCTGGTAATTTTAACTTTTTCCTCAATGAGGATATTTCCATTTCTGCACTTTTCATGAGCTTTTGAACTGCAGCTTTATCATTGGGATCTACACTTATTTTCATAATGATCTTCTTCAATTCTTCATTTTGAGTCGACAATGCCCTTGAATTAGCCTTCTCCATCTTGATCTGTTTAATAAATTTTGCAAGCATGTTCTCAGCCTTAATTACTGTGGCATTAGTCTTGGTTAAATCATTTACAATTAATTGCCCAGTCTGCATATGAAGATTCATTTTATCCCACAATGGGATCTTTTTAACATCCATAATTATGTTTACCTCATTAAAACTGCTCGAAGATCCAAGGGACATCCCGGTTGGATGTGTCAGAGCCATCCTAAATTGATCCTTTTCGAGGTCCATTACAGTCAATAACCTGGTCTGATTAACAGCTACGTGATGCTCTGCCTAAGCTTCTACATTAGATTTTATCCTCTGATTTCTTTCTTCAATCTGTGTAAATATTTGTTTGACTGAAGGCATCTTCTCTGAATAAAGTTCATGTCCTCCAGGAGAAGAAGGGACATTTCGTTCTTCATTGATATGAAAGGTAAAACCAGGCGAGTTGGAAGAATGATCCTCAACCAATTTGGTTCTCTTTTCTTCCCTGGGCTCTTCATCATCTACTTCAACAACATCTTCCATACCTCTTTTGTTTTCCTTTTCAGTAATAACAGGCGTTTGAATGCTCATTTTTGATGCGTTTATTTCACCTTGGTTTGCTAGCTTCTCCTGATCAGGTCTGCTTACATGAGAAAACACAACATATCCATTCTCAATTCTTCTCTGAGAAATTACTCCATGCGGATCATAAGACCACTTTTCTCCTAGTAGCAACTGTGTCTCTTCCAACATTTTAGAAACTTCATCAAAAGCTTGCCTCATATTGACCACGAAAGGTCCCACACTCATAGGCAATTTAAACATAAAAACTTTCTTCTTGGGAAGAAAGTGTACCTGATCCACATTAAGGCTCTGTCTTATGAATTCCAAGGTGAAAAGTTGGATGGGTACAAAAGTTGGGAGCCTATAGGGCTCGATGCTAGCTCCATACAACCTTATCTCTGAATTATCTTCAAACACAAACCAGTCTCCAAATCTGCAACTTGGTCATAGCTGTAGGAACTCCCCGGCTTTTGGTAAAAAACATGGAGGAGGAACTCCATTCAAAATTCTATAAGCAATGGACATATAATGACTAGCAAACTCAAATAGCCCTGCTTCGTTTCCTTTTTTTCTAGTCATATCAGCCCAAAATAACATAGATTGCTTTTGCTTATTGACATCAACTATATTCAATCCCAAACTCATAAATTCTTCGACATTCTGATATAAAAATAAATAAACAATCAAGGATGGGAATCTAAAGAAACCTGTAAGGGGAAAGGCCATCAACTGAGAATTTACAATATCCTGCCAGAAAGATGGAATGTCGAGAACAACCCCTGACTTCATCATGAGCGCGTACATTCCCAAGACTGATTTATCAACTGTCTTGTCATTGTCTTTGCCCAAAATCTCCGCAATGCAACTTAAAACTGGTCTATAGTTAGCATCGAACGCTTCCAAACTAAATTCTTCTCCTTCGAGCTGAGCTTTCTCTGAATTTGATCTCAAGTATGACATACACAGACTGAATTATTAATTTGAAAGGTCTTCAAAATAACGAGCCAATGAATCTTCAGAAAACTGCAATGGTGACTCGTTTTCGGGACAGCACAATGCTTGTCGAATTAATTTGCGTGGATACCTGCATAACGTTTTCACCCTGCGATTTCATGATAAAACACTTACCAGGGTACATTGAAGAGACCAGCCATGATATGAATTCGGGAAAAAGTGGGCTTTTGGGATACAGGCGGACAAGATACCGGAACTCTTCATGGCTTAAAACACTAGGGATTTATCAGCATTTAGGGTCACTTGGTGATACAATAAGGAATGGTTAACAGAAGACAAGGTATCCTGGACGTCTTTTTCACTATCGAGGAGAGAATTGAGGTTTGTAATACCAGGTAGGGAGACTCGCTTTGCCATGGCTGACAGGCAATGGAAACAATTCGTGGAATAGCAGATAATGCAAAGGTGGCAAGAACACGGTTCGTATGGAAAAAAAAACACAAATGGATGGGAATGGGACAAAAGAACTCTTTAACAGCTACAAAAACTGGTAATAAATGTCGACATGACATGGAAAAAACCGTTGAAAGAGGATGACAGCTGTCTTCCACCTCACCTGATGACGTCACCACGGGGGGTCTTGGATTACGGCGGTGAACCTCGACTGACACCCCCCGCAATGAATCCTAGCTGTCGATCACGGCTCACCTGCGATCTGACCAGTCAACTGCGGGGGTGCCGAATCGGATAATGCACGAGCACATTATACCCTCGCATTTGATCACTCGACCACGTTCTTCCACGATCACTACTTCCGCTCGGGAAGTTGCTCATGACTTAATCATGAAACCCAAACATACCTCCAAATAAATTTTAATGATAAACTTGATTTGCCTTGAGGTTGTAAGGATGCTTTGCTCTATTTTTTTTATAATACAACATAAAACATTATACTATATCATATGCATTTTCAGAATTTCAAATTTTTCTTTTTATTTTCTAATTTTGAAGACAAAATAAAAAAGGATATGCAGACGATCTAGCAGTACTGACACAAATCATTCAGGAACAACTTAGTGCAAAGGTTTCATCATCAAGCAAACTAGTCGATAAAGAGAAAGATATAATGGAAAAATACAAAGAAATTAAATTGAATAATGAAGCATTGAAAGCTGTAACTTATGCCCAGTATTGGAAACAAACTCCTAGTGACCAGAACATGTTACTTTCAACTTTTGATTACAAAACTAGAAATATGCAAATGACATTTTTGCAACCAACAATGCAGGCTCCAAAATCATTAGCAGACTATAAGAAAATAACCTTTGAAGTTCTTGCTAAAGATGTGCATCCCATAGATCATATTGAGTTTCATAAGAAAGCTTGTGAAATGATCTATTCCACTATGACAAACAAGGCTTTAAGTGTCCAAAAACTACAGAATTCTGTAGAGAATATTAGGGCACAGTTAAAACTAGAGAAATCTTCTTCACAAGCAAAGGATAACATGATAAAATAACTTGAATAATTGTTCATGGAGGTTGGATATGATCCAAAGAATATCAAAGCAGTAGAAGAGATTATCAAGAAGAAGAATGCAGACATAGATGCATTGAAGAAACAACTGAAGTTACCCACCATTGAACATCCACATACTAAAGAAGTTTTGGAGAATGAAAATCAGAAGGATGAAATGATGAATCTCATCATTCAGTTGAAAACTCAACTAAAAGAGATGGAAAATGAAATGGACAAATTAGTGTAGGAAAAGCAGGCCAACATGGAAGAAATTCATGTTACTACCATTCCTATAGCCCGAACATCAACTCCATTTCCCACATCAGTTCCAGTGACAATAGAAGTTCCAACAACTACACCAACTACTACACCAGCAACAACATCAATCCATCCCAATGATGAGGCAAGTAAATTTATTAAAGCAATGCAGGATATGCCAATTCAAACTACTCAGATCAATAGGCTTAAATAACAAGTAAACAATCTAGAAGATGAAAAGAAATTGGCTCAGGTAATGCATAAGGCTCAAGCACATAAATCCAACATATTGACTGATAGAATTCATAAGTTAGAAAAGGAATTATCACTGAAAGAGCCACTAGCCCAAGAAAAGAAACAACTGTGGGCCAATATCATTAACTCTATTAATGATATTTGGCCTTCTATCCAAGTTATATTTGAGTAGAAAGAATTGATAAAGGAGGCTAGTGATGCAATCCAAAAGGTCAAAGAAGATCTAGGAAAGAAACTAGAGGAAGCCACTGAGATTATAAAGTTCCTAAATTCTAAAAACAAGCAGGAATTAGAAGAACTTGGGATAACAGAAAAAACGGAGAACATCTTAGAGGTGAGGAAAGTGATTTCCAAGAGAAATATGATGATATAGCTTGAAGACAAATGCTAAACAATGGAGCTTGCAATAAATCGATTCATGAAAAAGTTTGATGTTTTGAGGCAAAAAGGTCTGCCTAATCCTTTGGTGATTAATGATAAACTAATGAGGCATGAAGACTATGATAAAAATATCAGGGAAATAGCTAGAGAGACTTCCAACATTTCAGCAACGAAAGGAGTTCCCATAGGCAAAGTGCTCCTTTAGAGTTTAGAGAACTTCTTTTACCTCCAGCATGAGGTAAATCACCTTTTTGTCAATAAGCCCACATTTTCCAAGTATAATGAGGCTAATGAGATTTACAAGAGGATGGTAAAATCAAACTTCTAAATGAAGAAACCTGGGAAAAATGGTGTGATTTACTATTACAGGTAAAAGTAAAAACAGGTAGTCCAGTAAAGTGAAATGAAATTCACAAGGTTAAAGTATGTGAGAGCGAGCGAGATAAATCAAAGACGGAGTTAGATGAAACAAATGAAAGACAAAGTTAAATACAATTCAAATGATAAGCAGCATGAAAGACAACAAGCGTGAGAGATAAGACAACAAAATATCAAAGAAGCAAACAAAAAATCAAATAAACAGGGACAAATTGCATTAGTTAAGCCGGTGTCTATCTTCTTGCATGAAGATATTTATTTTCCTCGATTAAATCCTAATCAATTGATAAGTGTTGCAGCAAGTTATGTATAAATACTTCATCAATTCGAAGTATTGGGTGTGGATTCTAAGCATTTCTATAGTTCGAATTGATACACTACCGAGAGGGTTTTAACCAGCTTTTCCAAGTTGACAGACAGGACAATAATAAACGCATTTCTTTACAGGATTCATGTGTTGAGCTACTTCAGCGAAGTATATTTCAATTTTTCATGTTATTTTTCTCAAGTATTGATCCAGGTGGATATCGGTGGCCACCCACCTATTCCATTTGGACCAGCACCATCAATTCTTGCAGATCTTCACATTCAGCAGAACTTACTATTTTTAGCAGGTTTTCGGGCCCACCACTCTCGGAGCCGTTTTGGGGCCTTAATGATCTAGGTGGATATTGGTGGCCACCCACCTATTCCATTTGAACCCCCACCATCATTTATTTCAGTTTTCAAGTTGCGACAAAGCTTACTATTTTTAGCAGTTTTCTGGGTCCGGAACTTTCGGAGCCGTTTTGAGGCCCTAATCGACATTTTTTGGGAAAACGGAGAGAAACATGGGTCTATGGACAATAAATTGCTCATTCAAAAATTAAAGTCCTCGGATAGATCTTTAACGAGAGCTATTGAAGACGCGTCCAGCGGAGATCGGGTGCCAAAGTTGTACCCTCGGTTGAACCACAAATTTCCACCCAAACGCGGAAACCCCGCAGTTTGGCGCCTCCATCTCCTACGGTTGAGTTTTTTTACTTGGACATTTGAGATTCTACATTGTTTCTCAATAGGCCCTCGAAACCTCATTGTAACTCGATTCGAAGGCACAGCCAGCATACATCTCTTCTCGAGAGATAGCTACCGGCACCTAACTAGTTTTATTTCCGTACGTACGTAAGCAAATTTTGGTTCTTTGATATTAATGAAATGAAGTGTTATTTCCTTTGCATCTTTATATTTATGTTTATATGTTTATTCGTGCGTTCACACGCAAAATCCGGATCGGTGAGTAACGCGAGAGCGGGTCTACTCTTTCTTTATTTTTCTTTGCATGTCCCCAACGCGGTCAGGGTATAAGGAGTTAGGGCTCGATTTGGTTGAACCCTTGCAAGATCAGCCTTGCAAACCCCGACGACCTCCCATGGCGGAAGAAAAAAAAGACGAGGGAGCAGGAGATCCTATCAAAATACTACTCGAGGACGCCCTCGAGAAACAAAGGAACGCGATGATGGATAACTTTGCTCAAATCCTTCAACGACTGCCGACATATGGCGCATCTGCATCCAACAACCACTCTGGAGGCGCCACTCCCTTCAAGGTATAGGTAAACTTTGACATTCCTATATTTTAAGGAAAAATAGATACGGTCGTATGAACGGATGGTTAAATTTGTTTACAACGGAAAATTTCTCGGTCCATGACTATCGGGCGAAAAAGATGTACACCTACACTCCTCAAAGCCGCCCCCATGTCAAAGACTGGTGGGAAACCTAAAGTGAGCAAGAGGAAGAAGGGGAACCCTTTCTGTTCTTGGCCACACCCACTTGGAATTCGTTCTGAGACGGCATCAAGGAACAATATTACCCCGTGGGGAGCTATGAGGATAAATACATCCAATGGACCACGCTGTGGCAACAAAGGGATCAGATATTGCTGGTAATGATTTGTTCCTTACTGCTGAATTGGGTATTAAAGATTCGGAGAGACATTTGGTGCTCAAGTACCACGGCTATCTGCACAAACACATTCAGGAGGAAATGGAGTTCCTCGACATTACATCGCTTGGCACGGCATATCGCTATGCCGCCAAGATCGAGCAGAAATTTAAGCAAAAGAAGCGAGACTTTGGATCTGCGAATCCGAAAGGTGCCCCCGAACCAAAGAACAAGGGGCAAGGCCAAAGCAATGCGACTCAGAACAATACCACAAATCCAAAGAAGGACACAGGGAAGTGGTGTGAATTTCATAACAGCCCCACTCACAACACAAACGAGTGTCGGGCCAAACAATCTTTGGTGGCTGAACTAAAGGCACCCGAATCAGATGCATTTTATGATCCTGAGTTAGAACCAGACAAAGGCAATGACAAAGAGAAGCAGATCATTGATGTGGATCCCAGTGCCATTGTTGCCACCACCAAGATCCAGAAGGAGGGTCCAGAGGATCCAGAGGAGGGGGAGCGCCTCTTCCAGTCGCAGATGTGGGTGAATGGTTCTCCGCTGCAGTTTCTCGTCGATAGCGGAAGCCAAAAGAACCTCATTTCAGCAGACGTCGTGAAGCGGCTCGACCTACCAACCATAGCACACCCGCAGCCGTATACCATCGGGTGGCTCCACCCAGGGAGAGATCTCCACATCCGCCAGCAGTGCCGACTTCCATACAGTATCAAGCCATTCACGAATGAGGTATTGTGTGATGTTGCTCCTCTTGATGTAGCTGATGTATTATTGGGCCAACCATACTTGTGGAGGCGACATGCTGTGTATGATTCTAGGCCTCGTGTTGTTATTATTACTTTGGGAAATAACTTGTATAGGATACCGGAGGTAGTACCGCCTCCTTCCATCTCTTTGACTACTGCAAAACAACACAGTAAGATTGTTTCCCAGACCAGGAAATTCATTTTCCTTACGACTCACTCACAGGGAAAGAAGAATATTGTGGCCACAACCTCGAAACAGGGCTCCCTTTCACGGCTGCAGCAGATGGACAAAGTCATGGAGGAATACGATGAAAATTTCTCCTCACTCATAGAGGTTCCTCTACACTGTCAGGACAAGCACTCCATTGATCTGACTCCCAATGCACCACCACCTGATGTTGCCATACATCATGCAACTACACATACAGAATCCAAACATGTACTGTATGAGGCTGATAAAGAAACCAAATTTACTAAACGCATCCAGCATGTCCACCCGCAGGTCCATGACATCTTCAACACATCTAATACTCAGTTCAACAGAATTTGCCTCATCTCATGGAGGAGCTCAACGCAATGGGGACCATTTCTTCCTAAGGAGGGAGGAATGATCTAGGTGGATATCGGTGGCCACCCACCTATTCCATTTGGACCAGCACCATCAATTCTTGCAGATCTTCACATTCAGCAGAACTTACTATTTTTAGTAGGTTTTCGGGCCCTCCACTCTCGGAGCCGTTTTGGGGGCTTAATGATCCAGGTGGATATTGGTGGCCACCCACATATTCCATTTGAACCCCCATCTTCAGTTCTTTCAATTTTCAAGTTGCAACAAAACTTACTATTTTTAGCAGTTTTTCGGGTCCTGAACTTCCGGAGCCGTTTTGAGGCCCTAAACGAAATTTTTTGGGAAAACAGAGAGCAACATGAGTCCATGGACCATGTTTCTCATTCAAAAATTAAAGTCCTCGGATAGATGTTTCTAACGAGATATTGAACGCCTCAAACGGAGATCGGGTGCCAAAGTTATGCCCCCGGGAAGTTGAACCACCAATTTACCCAAACGGGCGCCCACAGTTTTGGCGCCTCATCTCCTACGGTTAGGTTTTTGGACGTTTCGGATTCTACATTGTTTCTCAATAATAAATAGGCCCTCGAGCCTCATTGTAACTCAGTTCAGAGGCCTGTAGCCGCCACATCTCTTCTCAGAGATAGCTACCAGCGCCATAGCTAGTTTTATTTCCATTCTGTCTGTAAGCAAATTTTAGTTCTTTGATATTAATGAAATGAAGTGTTATTTCCGCTGCATCTCTGTATTTATGTTTATATGTTTATTCTGTTGCGTTCCTGCATAAATCTGGATCAAGTATTCCATAAACTTGCATGTTTTCTAAATTTTAATGGTATAACTGGAATTTTATTGTAGAATTTGTTTAATTACACTCTGTTATGATTTGTTATTCATTTTAATGTTTTCTTCTGATATTTGGCTTTGAGAATCCTTAATTTCTCTCTTGTCCCGATTGAACTCTTTCACCTTCCTTCACTATCCGGTTTAAGGAATCCTTAACTGCTCCTTGATCCTGATTGAAAACGACTTCACCATTCAGCCTTAAAGATCTGATTTTTCTCAGCGACTTTGCCCTGTAACACTGCTTTTTCTGTCTTGTTTTCTTGATATATTGACTCCATATCCCAATGGAAAATAGACAAACACCTATTCATCTAAATCAGTAATTCCACCAACAAATCAAAATCAAACCAAATCAATATTACATAACTAGCCTAAAATCAATTAAAACAACAAAGATAAATCACTAAGAGAGAGCCCTCTCTTAGGATTAGGAAGGCTAGATCCTAATCTCAAAAAGTGGTTGATAGTTACCTCTAATATTTCTTTAAACACACATAACAAACCTTGGAAATTTTGGAGTGATAACATACTCGCGACCATACTAGGGAAATCAATCCTCAGTTTAAATAATCTTAAAGGAAACACTTTTCCTCATCTTTTCACCGTAAGTTTTATTTAGGGTTGTTAAAAATTGTCATTGAAAGTTAAAATTCTGGCTTCTAAAAGAACATATTATACCATGGCTCATCCTGATCCACAACGTGCTGTAATGGTTGATGATCCTGACATAATTTTAAGAAAAACCAAAAAAGAAAAAATTCTAGGAAGTAGTAGTCAATTAATCAAAGAAAATTCACTTCCTAAAGAATTATCAAGAATACAGGATATTCAATTTGATTTATCATTTGAACATTATTTATTTAGAACCAAATCTGAAAATTCAATCTATGATAGTGTAATACACCCTAATTTTATTCAATTTATTGAACAAAAGAAGGAAACTATACAGCTTGACTTAGATCAACAGGTTCTAGAGACCTTTGATAAACTTGATAGTTTGACTGCAAATTTGATTAAGGATATAGATGAAGCTTATTTTCAACAGTCTGTTGAATTATCCGCCCTAACTGCTGCTACCCCTAAGTGTTATACCATTCCTTCAGAGACTGTAAATACAAATTTATTTAGTACCACCTCATCTATATTATCCACCACAGTCCATTCCGTAGAACCATTCATCCCCAAGCTTCCTCTTCAACCTAAAGTTTTATTTCCATCTTCAAGTGTTCCAAGTACATCTTCAAGTGTTCCAAGTTCTTCTTCAAACACTTCAAGTTCATCTTCTAGCACATCCACTACATCTTCTATTACGTCAATTTCATCTTCTAGCACTTCAAGTTCATCACCAAGCACCACTACTTTACCTCCCAATCAAGCTAGCATCTTAGCCATGGCAACCAGATATGCCCCTTTGGTCTTACAAGCCCCTTTACATGCTATGGCACAATATTACCATAGTAAAATTTTCATTTTGATGGTACTGGTCAATATACTGCTCAAAAAAATGTAAATAAAATGTCTGATTACTTTTACTTTGAATTACATGAAATTGATGAAGTTGATGTACAAATGAGATTATTTGCACAAAAATTAGCAGGAGATGTTAAGAAATGGTTTAAAGTTTTACCTGCCAATCATATAGTTGATTTAGCTTCTTTCCACCAATTGTTTATTAATATATGGGAAAGAAACAAAAACCATTTACATATATTATCTGAATATGAAAACATTAGAAGAGATCCTAACGAATCTGTTCAAGATTATTGTACAAGTTTTACTAGTTTACAATGCAATTCCTGTAAATATCAAACCTCCACTAGATCTAGCTCTAATCAAATTTCTAGATGGTTTTGATACTGATATGTCATATCAATTGAGAGAAAGAAACCCCGAAACATTATAACAGATGCAAAGTAATGCAGTTAGTGTAGAAGCTAACTTATTAGCTAAAAGAGCTAGGATGAGAAATGAAAGAAGGGTAACCATTAAGGAAGAACCATCCACATCATACATTAAGATAAATAGTTTAGCTAAAAGTATGGAAAGAATAATGGATAGATTAGAAAACATGGAAAGAAATCCTCAGTGGGAAAATCAACAACAAGGACCTCAAGCTATAAACCCAAACTTTAGGAAGTATCCAAATACTGGTAAATCAAGAGAAGCAGCACCTGATCAATTGATTAGACCACCTTTCCAAGAAAAATATGCTGAAATTTCACATCAAAACGAAGAATATCAGGACACCCAGATAAATTTGATGTTGGGAAAAATACTGAGCGAGGGGGGGGGGGGTGAATTAGTATTTAGAGCTCATAACTATAAATATAACTTTTTCTTTTGTATAATTCCATACACATCTTTTATGAACCGAACTCACATATACACGTGGATATGCTGAAATAAACTAGCGTATACTAATACAAATTTCTAGTTTAGAAAGCTTCTTAGAAACAGTCTTTAAATCAAATTTACCAGTTATGCATCAGGTTAGATAATCAGTAAATATGTGTAGTAACAGCAGTATAAAACATCACACAAGTGGAACACACATGAACACCAATATTTAAGGTGCGGAAACCCAATTCGGGAGAAAACCACCACTGCTGTCGTCTCTGTCTTCAATATTTATTATATGGAAAATTGTTTACAACATTGTACTAATGTAGACTCATATCAGTACGCGGGCTTCTACCTGCAGAAGGCTATAACCTTCACTCATTTTCCAGCTACTACTGGAAGGAAGCTCCAACCCCCTTTCTTCTCGTTTACAAACCACTCCTGGAAGGGAGCTTCAACCCTTGAACATGACACCAGCTTCTACTGGCAGGAACTTCTACTTCCATACTGAAGGTTTCAACCCTCAGACCCACTGTAGACCACGTTTCATCAATTTTCATACTAGATCAAACAGCTTCAACACAACCCTTTATCAACAATCATAAACTTTTCCCAACACTTCAATTAGAACAATGAAAACACTGTGACCAGAACTTCAGAAATAACCAAGACTTCAGAATAGATATGCAGATACAAACTCAACCTTGAACAGTCATTAATTCAAATATCATACGCTACTTTGCTTCACTAAAGCTGCGTAGATACGCGCTTTTCTACACACCAACCCACGTATACTTATGTGTATACTATTCTTTAGAAAACCCTAACTGCCATATGCACTTTTCATGAAGAGAACCCACGTGTATATGCGCTTTTACTGAAACCAACTAGCGTATAGATCTATAAATGTAAATTTTGCAGAACATACCAGATCTATAAAACTTACCCAGATTTCTTCATTTTCTTCAGTAGACTTGCGCTAGTTCTTCATCAGTTCTTCAGTAGATCATACTAGAGATTCATCATCTTCATATCTAGAGATCTTGAACCATCATTATATCCATGGGTGCATCATATATTCAGATCTATCAATTAAAAACATAGTTCATCCATGTAGATATTCCTTAGATAAATTTATTCATTAACAACCCTTTCTCATGCACACTTTGCACTATGATCTTCTTCTCCTTATATAGATTTAGATTTTACCAATACCATGATTCAAAACCACTCAACTGCTTATGATAATCCTAGACGGAATCAAATAGACAATACAACGCTCAATATTGTGTGCTAATACCATGGTAAAGCCCCCTGGTATTATAATTTTGGAGCACAAACGGGCATACACAACTTGGGACGTACTTCTCCGCATGCATACGCGACTTGGCCTTTACAAACCCGCGTATACATTGTGACATATTAAAAATAACCAATCTGCTGCACAAAAATTCTGAGAGACTGCTGATATTCTTCATACAGTTAGTTTCTTCATCCTTTCCCAGAGAGTTGCCATCAAGGACAATCGATTTAATATTATAGAACACAAGAAACATATTGCCAAAAATCTTCCCCTTTGGACTTGATGGCAACCATAATCATTAAAACATGAGGCATCTGTATTCAACCATCCTCAGAATTCTCCCCCTTTGACATCAAGGGCAAAGTGCATCCCTTGTACATAAATTACCATGCTCCCCCTGAGTTCATGCTTGAATATTTAGACATATTTTTCAATGAAGTACATGACTTTTCAACCGAGTATGACCTTTCCTATCACCAATTACTCATACTTGCATCAATGATACAACTAAGTGGATTTACATATTTTATTCAACTACCCAACCAAGTGGGTGTACAAATTTTGACTCAACAACCCAACCAAGTGGGTTTACAAATTTGACCAAGTCCTTACATGACTGAATATAACAATTTACATCATAGATCTCAACATGACCTTTTCATCAAATGAATTTTTACAAACAATTCCAATGAATCTCAATCATGAGATCAGACCACAACAAACACTTTGAATGCCAAACAATGCATCATTTCCCACAGGACAAGTGCTCCCCCTTAGCTTGTGCACCCTGAACACTTTCAACAGAAAAACATCAAGGCATCTTCATAAAAATTGGAGAATTAAATATAAATGTGAGAACTGGAACATAAAAAACACTGCAATTGTTCTGAAAAAGGTTGACCAAGAGAAATGTTCCACCAAAAAAAAAAAAAACCCATACGCGGTTTTATGTATATAGACTCGCATATATACGCGACTGTCCTTTATGAAATCCGTGTATCCAATTTAATCTTCTGAATTTAAGAAGATCTGATCTTCTGAGCAGCAGAGACAACTCCCAGCTTTTGTCTAAGATATTTGAATGCTTCCCTAGGAAGAGGTTTAGTAAATATATCAGCAACTTGTTCTTTGGAGGGAACATATTCCAATTTCACCTTTTGTTCGAGCACTTGTTCACGTAAGAAGTGATACTTGATAGGAATGTGCTTGGTCTTGGAATGCATAACAATATTCTTTGAGATGCTGATGGCACTTGTATTATCACACATAATGGATATGGGAGGTGAACATTTGATTTGAATGTCTTGTAAAGTCTACATCATCCAAAGAAGTTTTGTGCAACATAATGCGGCAGCCACATATTCGGCTTCTGTTGTAGATAAGGAAATAGAGCTTTGATTCTTGCTGAACCAAGATACTAATTGAGGCCCCATATAAAATGCACCACCACTAGTGCTCTTTCGATCATCAACATTTCCAGCCCAATCTGCATCTGTGTAAGCATGAAGAGTGAGATCAGCATTCTTTGGATACCATAGTCCAAATTCTTGAGTTCCTTGTAGATATTTGAATATTCTTTTTACAGCCTGAAGGTGAGACTCTTTTGGATTAGCTTGGAATCGTCCAACAATCCCAATTGCATGCATAATGTCTAGTCTTGTCCCAGTGAGATAAAGTAGACTTCCAATCATGGATCTGTATTCTGGTTGATTTACCATGGAAGAATCATCATGAGAACTGAGGTTATACTTGGTTATCATTGGTGTAGTTACAGGTTTGCAATCTTCCATCCCATACTTCTTCAGAATTTTCTTAAGATATTTTTCTTGTGATAAGAATATGCCATATGTTGCTTGTTGCACTTGTAAGCCAAGAAAGAATGTTAGTTCCCCAAGTAAAGACATTTCAAATTCTTGCTGCATAACAAAAGCAAATTTCTGACTCATGGACTCTTCATTACTTCCAAAAATGATGTCATCAACATATACAACCACAATCAATAGTTTATCATTTTCAGTTTTTGTGTATAAGCTGCTATCAGCAGATCCCTTTGAAAATCCTTGTTGATGAAGATATTTTTCAAGATGATAATACCATGCCCTTGGAGCTTGTTTGAGACCATATAGAGCCTTTTTAAGTTTATAAACAAGTTTTCATCATTGCCCAAAATGAATCCTTCTATTTGTTCTATATAAACTTCTTCTTCTAGATCACCATTGAGGAAAGCAGATTTAACATCCATTTGATAAACTTTGATTTGTTGAAAGCTTGAAAAAGCAAGAAACATTCTGATAGCTTCAAATGTTTCTTCAAAGTATATACCTTCTTGTTGAGCATATCCTTTACAAAAAATTCTAGCCTTGTTTCTAATAACATCTCCATTTTCATTTAACTTGTTCTTGAATATACATTTTGTTCCAATAACACTTTTATCGTGAGGTCTTGGAACTAGTTCCCAAGTATGATTCTTTTCAATTTGATCAAGTTCTTCATTCATGGATTTAATCCAACATTCATCTTTTCTAGCTTGATTGAAATTTTGTGGTTCAATGGTGGATAAAAATGCTAGATAGCTAGTAGACCCTACAAGAGTTCTTCTTGTTTGGACACCTGATCCCTTTTCTCCCAAAATTTTGGATTCTGGATGATTCTTTTGAACATACCTGGATGGAGCCTTTTCAGATAGATCTTCTTCTACTGCTTCATTAGGTTCACCTTCTATATTATCTATATTAGATGCAAGAAGATATACATCATCATCGTCTTCATTTGTTGTTTGTATTTCCCCTTTTCATTAGGGGAATTTTGAGGTCTAAAATGGGCCTCCTAAGAAAAATGGACAACCAAAATAAACTTTATAGAACCAATAGGATTCAAGATGATGATGTCAACCATGGGGGATGATTCACTTTTTTTAATTAAAAGGGAAAAAATATTAAAAAATAATAAAATAATAAAACTATTTTTTCAACTCGTATTTTCAACTTATCTCCCAAAGTTTTTACTCAAATTTCGAGCGGGAGTAATCACGTTTTTTCATGTATTTCACATTTTTCGTGTAGCAAGGTCCATCGAAAGTATGCAACATGGATACTCCTTGGATAAGGAATTAAATTTTGCATCCAACCAGTACTCCCGCTCAAAATGTGAGTAAAAACTTTGGGAGATAAGTTGAAAATACGAGTTGAAAAAGTAGTCTTTTCTTTTTTCCCTCTAAAATTTGATGATGTCATCAAATCTTATTTTATTATTTCCACTATTATTTTATAAGTTCCTTAGGAGGCCCATTTTAGACCTCAAAATTCTCCTAATGGGAGCTGAGAGAGATTCATCAATTACAACGTCAATGCATTCAACAATCTTCCAAAGCCTTTTATTGTAGCATTTATATGCTTTACTTCTAGAAGAGTAACCAAGAAATATTCCTTCATCTACTCTAGGTTCAAATTTGCCAAGTTTTTCATCATTGTTCCTGATTAAACATTTGATTTGATTCATCAAATTACAAATATGAATTTTTAAGACCAAAAGACCTCAAGAGAGAGATCATATTTCAGAACCATCATAATGCCAACAATTCATTACTCTGAGCAAGGCTAATGCTCCCCCTGAACCTAAGCATCCTGAACATCTTCACCAACCAATTCGTCAAAGCATCTTCATCAAGCAGATAATCAAAACTTAAAATCATATCAGCAAATATAACCATCAACATCAGATCAATAAATTTATACTGTCAGCAACATATCAGAAACTTTTTTTGAGTCTTCCTCACTATTTTTCTTATCAGAGAAAAACATATGCAATTGTCTCCAATGGAACTCGCGTGTATACTCGGATTTAGTTCATGAAACCCACGTATAGAAAGTGAAATACAGAAAAAATTCACAAATCCATCTCCCCCTAAACTTATACCACCTGTACCTGTCTTCTCTTGCCACATCAGATGCACTGTTAGAAATAAACACAACCAAAATTACCAAACCAACCATGGGAATCACCATATATTGCTCCCTCTATGATGATACATTACTGATTCCTATAATGTATCTCACATCACTCCTGCAATCATTATGAGAAGTACACTTTAGAAGCAGATGACTGCAATAGGGTCAAAATTCCCTACGTTTTTTACTGGGGCTTCTTCTTTTTCCAGCTTTGCCGGAAATTCTGCAATTTCTCAGATCTGTTCATTATACTTAATCTACATTCTTTTTCTACCTACCCATACTTGTTACAAGCATAACATCTTATGTGACCAGAAAAGGGAGCATGGGGATCATAATATGTTTTTCTAATATTTCTTCTATTGCAATCAACTACTTTATGACCAAAATTGTTGCATGAAAAACAATATCCCTTAAAGAAACCTGAGTACCTGGGAGCTTACTGTCTTTCTGTGTAGTATCTATCTGTCTTTAACTGAAACAATTTGCTTCTGCACTTGGCTACAATATGTCCATAATTATGACATATAAAGCATTCAACATTATTGATCAAAGGAGAGAATTGATTGATACTTCTAGATTTAGGGGCAAATGATTTCCTTTGAGAATTCATGATTGTTGGTTGCCTTTTTGTCTCTTTAAACACTTCAGGTTTTGCATTGATATCCTTTGAATATTTAGCTTTGTCTTGTGAACTAGATTCTCCTTTCACAGTTTCATGAAAACCAAGAACAAATTTAATAGAGGGAGACCTTTGACTACTAAGAATATTATCCAAAATCTTAGTACTATCTTGAAACCTCAAGAATTTATCCTTTTCTTCTAATTTACCTTTTAAAATGTTTACCTCAACCTCCAATTTTTGGCATTGCTTCTTCATACTTTATTCGACCCTTATCCCTTTTTCTACTTGTTCATTCAATTTTAGAATCTCTTCTTTCAACCCATTTTCTTGTTCTTCAAATGATTGTAGAAGTTCTTCATTCTTCTTATTTGATGTTTCCAGATTTTCTTTGAGAGAGATGATTTTTGCTTCAAGTCCTTCTCTGTGATTGGTTACTTCATCCTGCAGCCTTTGATACTTGTTTATATGTCCATTCATTCTAGAGATCATATCTTTGTAGATAGATCCCCTCTCATTAAATAATCTTTGTTGATCTTCAACTTTAATCTTGAGATTTTCAATTACTGCTTCTGGATCCATAACATTACTTTCACTTTGGTTTTCACTATCTTCACCATTGCATGCACAAGAAAGTGAATCACAAGAACAAAAATCAATACCTGTTTCATCTTCTTCATTTTCTGTTGTACATGTTTTCTGAGATATCTTCTTTCTTTGAGTAGCCTTCTTCTTTTGCTTCCTTCCCATTGTGACAGATCTCCTTCAAGCGATCAAGCTCCTTCAGAAGGAGCTGCTCTGATACCAATTGTTGGGAAAAATACTAAGAGGGGGGGGGGGGGGGTGGTGAATTAGTATTTAGAGCTCATAACTATAAATCTAACTTTTTCTTTTGCAGAATTCCATACACGGCTTTTATGAACTGAACTCGCGTATACACGTGGATATGCTGAAATAAACTAGTGTATATTGATACAAATTTCTAGTTTAGAAAGCTTCTCAGAAACAGTCTTTAAATTAGATTTACCAGTTATCCATCAGGTTAGATAATTAGTAAATATGTGTAGTAACAGTAGTATAAAACATCACACAAGTGGAACACACATGAACACCAATATTTAAGGTGGAAACCCAATTTGGGAGAAAACCACCGCTGCTGTTGTCTTTGTCTTCAATATTTATTATATGGAAAACTGTTTACAAAATTGTACTGATGCAGACTCATATCAGTACGCAGGCTTCTACCTGCAGAAGGCTGCAACCTTCACTCATTTTCCAGCTGCTACTGGAAGGGAGCTCCAACCCCCTTTCTTCTCGTTTACCAGCCACTCCTGGAAGGAAGCTTCAACTCCCTGAACATGACACCAGCTTCTACTGGTAGGAAGCTTCTACTTCCATACTGAAGGTTTAAACCCTCAGACCCACTGCAGACCACGTTTCATCAATTTTCATACTGGATCAAACAACTTCAACACAGCCCTTTATCAACAATCATAAACTTTACCCAACACTTCAATTAGAATAGTGAAAACATTGTGACCAGAACTTCAGAAATAACCCAGACTTTAGAATAGATATGCAGATACAAAATCAACCCTGAACAATCATTAATTCAAATATCATATGTTACTTTTCTTCATTGAAGTTGCGTACATACGCGCTTTTCTGCACACCAACCCACGTATACTTCTGTGTATACTATTCTTCAGAAAACCCTAACTGCCATACGCGCTTTTCATGAAGAGAACCTGCGTATATACGTGCTTTTACTAAAACCAAATAGCATATAGATCTGTAAATGTAAATTTTTCCAAACATACCAGATCTATAAAACTTACCCATATTTCTTCATTTTCTTCAGCAGAATTGCGCCAGTTCTTCTTCAGTTCTTCAGTAGATCATACTAGAGATTCATCATCTTCAGATCTAGAGATATTTAACCATCATTATATCCATGGGTGCATCATAGATTCAGATCTATCAATTAAAAATAGAGTTCATCCATGCAGATATTCCTTAGAGAAATTTATTCATTAACAACCATTTCTCATGCACACTTTGCACTATGATCTTCTTCTCCTTATATAGATTTAGCTTTTACCAATACCTTGAGTCAAAACCACTCAACTGCTGATGGTAATCGTGGACAAAATCAAATATATAATACAACACTCAATACTGTGGGATAATACCATGGTAAAGCCCCCTGGTATTATAATTTGGAGCACAAACAGGCATATGTGACTTGGGACGTACTTCTCCGCATGCATACGCGATGCCTTTACAAACCCGCGTATACATTGTGACATATTAAAAATAACCAATCTGCTGCACAAAACTTCTGAGAGACTGCTGAGATTCTTCATACAGATAGTTTCTTCGTCCTTTTCCAGAGAGTTGCCATTAAGGACAATCAATTTAATATTATAGAACACAAGAAACATATTGCCAACACTTGATGGGAATAAATGATGAAAATACTATTTTTCTTAACCAAGAAGAACAAGAATTATATATGTTACAACAATTACAGTTAGAATATGGACATTCCTTTGACTATAAACAAGGCTATGAGTCTGCAATATACGAATTTCATAAACAATATAGCCTTAGAAGTAAGAAGAACACAAAATCCCCTACTAAGAAAACAATACAAACTCAAACTAAGAAAACAGTAGAAGCTCATGTTTCCAAAGTGCTACAAATTCTCCCTAGAGAAACTCAAAAAACTTCGAGAACAAATATTGTAGACATAACATTAATTGATACTCAAACATCAACTGCTGCTAAAACTTCAACTGCCACTCAAATTGTTCCAAATAAGAAAATTTAAAGTAAAACAGTGGAAACACAAACTGAAATACCAACTGTTGATAAAAAAAAATAAGAATACTCAAACTATAATTGGTAAGGAAGAAATCCTTCAATTAGGAAAAACTCAAGTACCATTCAATATCCAAATGGAGATAGCTAAATTGAAAATACCAGTTCCTTTAACAGAGATGGTAAAAAATGATTCATATAAAGCCCAAATGACTGAAACACTAAACATAGGTGAAGGAGAAGATGTTGTTAACCTAAATGATGATCAACCAGAGTTTTTATTTGGTCTCAAGGTAAATGCTAAACATCAACAGGGAGGTGTCCCTCCATTCTACATTAGCTTAAAAATTCATGACAAAATCTTAGACAATGCTATGTTAGATTCTGGAGCATCTCATAACTTAATACCAAAAGTTGTCATGGAAAAACTGAACTTAGACATCACTAGACCATACAAGGACCTGTTTTCCTTTGATTCTAGTCAAGTTAAATGCCTTGGCCTAATAAAAGACTTGTGTGTAACTCTATTCCAATACCCAGCTAAGAGTATTGTCATGGATATTTTAGTTGTTGATATCCCTCCAAAGTATGGAATGTTATTATCTCACTCATGGGGAGAAAAATTATAGGGATCACTACAGTTAGACATGTCATATGCTACAATTTCCGTATTTGGTTAGCCAAAAAATATTTACAGAGAAACTTTGATGAAATACATGGTCAGTAGTGCAGAAAAACCACAGAATTATCCTATCTATTCCCTGCATTCTGATATGGATTCTTTTATCCTATGCAATTCAAACAATGGTAAAGACAAAATCACTGTTGTAGAACATAAACATTAAGATAGTGACAATATAACTTATGAGTCTATGTGGCATTTAGATTTTGATGGTTTTGTAAACAGATTAGGAGCAGGAGCAGGAGTATGGATCTACAACTTAGAGAATGATCATTCAGAAGGACATGCTTTCAGGTTAAACTTTAAATGAACTAATAACATGGCAGGGTATGAAGCATTAGTGTTAGGACTGCAAATTGTAATAAAACTTGGTGCCAAGAGAGTTTCTGTCATGGGAGACTTAGAAATTATCTTAAAGCAAATTAAAGGAGAGTATCTTGTGAATAATACTAGACTTAGCCAATACAGAGAAACCATTCTAGATTTGATAAATTGTTTTCTTAAAACTGACTTTGTTGTTATTCCAAGAAAACAGAATATGCAGGCACAGGGTTTGGCTACTTTTTCTAGCACATGCAAATTACCTTTTCAGCTTAATTATTAGTACATTGCAGAGGTAAGGCATAGACCAACAATACCTGATAATTTGAAATATTGGAAAATATTTTCCCAAGACTCTCAAATCTACAATTTTATTAATGCTGAGGGAGAATTTCAAAACTGTAATATAGATACTGACTATACAATAGATTATACAATAAATAATGAGTTAGATGTAAATGATGTAGATAAAACATAACCAACTAAATTCACAAAAGTAGAAATAGATAAATTAGAAACAGTAGAAACATAGGAATAATAAATGATGAATCAGAAATTTTAAACCTTAAAGATAACTTTTTGCCTAAGGGATTAGCCCCATTAGAAAATCTTTTTGGTTCCAATGATGTAGCTAGAAAGCCAAAAATGGAACCCTTAAGATCAGACATAGAAGAATGTAACATAGGAACAGAAGAAAAACCCAAGCTTGTCAAATTATCCAAAGCATTACCTCCAGAATAAAAGTTAAAATACATTAGTTTGTTTAAAGAATTTCAAGATGTCTTTTCCTAGAGTTATGAAGAGCTCAAGTCCTATGACACCAACATTATCCAACATAAAATACCCATCAAATAAACTCAAAAGCCCTTTAAACAAAATCTTAGAGAATTAATCATGTTCTTATGCCATTGATAGAGAAAGAGGTTAAAAGGATGTATGAAGCACAAATCATACCACTTATTAGATATTCTGATTGGGTCTCTAATTTAGTTCCCACTAGAAAGAAAACATGAGAAATAAGACTCTATGTTGGTTTCAAAAACTTAAACAAAGTCTCATTAAAGGATAACTATCCTCTCCCCAAAATGGAACACATTTTACAGAGGGTAGTAGGGTCATCCAGAATTTCATTACTTTATGGATTCTTTGGATACAACCAAATCTTAGTCCAACCTGAATATCAAGCAAAGACTGCATTTACCACTCCATGGGGAACTTTCATGTATTTTAAAATGCCCTTTGGACTGATGAATTTTGGAGTTACATTCCAAAGAGCTATGGACATAGATTTTACAAAGGAGATACATGACTTTTTAGCCATTTATCTGGATGATATCACAATATTTTCCAAAATAGAGAATGAACATCTAGATCATTTGAGAAGAGTTTTCATAAAATGTAGAAAATTTGGTATTTCCTTGAATCCTTAAAAAACACTCTTTGGATTAGAAGAAGGTAAACTCTTGGGATGCATAATTTCGAAAGAGGGTATTAGAATTGATCCGGCTAGAATAGAAGCAATTTTAAACATCAGTCATCCTAGAAACATCAAAGAATTACATGAATTCTTAGGTAAAATAAATTTTCTTAGAAGATTCATTTCTAATTTAGCAGAACTAATCAGAGAATTGAATAACATGTTGAAAAAGGGTTCAACACTTAAGTGGACATTAGAGCCTAAACAATCTTTTGAAGAAATCAAGAAAGCCCTTACTAAAACACCTATCCTCATATGTCCTAATTTCAAAAAAGATTTCATAATTTTTTCTTTTGCTTCAGAACACACCATTGCAGCAGTCTTGTATGAACATCCCATTGCTTTTTTCAGTAAAACCTTAATAGATGCAACACTAATATTATGGAAAAACAAGCACTTGCTTTAGTGAAATCTATAAAGGATTTCAGATTTTACATTTTATACTCTCACATAATTGCATATGTTCCAAACTCTGTGGTAAAGGTCATTCTAATTCATAATGCGCCTCATGGAAAAAGAGGAAAATGTATTGCCACTATACTAGAATATGACATTGAAATAAAGCCTACAAAATTGATTAAAGGCAAAGTTATAGCCAAACTCATGGTTGAATCGAACTATCAAGCCTTATATATATTTCATTGCAGAAATAGATGAGTAGGAAGAGATGGCGACTCTACAGACCAGTGAAGTGTTTTTAGATTCACCCTGGTATGCAGATATTATATTTGTTTTACTCAACTTACAAGCTCCTCCTAGTTTATCTAGAACTAAAGGTAGATTCTTAAAATTAAAAGCAATGAAATATTGTATCATAGATAATGCTTTATTTTGGAAAGATCATGGTATCATTTTATTAAACTGTTTATTGAAAGATGAAGTTGATAAAGTCATGCAAGAATTTCATGCGGGATATTGTGGAGGACAACTTTACTAGAAAAAAACTACTGATACAATTTTGAGGGCAGGTTTTTACTGGCCCACTCTTTTTGCATATGTTAGAAAGTATGTGACCTCCTGTCACAAATGCCAGATATTTGAAGGGAAGAATAAACTCTTACCATTACCCCTCAAACCTATCTCTGTAGAAATGCCATTTCAACAATGGGGTTTAGACTTCATTGGTGAAATTCACCCACCCTCCTCTGCCCAGTGTAAGTGGATATGGACAGCCACTAATAACTTTACTAAGTGGATAGAATCCATCCCTTCTAGACAAGCCACAGACTCTATCATTATCTCATTCCTTGAAAACAACATCCTTTCTAGATTTGGATGCCCACAAAATCTCATTAATGATAATGTTGCTGCCTTCAAATCCAATAAAATGATAGACTTTTGTAACAAATACCATATTAACCTTGGCCATTCCACTGCCTATTACCCTCAAGGTAATGGACTCGCAGAATACTCAAACAAAAGCCTAGTTAATATCATCAAGAAGTTGTTAGAAGATAATAAGAAAACCTGGAATAAAATGTTAGTTAATTCCTTATGGGCATACAGACTAACTACCAAAAAATCTATTGGTACATCTCCCTATCAATTGGTATATGGGATGGATGTTGTTTTTCCATCCTCATTAGGAGTGCCAGTGATGAAAATGATTCTAGAGCTTAAAGTAGAACCAAATGACATCCAAAGGAGGATAAATCATAAAATTCATTTTCAGCAAACCAGGGAAGAAGTTTACATCAAATCTCAAGTAATCCAAGACAAAATCAAAAATATTTTTGATAAGAAAACCAAAGAAGATGATTTTTTCATAGGTGATAAACTACTCAAATGGGATTCTGAAAGAGAAGACAACGGGAAACATGGGAAATTCGATTTTCTCTGGAAGGGCCCATACATCATTTATGGTTACAGAGGTAGCAATGCATTTTTCTTGAAAGAGTTAGGTGGAACAGGTCTACCAAGTGGACCAGTCAATGGTAGAATGTTGAAGCACTACTTTTCTCCAGATTAACTATTAGTTCATTTGTTTTACTTTGTTCTTTGTAAATATCATTGCAAAGTTTAGATTGGATTGGATGATTGTCTTCTAAAGTTGAAGCCTGAAGAGAAGGCCCTAAGCTTTAAAAGGTATAACATCATAAGTTTGAATAAAGGAGATCACATAAAGCAGTTCCAAGGCAAGAAAATTCAAAGTTCCAAGGCCACTGATCAGCAAGTTCTCCACATCTCACCAGGAGATGCCATCCCCAAGTGGAGCCACTGTTAGGGTCCTATAATAATAGGCATCATAATTTTGAATTGACTATGTAAAGTCTTGTAATATGGTACATACCTTTGCTTTTTGCAATTTTTTTCCCATATTAAAAAATGAAAAGAGGGTATATCTTAAAATAAAATCAGAAGAGAAAAAGAAAAGAAGATCAAAAAGTAATATAAAGTATGAACCCCACAAAAAGAAACAAAAATAGATCCTGAAAGTGTTGCACATTCAAATGCCACTACTTTTAGTTTACTTTATGCAAATAAAATTATGTGCAGCTTGTCCAAAATGCCACAGTTCATGATGATCATATAGTTTAATCTTTATTCATTCATGCTTTTAATTTTCATGTCATGATAGTTAGTGAATAAATATCTGGCCAAACTATTCAATCTTGGCAGATCAGTAGTTAGGTAGAGAATAAAAATGAGCTCATCTGTTTAATCTGAGCCATTGGAAGTTATAAGGTTAGAAGCAGGTTAGTTTTCTTATCAAAAGAAAATAAACAGGTAAGCAAGCTCAAATGCACCCAACAAATGAAGTAAAAAATGTTAGGATAAATAAAGGGTAGGTAGAAAACTTTTACAAGTCATGGAAAGCATCAATTGGTTCATCGCATATCACTAATATCCTCCTAAATCACCTTCCCATTACTAAAGTACTACTTCCACTCTTGGAAGTCATTTCCCCTTGTAAAATACCCCTTTCCCATTATTATAACCCTTTTCATTGCTAAAACCCCTTTCCCTAGTTAAAAATCCATTTCCCTTAGAAAAATTAACTTCCCCTTTACCAACTCCCCTTTTTCATTAAAAACATGAAAAAACCCACTTTGCATAGTTTTAAATGTTTAAAATATATCGGGCCCAACTACAAAAACCCTTCCCCAATATTATTTTAACCCATTCCTAATGTATTTCTAACACCCTGCCATTATATTTTACAACCCCCCTTTATATCATTATTAGCATATAGTTTATGTATTTCATTTACCCCCACTACATTAATATCCCTGATTCCATATCATATTAACCCCCGCTAAAATATATTTCCCAAAGTTTACATTACATTAACATCCCTCAAATATTACTCCCCGCTATCATTATAAAACCCCACATTGTATTCCCTAACCCATCGCATATATAAAATCCCCTCCCACTAACATATTAACACCTCTGCATTCATAATACCTGACCCCACCTATCAAAACCCCTCACTTCTACCACTCCCCGATCATTGTCGATTAGATCCAATGGCCAATAAGATCTTTCGTACCCCTAATAGTCCAAATTTTAAAGCCAGAGGGGGGGGGCACTGCGAAATGGATGGTTTCGCACCCCCGCCCATCTGCCACGCGTCGGTCCCATATTTAATCGCACCCCCCAGTCCCAAAACCACTATACTGCTTTCGGAATGCGATAACCGCCAATCCATATCTGCGCCTTATAATGAAAACCAGTTACTGTTTGAAAATTAAACCTTCGCACCATATTCTTAACTACCTCCGGTCAAAAGTAATAAAACCCGCCCGAAACAGTTATTCCTTTATTGTTGTTTATTTGCGAAAAAGAAGCCTTTGCTGACCCATTTTATAGAACCATTACAGACTTAGAGTTAAAGCTTTGCAGACCAAGAAAGCCCCTACTGCGGCCAGAACCCCTTCCAAAGACTGAATTCGACCTTTTCCAGGTAATCCTAAGCCACCTGAGACCATTCAATTAAGCAAAGAAAGTAATAAATTGATAAATTAAACAAAACAATGGCCTCCCAGAGCATAATATCTGTTAACCCTCTGTAAGCACCTGTAGTAAATGTTGACCACACCCCCCTAGTTGATACAAACTTCAAAATCAATGATATTGTTACTAATTTCAACCTTATAGAGCTCCACTGCTGGAGCCATGATAAATTCATAGACCAAGCTGATGATATCCACCTTTGGGACTCAAACCTACCCAGGTACATCTTCCCACAGACCTTTCAGTTTCCAGAAATCATCAGACTGTACCAGATCAATTATTTTCCCAATGAAAGAGCTCTAGTAACTCCAAGCCAAGAGATTTTATTCACAATCACTGAAAAATCAATAAATCAAATGTTACACACCCAACCCAAGCCTGATGAATTCACATTATCCATTGAAATCCTCATTGAAATCTATCTAAAGCTTGACTTTCTTAAGAGGTTCCAAATATTCCAAACCTTCCTTCCTCCATCAGAAGAAACCCCAAAAAGTAATCCTCCATACTCAACTTCCATTTTTTCAGAGAGAACCAGACAGATTGTCACAATGGTGTCATGTATTTTAGGGTATTTTACTAATGAACATGTAGATGCCTCTATCTTAGGTTTCCTGTCCATATTTTTCCCAGGTCAACCTCTAGATTCAACATTCAATTTTTCTCAATATCTATCAGATGCAATCCATGAGCAGCTAGTCAAATTACCAGAGGAAGGAGTATTTAAATACTCCTTAGTTTTGTTTCATTTGTTCTTATATTTCCAATCAGAAAGGTTTGCAGTTAGCCTCCAAAAACTCGACATAGAGGGTAACCCCCAATATGTAGTCTTATGGAAATCCTTAATCACAAAGGATTCCACATAATTCAGCTATAAATACTTTGATTCATTTATTTATCTAGTTGTTAATATGCTAAGAAGTAGCATTCAACCTACAGTCAGTGAAGAGATAAATAAAGTATTGCAGTTTTCAAATCAAAGTAGAATAGGAGACTGGTATTTATACCAGAATAATACATAAATTATGGTGTATGGAAGCCAACTCACTCCATACAAGATTCCCAAATACCTCCCAATGAGGTTATTTGCATTGGAATACATCAAAAAAATCCTGAACTCAGATGAAGTCAACTTCCTTTCAGCAAAGAAGAAAACTCAATTCAAGATTAAGAACCAGTTAGGGCCTTTTATTTACAATAGTAGGAATGTTGGTCAGTAAGCAGATAAGTATTTACAAGATTTAAAATTCAATAGCCATTTCAAATGGCAATATGATCCTTTGGGAGTCATAAGTAAGTTAAGAGTCAAATTAAAATTGACCCATTTTATTCATGAATCAAAACTTGATATTGAAGAGTATTCCAACCAGTCAGAGTGGTTGGAAAATACTTTACAAGAAGTGGAGAAACATGTTGATACTAGTTCCATATTTCTTACTCCAGCCCCACAAGACAAAAATTCAAAGAGGGCAAGAGAGGAAGGATCTTATTCTTCTGAAACTACTTCCAACACCAAATTCAAGCTAATGTACAGGAAAAATGCCAAACTGAATCCAGTGATTGAACATGAAAAGATAGTTGAAACAGTTGAAGTCATTGATACAGATATAGTGGTTAGAGATGATGAACCTCCAACAATGTCAGAAGAAACACATCTGCCATCAACCTCCAGTACACAAATCATTCATAAACAACATAGTGCAGAGGTTTCATCATCAAACAAAACAGTGGATAAAGAGAAAGATATAATGGAGAATTACAAAGAAATTAAATCGAAGAATGAAGTATTAAAAGCTGTAACTGATGCCCAACATTGGAACCAAACTCCTAGTGACCAAAATAGGCTACTTTCAGCTTTGATTACAAGACTAGAAAGATGCAAATGACATTTTTGAATCCAACGGTGTAGGCTCCAAAATCATTAGTAGATTACAATAAAATAACCTTTGAAGTTCTTGCTAAAGATGTACATCCCATAGATCAGATTGAGTTTCATAAGCAAGATGGAGAAATCATCTATTCCACTATGACAAACAAGGCTTTAAGTGTCTAAAAACTTCAGAATTCTCTAGAGAATATAAGAGCATAGTTAAAACTAGAGAAATATTCTTCACAAGAAAAGGATAATAGAATAAAATCACTTGAAGGATTGGTCATGGAGGTTGGATATGATCCAAATAACATCAAAGCAGTGGAAGAACTCTTCAAGAAGAAGAATGCAGACATAGCTGCATTGAAGAAAAAAATAAAATTACCTAAAACAGAGCATCCACAAACTAAAGAAGTTTTGGAGAATGAAAATCAGAAGGATGAAATGATGAATCTCATCATTCAGTTGACAGTTCAATTGAAAGAGATGGAAAATGAAATGGACAACTTAGTGCAGGAAAATCAGGCCAACATGGAAGCAATTCCTGTTACTTCCATTCCTATAGCTTCAACATCATCTCGAGTGGCTACAACAATTCCATTTTCTACAGCAGTCCTAGCCACTACAACAATTCCAGTGACGAAAAAAGTTCCAGCAACTACCCCAGCAACAACATCAGCCCATCCCAAGGATGAGGCAAGTAAATTGATTAAAGCCATGTAGGATATGTCAATCCAAACTACTGAGATTAATAGACTCAAAGAACAAGTAAAAAATCTAGAAGATGCAAAGCAATTGGCTCAAGTAATGTATAATGAAGAATCACAGAAAACAAACAGATTGACTAATAGAATTCATAAGTTATAAAAGGAACTATCACTGAAAGAGCCACTAGCCCAAGAAAAGAAACAACTATGGGAAAATATCATTAACTCTGTTAATGATATTTGGCGTTCTATCCAAGTTATATTTGAGCATAAAGAATTGATAAAGGAGGCTAGTGAAGCTATTCAGAAATTCAAAGAAGAACTTGGAAAGAAACCAAAGGAGGCCACTGAGATTATAAATTTCCTTAATTCAAAAAAAAAGCAGGAATTAGAAGAGCTTGGTATAACAGACAGAACAAAGAATATAGTAGAGGTGAAGAAGGTTATTTCCAAGAGAAATTTGATGATACAACTTGAAGACAAATGCCAAACAATGGAGCTTGCAGTGAACAGATTCATGAAAAAGTTTGACGTTTTGAGGTAGAAAGGTCTGCCTAATCCTTTGGTGATTAATGATAAACTAATGAGGCACGAATACTATGATAAAAAAATCAAGGAAGTAGCTAAAGAGACTTCCAACATTTCATCAATGAAATGAGTTCCTACAGGCAAAGTGCTCCTTCAGAGTTTAGAGAACTTCTTTTACCTTCAGCATGAGGTAAATCACCTGTTTGTGAATAAGCCTACATTTGCCAAGTATACTGAGGCAGATGAGATTTACAAGAGGATGGTAAAAATCAAACTTCCATATGAAGAAGCCTAGGAAAAATGGTGTGATTTACTGTGACAGGTAAAAGTAAAAACAGGTAACCAAGCAGTAAGGTAAAATGAAATTCGTAGGGTTAAAGAGTAAACAGAGCGGGTAGATAAATCAAAGATAGGTTAAAGATGAAGTCAAATGAAAGACAGAGTTATAGACAAGTCAAATGACAAGCAGCATGAAAGACAGCCAGCATGAGAGATAAGACGACAAAATATCAAAGAAGAAAACAACAAATCAAATAAACAAGGACAACTTGCATTTAGTTAAATAGGTGTCTATAACTTCTTGCATGAAGATATTTATTTTCCTGAATTAAATCCTAATCAATTGATAGGATATTTTGTATTAAGTTTTTTATAAATAATTCATCAATTTGAAATATTGAGTGTGGATTCCTAAACATTTATATAGTTGAATTGATATACTACCAGAGGGTTTATTGTAACTTTTCCAAGTTGACAGACACAACAATAATAAAGGCATTTCTTTACATGATTCATGTGTTGAGCTACTTTAGAGAAGTATATCTCAATTGTTCATGTTATTTTTCTTAAGTATTCCATAAAATTGCATGTTTTATAAATTTGAATGGTATAACTGGAATTTTATTGCAGAATTTGTTTAAGTACACTTGTTCTGAATAGTTATTCATTTTAATGTTTTCTTCTGGTATCTAGCTTTGAGAATCCTTAATTGCTCTCTTATCCTGATTGACCTCTTTCACCTTCCTTCACTATCCGGTTTAAGGAATCCTTAACTGCTCCTTGATCCTGATTGAAAACCACTTCACTATTCAACCTTAAAGATCTGATTTTGCTCAGCTACCCTGCCCTGTAACACTACTTTTATAATGTGTTTATGTCCTGTGTTCTTGATATATTGACTCCATATCCCAATGGAAAATAAAAAACACGTATCCATCTAAATCAGTAATTCCACCAACAAAGAAAAATCAAACCAAATCAATCTTACATAACTAGCCTAAAATCAATTAAAACAACAAAGATAAATCATTAAGAGAGAGCCCTCTCTGAGCCTTAGGAAGGCTAGATCCGAATCTCCAAAAGTGGTTGATAATTACCTCTAATATTTCTTTAAACACACATAACAAGCCTTGGAATTTTTGGAGTGATAACAAAGACAATCCTTGTCACACTGCGACGTTGGACCATGCTTGACCATGATTGATTTTCGTATCAAGACGATATTTGTCACAATGAGACATTGGACCATGGTTGATTTTCATATTGAGACAATCTTTGTCACAATGTTCTATTTGACCATGGTTGGCTATGATTCACCATGGTTGACCATGATTAATATTATAAACCCAAGGGAGTAATAAATCCAACGGATTGATATATAAACCCCAAGGGATTAATACTAAAAACCTAAGGGATTATACTAAAACATGGTTGAGCATGGTTGACCAAGGTTGACAATGATTGACCAGGTTGACCATGTTTGAGTTTATAAAGCATGGTTGATCATGGTTGACCAAGATTGACCAATATTGACCATGGTTGGCCATGATTATCATATTGAGACAATCTTTGTCATAATGTGACGTTGGGCCATGGTTGAGACAATCTTTGTCACAATGCAACTTTGGACCATGGTTGACCATGGTTGAATAAGATTAAATCCAAGGGACTAATATGATAAAGCCAAGGTATATAAACCCTAAGATAAATATTATAAACATTAAAATAAACATGGTTGACCATGGTTTATTTTCGTATTGAGACAAACCTTGTCACAATGTGACGTTGGACCATGGTTGACCATGATTCATTTTCAAATCAAGAGAATCTTTGTCACAATGTAATATTGGACTATGATTGATCATGGTTGATTCTCAAATTGAGACAATATTTCTCATAATGCAACATTGAACCATGGTTGACCATGATTGAATTTATAAAACATGGTAGAAAATGGTTGAAAATGGTTGAGACAATCCTTGTCACAAAGTGACGTTGGACCATGGTTGACCATGTTTGCTTTTATAAAACATGGTTGACCATGACTGACCATGGTTGTCCATGGTTGACCATGATTGTCCATGGTTGACCATCATCATTAATCGTGATCAAAGAGACTCTAACCAAGGTTGATCATGGTTGATGATATTCAACCATGGTTATTCATGGTTGGCCATTGTTCACCATGGCTGACCATGGTTGACCATGGTTGACTGTGATTGACCATGGTCTGTCATAGTCAAGCATGATTAACCGTCGTTGATCAAGGTTCACCATATAGAGACATTGATTAACCATTATTACCATGGTTGATGATGGTGGAGCATGCTTGACCATGGAAGATCATTATTGAACATAGTTGATCATGGTAGATGATGGTTGATATTGATTGACTATGGTTGAACATGGTTGACGATGTTTGACTCAATTCAACCATGGTTGACCATATTCTATTTTATTGTTTTACTAATATTTTTTATTAATTTATAAAGTAGTATTAATTAATTAATTAGTAATTCATTTAAGGTCATTTGTTTGTAATAATTAATATTAATATATTAATCTAAACATGGTTAAATTAATTTTCAGTGTTATCCAATATTTGTCACAGTGAAATGTTGGACCATGGTTGACCATGATTGGATTTATAAAACATGGTAGACAATGGTTGAACATGGTTGATACAATCCTTGTTGGACCATGGTTGACCATAGTTTATTTTCACATCGAGAAAATCTTTGTCACAATGCGGCGTTTGACCATGGTTGACCATGATTGTCCATGGTTGACCATCATCGTTGATCATGATTAAAGATACTTTAATCAAGGTTGATCATGGTTGATGAAATTAAACCATATTTTTTCATGGTTGACCATATTTCACCATGGCTAATCATGGTTGACCATGGTTGACTATGGTTGACCATAAAGACATTAACCATGGTTGACCATATCCAAGCATGATTAACCATCATTGGTCATGGTTCACCATAGAGACATTGATTAACCATTATGACCATGGTTCATGATGGTGGAGCATGCTTGACCATGGAAGATCATTGTTGAACGTCGTTGATCATGGTAGACGATGGTTGATATTGATTGGCCATGGTTGAACATGGTTGAGCATGTTTGACTGGATTCAACCATGGTTGACCATATTATATTGTATAAATTTATTAATTAATAATTCATTTAAAGTCATTTATTTATAATAATTAATATTAATATGTTAATCTAAACATAGTTAAATTAATATTCAATATTATCCAATATTTTTAATTATAAATTATTTATAATTAAATTATAAAAAATATGTTATTAATTTTCTTTAAAATTACTAACATCATAATTAATAAAATATTGTTACTTATCTAGAATATTATGAGTTATAATTATTTATTTTTAATAATATTTATATTTAATAATATTATTGTTTACAAATATTTAATATTGTTATTGTTTAATAATATTTAGTAATTTAAATCAGGGACTGATATTAATAATAATAATTATTATTATTAAAATTATAGTTAAATACAACTGTAATAAATTAAAAATAATATTAACTTAATTGATAATAAATTTAAATTTAAGAATTTTTATTTTATATTAAAAAACATATTAATATACAAAATATTTTATTAATTTGGAAAAATAATAATTCAGAAAAATAAGATAATTTTTTTTACTGAATTTTGGAGAAGTAATAGCATAATTAATAAGGTAAAATAATATAATATTAGTAAATTAAATTTCAAAAAATGAAATTAATTAAGTTAACAATTCAAAAAATAATCTTCAATTAAATATATAATTATAAATTAAATATATAAAATTTATTTTATTTAAATTTAATATTTTAAGATAAATCTATGTTATTGTAATTTACTAATTCAATATATTTAATTGTATTTTTGAGATTTTAAAAGAAGTGAAGTCATAATTATATCTTTATCTATTTTAAAAAGTGTATAATATTTTAATATAAATTTATGTTATTATAATTTACTATTTCAAAAAGTGTATAATGTGGGATAGAAAGAAGTTTCTCTTTGAAATTTTAGTCACTCCTCTTATCTTATATGGATGTGAGGTTTGGGGTTGCAACATCTCTAGAGAATCCTGGAGAAAGATTGAGCAAATCCAGAAGCGTTTTATAACGTATAACCTTAAAATTTAAAGGAATACACCCCATCCTATTCTCCTTATAGAAGTGGGTCTTTCCCCTATCGAGAGCCTAGCTATGACCAGGGTTCTGTTGTACAAGCACAAGCTCAATAGCATAGGAGACCATAGACTTCCTAAGCTAACTTTAAATTCCAACCAAAACCACCTAAGGCTTAAACGAGGTTGGTATAAAGACCTCAGGGCCTGGTTAAACCATTGGGAGATTGACGAGAATGTTGCATTGCAAAACATCAATAACATGAAAAAAATTGTTACTTCTAAGTTCAAAGAAAAAATATGGTGTGAGAAAGATATAGCAGCTAAAAGAAAATTAAGGTATTATAAGAAGGTCATCAACCCCACCTTAAAAGATCAAAAGTATCTCTCTGTTTAACTAGCTCAAAGAAGAAAATTCATATAGCCAAGATTAGAACGAACTCTCATGAGCTCCATAATGAAACAGGTCATTGGACAGTTCCTAAAACACCTGGATGGAAAGGATCTACCATCTCTGTGAGAATATGAACATCGAGGATGAAAATCACTTCCTCGTAGAGTGCCCTGCGTACAACCATGTTGAGATTTTTTCTGTTTTGAATAAAATTGGCAAAAATCTCATTAGGTGACAAAAATTAGGAATTAGTTCCTAGTTCAGCTCCAGTTTGTTGGGAGGGAGTTAATGCATCCTAAATTTGAGTTGAGAGGATTTATGAGGCTGTTAGATTCTCCTGCTATATAACAGGTATCCATACGTTTGTTTTGGAGTGTGTGTGGGTGTGTGAATTATGTAATCTCCTGTTTGAATTAATAAGATTGCCAATGCCCTGTTGTGTGGACGTAGCCCAGGAGGTTTGGGTGAACCACGGTAAAATCACTGTGTCTTCTTGTGCATGATTTATTTGCTGCGTTTTTCATTGTTTTGCTGTGCATGATCTCCAACAATTGGTATCAGAGCGTGTTGGAGGAGCGCACAGTGGAGGAGGGCGCTATTAAACCTGCGCGGTGGAGCGTATATGTTGAATCGAGTGCGTGGTGCTGGAGCGCAGTTAATTGCTGCGTTGAAACCTGCGTGGAGGTAAAACAGTGATTGTGCGTTGAAATTAATTTGACAACGTGGTTTATGCATAACGCTGGTTTGTGCGTTGTTTTGGTTTTTTTTTTTAAATCGATTCATAAATGCGATTTCAACTTGTGAATGCAAGTCTTGCCATGATAAAGTTGGTGGTTTGATATCCACGGCCGAAAGGTCTTCTGTAAAAGTTGCTGTTGAAGTTATTCGTAGAAGTGCGGAAGATAAAACCATAGGTGTTGTTTATCCGGTTCATACCCCAGGTCAATCGATGTGTGATTTAAAAGAATAAAATCGATTGTTTGGAAGTGGTGGAGCGTATATCCACTGTGTCTGTCTGCGTGTGTCTGATTGGAGGTAAAACAGCGCTGCGGAAGGAGCGTTTCTGTGCGTGGAGGTAATACAGTACGCTGGTTCAGCCTCGGTTACAAGCTATGTTCAAACCTGTGCGTGGAGGAGGCATGGAGGTGCTGGTGCCGGATGCGTGACGCAACGTTAAATGGAGTGAAACGCTGGTTTCAAATGCAGTTGAGTCAAAATCCCAACAACGATTTCAAATTGGTCAGTTTCATAAAATCGATTTTTTGAAATGGGTACGCTGCCATATGGTTTAAGTTTCTGGTTTAATTATTAAATCGATTTTGGAGTTTTGACCATTAAAATAAATCGATTTGTATGAGTAGTTTGAAGAGGTATAACAAATCGATTTTGGAGTATTTTGGAAAAAGGTCAAATATAAATCGATTATATTTAAAATCGATATATATATTTAAAAGTTTTTTTGTTTAAAAGCGATTTATATATATATCATTTTGGATTGAATTAAAAATCGATATTTTTAAAAGGCATATGGTAAATCGATTTGAAAGAGGCTTTATAAAAGTATGAAATCGATTATATCATAAATCGATTTTATTAAAAAGTCCTTTTTTATAATGTAAATGCCATTTACATTTGTTTTGAAGTGAAAGGTCTTTTTGTTTTTAAGGTGAAGGGTGGCATTTAAAAAATTGGTTTTGAATTTACCATTTGCATATGGTATGAAGTTAAAGGTCAAGGATAAATTTTTTAAGGGCAAGTGAGAGGCACTTCAAGGAAGGTGAAGGGCATTTTTTATTAAAAAAAACAGCAAAGGCAATTGTACAATAAGGCAGTGTTTTATTTATTAAAGGCAAAGGCATTTTTTTGAAACACAAACTTCATTGATTTAAAAGTTGGTTTTTTGGAGATTATTGTGTTTTTTGGTTGCTACAAGATGGCGAAAACTCAGAGTGCCCGTTTTGAGGACGATGTGGTTGGAGCCTTATTGTCTGAGGAGACGAGGAAGAGGTCGAATGCAGACACCTCTACATCAGAGGTAATGATGGCTAGAGGTCGCTCGAGAGAGAGACACTCCGGGGGTAAGCATAGCAACTCTCGTTCAAAAGGAAAGAAGACAAAAGTAAAGTGCTGGTTTTGTGGCAAATCGGGGCACTTGAAGAAAGACTGCTGGAAGAGACAGCAAACAGAGAAGAAAGGAGACTCTTCGACAGAGAAGAAGGAGGCAAATGCGACGGATACATGTTCGGCATCTGGTTCAGGTATGAGCGACGAAGTGTTGTCTGTTAATATGTCAAATCATGATCAACATTGGTTGTTAGATTCCGGTGCATCAACCACATGTGTATTCATAGAGAATGGTTTAAGACGTATAGATCAGTTAATGATGGAGTCGTGTAATGATGTCACATCTAATATTGTTGGGATAGGAAGTATACAACTGCAAATGTTTGATGGCACAACTAGAATATTAACAGATGTGAGACATGTTCCAGACTTAAGGAAAAATCTAATTTCTTTAGGAGCATTGGATACGAATGGATATAAAACTGTAATTCAAGGTGGAGTTATGAAAATCTATAAAGGTATTTTACTAGTAATGAAAGCTAAGAAAGTAGGAAATCTGTTTCAGTTAGAAGGAAGAACAGGGTCAGTTCATGTGTCTACGGTGTCTGAACATGACGGTAGTTCCATTCGCCTATGGCATCAAAGGTTGGGGCCATATGAGCGAAAGAGGGTTGAAAATTTTGGCTGATCGCAAATTACTTCCTAATCTAAGGTCTGGAAAGTTAGATTTCTGTAAGCATTTCTTGTTTGGAAAACAAAGTAAACAAAAATTTAAAACAGGCAAACATACTAGTAAAGGCATACTTGATTATATTCATTCAGATGTTTGGGGTCCAGCCCCTACAACGTCATATGGTGGCTCGTCATATTTTGTGTCGTTCATTGATGACTTTTCTAGGAAGGTGTGGGTCTACATGTTGAAAAGAAAGTCTGATGTTTTTTCAGTTTTCAAGCAGTTTAGAGCATTGGTAGAAAACAACACTGGTAGAACAATAAAATGTTTAAGAACTGACAATGGTGGTGATTTTACTTCCAAGGAGTTTGACAGCTATTGCAAGGATGCAGGGATCGAGAGACATAAGACCACGGTTTATACTCCTCAGCAAAATGGAGTTGCTGAACGCATGAACAGGACTCTTCTAGAGAGAGCAAGGAGTATGCCGAGTAACGCCAGGTTGCAAAAGGAGTTGTGGACGGAAGCAGTGGCAACAGCTTGTTATGTGATAAACCGATCTCCATCGACGGCGATAGACTGCAAAATTCCGCAAGAGGTATGGAAAGGACACCCTTGTGACTATTCTAAACTCAGAGTGTTTGGTTGTGATGCATATGCTCTAGTGCCTAAACATCAGCGAACTAAGTTAGATCCAAAGTTTAAAAGGTATATCTTTGTTGGGTATGGTGTTGGAACAAAGGGATATAGATTGTGGGATCCTACTACCCGCAAAATCATCATCAACAGAGATGTAAAGTTTAATGAATCCTCTCTTGTACAGTTAGATGTAGATAGAAAATTGAAACAGGATGATGTATTTGATTTTCAACACATTCAGTTTGACAGCACTTCTAATGATAGTCATGATGACCATAGTTCAGATACTAGTCATGAACAGGTTTCAGAACATGAACAGGGTTCAGGTTTAGATCATGAACAGGTCTCAGATACTAATCGGCAAGAAGTTCCTACAGATGATAGTCAACCAGAAACAACTTTAAGGAGGTCTACAAGGATAAAACGTGTTCCGAAAAGGTATGATGATTATGTTACTTCAGTTGCTTTGACCACTAACGATGATGAACCTCTGTGCTATCAGGAAGCAATAGAAGGTTCGAATAGTGACAAGTGGAAAGCAGCCATGAAGGACGAAATGATGGCCTTGAGTAAGAACGGTACGTGGGATCTGGTTGAGCTTCCGAAAGACAGGAAAACTGTGGGGTGTAAATGGGTTTTCAAGCTGAAACGGGATGTAAATGATACGGAGGACAGGTACAAAGCGAGACTGGTCGCAAAAGGGTTTTCTCAGAAAGCAGGCATAGACTTTCATGAGATTTTTTCACCAGTTGTTAAAATAGTTTCAATTCGAATTGTGTTAGCTTTAGTTGCTTTGTTTGATTTAGAGTTACAACAACTAGATGTTAAGACTGCTTTTCTACATGGAGATCTAGATGAGGAAATTTATATGGAACAACCGGAAGGGTTTGTTCAACATCGCAATAAGAAATTTGTCTGCAGGCTCAAGAAGTCATTATATGGCCTGAAGCAGTCGCCTCGGCAGTGGTATAAGAAGTTTGATTCTTTCATGTTGAGTCGGAAATATGTTAGAAGTGAATATGATCATTGTGTGTATTTCAAGCAATTGAAAAATGGCATGTTCATTATCTTAGTGTTGTATGTTGACGATATGCTTTTAGCAAGCAAAAGCATCGATGAAATCAACAGGTTGAAGACTCAGATGGCAAGGACATTCGATATGAAAGATCTAGGAGCAGCAAGACAGATTTTGGGCATGGAGATTTTCAGAGACAGGAGCAATGGTAAGCTGTGGCTATCACAACAGAAGTATGTTGAAAAGATACTTTTGAGGTTTGGTATGAATAATGTGAAGCCTGTGTCAGTCCCTTTCGCTTCCCATTTCAAGCTTTCTTCGGGTTTATGTCCTAATACAGATGAAGAAAAGGATTATATGTCTCAAATTCCATATGCTAATGTAGTAGGATGTTTGATGTATGCGATGGTTTGTACTCGACCAGATATTTCACATGCAGTGGGGTTGTCAGCAGGTACATGGCAAATCCGGGTAAAGAACACTGGTCAGCAGTGAAATGGGTGCTTCGGTACTTGAGAGGCACAAGTAGTTATTGTATCACTTACAATAAGAGTAGTGAATTTGTTTGCGGGTATGTTGATTCTGATTTTGCAAGTGATTTGGATAAGAGAAGGTCAACTTCAGGGTATGTCTTTACTCTTGCAGGTGGAGCTATTAGCTGGATGTCAAAGCTACAGAACATTGTTGCTTTATCCACTACTGAAGCAGAATACATTGCTGCTTCGCATGCTTGCAAAGAGGCGGTTTGGTTGAAAGGTTTGCTTGGTGAATTTGGTAGGTTGCAGGACAACATCAAGTTACTTTGTGATAGTCAAAGTGAAATACATTTGGCTAAGAATCCGGCCTATCATAGTAAATCAAAGCATATTCCAATTAAGTACCATTTTGTAAGACAGGTTATTACTGAAAGGGGAGTCTCTCTTGAAAAGGTGCATACAAAGCAAAACTGTGCAGACATGTTCACGAAACCAGTTTTGTTGGAGAAGCTGCGTTGGTGTTTGGCTTCTCTTGGCTTGCAGAAAAGATAAAATAATAATAACGGGCATCAGGCTAATTTTTGTCAAGGTGGAGATTGTTGAGATTTTTTCTGTTTTGAATAAAATTGGCAAAAATCTCATTAGGTGACAAAAATTAGGAATTAGTTCCTAGTTCAGCTCCAGTTTGTTGGGAGGGAGTTAATGCATCCTAAATTTGAGTTGAGAGGATTTATGAGGCTGTTAGATTCTCCTGCTATATAACAGGTATCCATACGTTTGGTTTGGAGAGTGTGTGTGGGTGTGTGAATTATGTAATCTCCTGTTTGAATTAATAAGATTGCCAATGCCCTGTTGTGTGGACGTAGCCCAGGAGGTTTGGGTGAACCACGGTAAAATCACTGTGTCTTCTTGTGCATGATTTATTTGCTGTGTTTTTCATTGTTTTGCTGTGCATGATCTCCAACAAACCACATTAGAGCTCAATTTCATAATCTTTGTTGCAATACTGACCTTACTAGCCTTTTAAGATGTCAAAATTATAGTGAGCTCGGGAGGCTTCTCTCCAAGTTTTTTGAGCATAGAAATAAAATCTTAAATCAAATTAAATAACTCTTTTCTTTAGGTTTGATAGACCAAAAATTGGTCTCAATGGACGTTAACCATTATCATCATCAACAACATTTTAATATAAAGCTATGTTATTATAGTTTACTAATTCAATATTTTTAATTGTATTTTTGAGACTTTATAAAAAATAATGTCATAATTATTTCTTTTATCTATTTTATTTGTTTCATGGTTATGATTTTTTTAATTTAAGAATAAGATTTCATATAAGAATATCTAATAAAAAAGTGTTCATTTAAAATAAATTTTATATTAAAAATATTTAATATGAAGTAACATAATTTAATTTCATATTTATTACTCAAGATTATTTTTTATTTAAGAATGAGATTTCATATAAGAATAACCAATAAAAGCATTCATTCAGAATACATTTTATATTAAAAATATTTAATATCAAGTAACGTAATTTAATTTCATATTTATAAGAAACAGTTAAAAAATAAATAAGTTATTTGTAATTTTCTCTATTTTAATAAAAATTTAATAATTTATTTTTTACTTAAATTCACTATTATTTTTAAAATTTTAAAATTTCACACTACAACAACTTTAAAAACCGTGAGAAATGATCTCAACTACTTTAAAAAAAAAAACATTAAAAAAAACTTTATTCACATTTTAAGAAGGGAAAAAATAAAAATATTGATAAATTACCCTAATTCTTTAAGCAACCTGGTATACACCTTCCCCACACAAATTCAAGTTTTCATAAATAATGTGCAGGCGATAATCATTTAAAAGAATATTGCCATATATTCTGAGGACGGTTGCTACTAAATGGACAACCACGACATTGTTAAAATAGATACCGACGGAAGCCTTCGCAGGTTAATGGACACGCATTGATTTGATTGTTTATTTTATTGTTGTGGTTTGCAGAGAGTTACAATAATTTACAATAGGTTAGAAGGGGTAGGAATTTTTATTTTAATTTTTTTAAGTTGAATTAAAAAGATGGTGATCATTTATTTTATTTTTATATTTTATAAGTTAGATGGCGAGAGAATACGATTTATAAAGAAAATGATGTTTTTTTAAGTTGAATTAAAAGTATGGTGGTTAATTTGAAGAGAGTTATAATAATTTACAATAAATTAGAAAGTGAAGGAATTAATGTTTTTTTTTAAATTGAATTAAAAGTATGTTGATTGTTTATTTTATTTTTATTTTTTATAAGTTAGAAGGTGAGAGAATACAATTTACAAAGAAAATGATGTTTTTTTTAAGTTGAATTAAAAATATGGTGATTGATTTGAAGAGAGTTATAATAATTACAATAAGTTAGAAAGTGAAGGAATTAATGTTGTTTTTAAGTTGAATTAAAAGTATGGTGATTATTTATTTTATTTTTATCTTTTATAAGTTAGAAGGCGAGAGAATAAGATTTATAAAGAAAATGATGTGTTTTTTTTTAAGTTGAACTAAAAGTATGGTGGTTGTTTAATTTATTTTTATTTTTTTATAAGTTAGAAGGTGAGAGAATGTGATTTCTAAAGGAAATAATGTTTGAATTGTTCTTAAGGGTGGTTTTTGAAAAGTTTTCTTGTTTATTTTCCGATCTAATTTGTCTAGAATCTAGCACTAATTCATTGAAATCACATCAAACTCTTCACAATCAAAGTGCCCAAGGGGTTTTTGAGGGTGCTAAATTTATATATGTAGTCAGAAAACCAATTTAAACAATACAAATCAAGATTTCACCAAAAATATTTCTGCTACATTCCGGCCAAAAATCTACCTGAAACTCCAAAAAATCACATTTAAAGACAACTCCAATAATGTTTTTTTTTTTTTTAAGTTGAATTAAAATTATGGTGGTTGTTTATGTTATTTTTATTTTTTAATAAGTTAGAAGGTGAGAGAATATGATTTATAAAGGGAATAATGTTTTTATTTTTTAAGTTGAATTAAAAGTATGGTGGGTGTTTATTTTTATTTATTTTTATAAGTTAGAAGGTGAGAGAATACAATGTATAAAGGAAATAATATTTTTTTAAGTTGAATTAAAAGTATGGTGGTTGTTTATTTCATTTTTATTTTTTATAAGTTAAAAAATGAGAGAATACGATTTATAAAGGAAATAATGTTTGAGTTGTCTTTAGGGATTTTTTTGAAAATTTTTCTAGTTTATAATTTGTCTAGAATCCAAAAGGGATTCATTGAAATCACATGTTTGATAGGTGAACTTTGCACAATTGAAGTGCCCACGGGGTTTTTGAGGGTGCTAAATTCATATATGTAGTAAAAAACCAATTTAAACAACACAAATCAAGATTTCACCACAAATTTTTCTGTCGGATTCCAGCCAAAAATCTACCTGAAACTCCAAAAAATCACACTTAAAGACAACTCCAATAATGTTTTTTTTTTTTTTGTTGAATTAAAAGTATGGTGGTTGTTTATTTTATTTTTGTTTTTTATAAGTTAGAAGGTGAGAAAATATAATTTATAAAGGAAATAATGTTTTTTTTAAGTTGACTTAAAAGTATGGTGGTTATTTATTTTATTTTTTATTATTATAAGTTAGAAGGTGAGATAATACAATTTATAAAGGAAATAATATTTTTTTAAGTTGAATTAAAAGTATGGTGGTTGTTTATTTTAGTTTTAGTTTTTATAAGTTAAAAAGTGAGAAAATACAATTTATAAAGGATATAATGTCCGAGTTGTCTTTGAGGGAATTTTTTGAAAATTTTTCTGGTTTATAATTTGTGTAGAATCTAGTAGGGATCCATTGAAATCACAAGTTTGATGGGTGAACTTTGCACAATGGAAGTGCCCTAGGGATTTTGAGGGTGTTGAATTCATATAGGAAGTCAAAACACCAATTTAAACAACACAAATCGAGACTTCACCACAAATATTTATGTCGGATTCCAGCCAAAAATCCACCAGAAACTCCAAAAAGTTGCACTTAAAGACAACTCCAATAATGTTTTTTTTTGAAGTTGACTTAAAAGTCTCAAAAGTATAATAAAACATCTATAATATCACTCTTTGTCCATACTAACAAATGGTAAAGATATTTAAAAACACTTAAAATTTAAAAGTAGTTAAAAGTTAAAAGTAGTTAAAAGTTAAAAAATGAGTATATTTACATTATATAAAGAAATTGAAAATAAAGAAAGTTATAGTTAAGACATTTTAAGTAGTCTCACTATTTTATGTCCAAGTAAATTTTTATCCATTTTATACATTAAAAAATGCAACATAGACAATGAGAAATTACAAGTGGTCACACTACAATGTTCTTATATGTAAGTGCACAATGGATTCCTGATGACCTTGAGAACTAAGAAATACTAAAAATAATAGAAAATTAGGGAAGAAAACTAAAATTATCATTTTAGTACCTAAAATAGAGTTAGGATAAAATTATAGGAACCATGAGTTACAAAAATTCATGCATTTCCTTAAAACTAGGGACCTTCCTCAAATGCTATCTTATAATCATCATATTTGTAAAACATAATAATAAAAAAAACTATGCAACATGATGAGAACCTGAATTTGATTGTCAAAGTTGAATGGATCAAATAGTACAATGCTAATGTAGAGACTAGTAGCCATTAAATCTACAAATATCTATATCATTTTGATATAATGAATGTAGATGGGTTACCTCTAGAGCTATGATCTCCACCAGTTGGGATTTATAACCATGCTCCAATATATAGTCATCACGAAGACTAAAAGGCTTATAAACATTTGAAAGAGTATAATTGTTTTTTTCTACGCCCTTAACTATATATATATATATTGAGAGCTTCAAGATACCCCAAAAGTAACCATTCCTCTATGCAAACACAACATGAAAATTTGAATTAAATCTTTACCTATGTAGTAGATATAGAAAGGATTTTTACCTTCAAGTTCTTTTCCCTCATAGAACAAACATTGATAAGTGTTGGGGCCCCTATTTTGAAAACAATATGGCTTTGAGTCGCGGATAACAAGTGGAAGAGTGAAACCACGGTAGACAGAGAGTTGTCACGGTTGCGAAGAGCTGAAGAGTAGGTGGCGCGGCTGTTGCGGAAACAAGCACAGATGGAAAAAGGGAGCAACAAGAAAAAACAATGGAACTCCCAGTGATCAGGGAGATGCAGCAAACAGCAGAGCAGAAAGGAAGGGAAAATTAACAGTCACGTTGGAAAAGGAACAAATAGGCAATTGGCCAGTGTAGACGAAAGGTTGGCACAATAGGGATCAGACGAAGAGAGCCATAGGAGAGCTCTGTTCACTCTGTTCATTCTTTTCACTCTGTTCATTTTGTTCGCTCTGTTCATTCTGTATGTTCTATGTGATGATATTGTAATCAGTCCTACCAGGATCGCTTTCAGGAGCAATGTAATTGTCCGCTTTTGTTAATGCAATATATTGTTATCTAAGTTTTATGTCCTGAGTTCTGTAATGTGTATCTGGTTAAGATGAATGAATTGGTCAATTTTTTTTTTCATCCTGAATACGTTCGTGAGTAGTATCTTTTGCAAAGTAGTTACACCTGTTCGAAGCACTCAATTCTGTCTGTTTTATTCTATAAGTTATGCTTGGTTGATACCTGATATGTTCCTAATCTTACTAAGGTCACGACACGCCTCAGGTGAGACTCTCTGCTATTTGGAGTAGAGTGAAAATGCCAGCGTTTGCTAGACTACTGCGGAAACCTTGTTGGCCTCTGTCCTGAACCTGTGTCTTTCCCAAGAGACCTTCTTTATCACCAATAAATGGTTTCATTGTCGGGACCTTCAAATTTCATTTAGGAGCTAGATCATGGTATCACAGATCTTTGAAAGAGAGATACGAAGCTGGTGGGATAACCATTTGGATCAGTTCATAGCACAACTAGCTGAATTGAGACAGAAGAGGGGGAAATTTGTTAAGAATAAGGTTCTATTCTCTGAATCCGTGAGTGATATCTACGACATTTTCTAGGGAAAGTTTCCATATGAACTCTACAATTGGTTTATGAGACTACAAGTCAAGACAGTCCAAGAAAGCTCGCGGAAGATCTGTCGCAAGTGGATGCACGAGGATCTGGTAGCCCTCCATCGATTAGATACCGAGTTGACCCAAGCAGTAGATTTCTGGGTGCAACCTACATTGGAAGGATACAAAGTGGAATTTGCAGCTGAGAGCTACCAATCCTATTCAAAAGAAGAATACATGTTCATATCTGGATTATGAGGAGAGTTGTTGAAGGAGATTCCTTTGTGGATCAAAGCCTTAATGGTAGATGAAGGATTAATGGAGTTTCAAAAATCTGAGATGGAGACTTAAACCTCCATTACTTAGGGAAGGAGCCGAGGGATAGATGCTACAAGTAAGTTGGAAGGAGGAATAGGGATATGGATGCCGAGACCTCCAGTAGGTTGAGAGAGAGACGAGCACATAGGAGGGCACAAATAGCTGAGAAGTGGCGGGAAAGGGTGATGAAAGAGTTGAAGAAACAGGAAAGTAGTCAACAGGATAAGGAGAAGGCGTCGTTGATGACAAGAGAGATGGAAGGTCAGACGGAATCCCAAAGAATAAGAGGGATCATGAAGGAATTCAGGCAAGTGTATAGGAGCCCAACCCAAACAGAAAAGGGAGGAATGTCCAATGTGGAGGATGCAAACCCCGAGGAGACGTCCAATGTGGAGTTGCATGTTGTGATGGAGAAACTATTTCGAGAGGGGCTGATACCCATAACTCAAGGTAACTCTATTCCCAAAATTTCAAGTAGCTCTAGTCCCGACCTTCCCCTGGTACTTTATCAGCCATTGAAGTGAAATTTTTATTAAGTTACGAGAATTGAGTAAGTTAAATAGTGTTCAGTCTACAGTAGTAACACACACTAGCAGTAGTGCTAGTAATACCATTTCACAACTGGGGAACACGGGTTTTATTTTAGTGACACCCATACAAAGAAGCATGGCGGGATCATTTACTCGATACCCAGAGTTCTCTGGGAGGGGTAATGATGATGTGGAGCAACACTAGTATCCTTGCGAAGCCATATGGAGGGCTCGGTAGACACCAGAGGAAATTAAGTTAATCTAGTTTCAAAATACTCTTAGGGAGAGAGCTCTACATTGGTTTATTAAATGGTCTGAGGCTCATCTGAATCCAGCGATAGATGATCTAAAGAAAGAATTTGTTAAAGAACTCAAGCTACCTCAGACAGATCAGCAAGGTTTGTCAGAGATGTGGGAGATTAAGCAACGGGAAGGAGAAACTGCATGGGATCTGATGAGAAGATTCAAGGATGCGATTGGAAAACTGAGTTACCCAATCGATTTGAATCATCAAATATATTGGTTCATCAAGGCCCTTCTTCCATTGGGAAGAACTCCGTTAACACAATAGAATATCGACACATTACAAGATGCATTGGAGCAAGCGATGAAGATAGAGGCCATGGCGGGATATCCGCAGGAGTTCAAGGGAGGGGCCACAACTCAAGACCCTTCCATATTGGGGTTACAACATCAGATATCTAGTCTGACGGAAATGTTGAAGGAAATTCAACCAATGTGGCCTGCAAGACCAAATTTATGGTGTACGCATTGTTTGATGGAGGGACACGTGGTCACCGAGTGTCCGAGGTTGTAGGGCCATAATGTGGGGATATTAGTAGCAGGTGCACTGGGAGCTCCGCCAGTAGGGGGAGTTGCGCAGGTAAACATTCAAGGACTATATTTGCCACAACACCAGTACCCAAGGTTCCCTGCGCAACAGAGTTAGGCCACAACTAAATATTGTGAGATATGAAAAAGCATTGGTCATCCGCTCCGCCTGTGCCCAATCTTGCAAAAATACCCCAACATTCCGAACAACATATACTGTGAGTTTTGTGCTTCCACAACACACAATACAGAGTAGTGTAGACCTCTAGATGCATTAGCGGAACGATTTGATAGGCCTTCATATAGAGTGAATGAAGCTCCCAAGGGACGAGGAGGAGGCATGAGAGGAGGCCGAACTGGAAGAAGAGGACATGTAAGATGTTACAACTGTGACAAGGAGGGCCACGTAACCAGGGAATGTCCAATTCCTAGAAGACCATGGTGATCTCAGTGCAGAGTGAATAAGCACGGAACATAAGGCTTCCCAAAGCTAATTAAAATATGGGAAGAAAGAGCTAGACAAAGAGGAGTGAATCTGGTGAATGCAGAGCCCAGACTAGTAGAGGCATAGGCTATGCAGAATGTAGCCATAGTGATACAGGGAGGAAAGAGAACTGGAGAAGATGCACAAACTTCGGACCCGATAAAGTTGATAAAGCCAACATCACCAAAGCCAGTGTTCAGGTCAGAAACATAGAATCAATACTTTAAAGAAGCAGTGGAAACATTTTCCCAACTCGGGGGAATCCAAGGCATTGGACTACCACAGCCCAGGGTAGATAAGGAGAGCCAAGCTAGCACAAGAACTATGATTGAAGAATGGTTCCAGTTATTCCTAAAAAATGTTACCAATGCACCAATGCTAGAAAAATTGAAGGAGAATCTGGAGATGGTGGTGCAGGAAGCCACAGAACCAAGAGAGTTGAATGACATGACACATAAATACATACGAAGACTCAAAAGAAATAAGAGAAGAATAGGGAAAGAGTTCTGTGTAAATACTCAGGTCGCGAGATTCCAAATTAAGGACACAATGCTTGACCTAGGGTCAGATGTCAACATTTTTCCAAGGAAGACATGGGAAGCATTGGGAAGACCAAAGCTTACATATTCACCAATCCAACTCCACATGGAAAACCAATACTGCATTTTTCCCATAGGCAGGTTGGAGGAGGTTTAAGTTGATGTTGCAGGGGTTAAGACATACACAGACTTCGAGGTGATAGACATTATGGGGATGAGGATCCCTATCCAGCATTATTGGGGATCGACTGGGCTTTCAAGAACTATGCAGTAATAGATTTGAAGAAGGAACTAATGATATTTTAAGATGGGGAAGTCAGGGTCACACAGCCACTTGACCCATATCAAGGTCCCCGATTTATAGAGTCCGTCGACAACAGAGAGGAGGCCAGCTTCTCAATCATCCATACTAGATGACCGCAGGAAAAAGAGAATATTATATCAACCCAATAGCGAGGGGGGGGGGGGCGGTGAGTTGGAGAAGTTTCCAATGCTCAGACTTAGGCTCAGAAATAGCCTGGGATGATTGGCAGCAGGGGGGATATGAGACAAAGACAAGAAGATGCACTAGTATCAGAAGGATCAATTGGATTGGAATTGAGGTAAGAGAATACCCTACTCTGTCAAATATGAATGCTGTGAATACCTTTATATCCAAAATAGAAGATAAAGTACCAGTGGACCATAGGGCCCCACTCATGGATGTGGCTTTACAATCCACATCAGCAAGGTGGTGGAGAAACCACCGCAACTCCCCGTCGCGATGGGACAAGGTTGCAGCGACATTGAAGACCAGGTTTAAGGAAGAGGAGGGACCACAATTCACTGAAAAATACCAAGGGAACTTAGAACCTAGAAAACATTCGCAGTATTGTGAGGACCAATGGAAGAATGAAAAATACCTGGAAGAGTTGTGGGTACACAATTTTGTACATTCACTAGATTCGATTCCACAGGCTTGGTACCTAACTGAGGAGAAGAAAAGAGGAATTAGTACTTGGAAAATAGTTGTGGATCAGTTTATGAAATTATTTTCCTTTGAAGGGAAAACAAAACCAGTCACACAAGCATTGCAGGCTATTAAAAGGGTACTGTTCTGTCCAAATATTCAGGAAGAGGAAGAACAAACGCTCCCACAACAAAGCATCAAACAGTTAGTAGCATGCAAAAATATAAATAGTGAAATGGATGATGATGATCTAGAAGATATTATAAATCTATATTTTGAAGAAAAATAAGGGGAGTGGGACATTCAGGAGGAATCGACAACAGAAGGAATTCATCTGCTTCCATTAAGAACCAAGAAGATGAACATCAGGACACCGGAAAAGCACAAACTTGTGTCAATTAGCGACTACTTGGATGCTGAAATGACTAAGGAAATATTCAATATACTACAGGAGTATGAAGACTTGTTCCCATCCTCAGTAGCAGAGTTGAAAGGAATAAAAGGAGACATGGGGGAAATGCATATAATTTTGAAGCCTGACACAATACCAGTCAAGCACAGGACCTATCGTCTGAATCCAAGAGTGAAAGAAAAGGTCAAGGCAGAGATTAATAAGATGCTAAAAGTAGGATTGATATTCCTAGTGGACGAAGCAGAGTGGGTAAGTCCTATAGTCATACAAAGTAAAAAGGAAAAGTCTGAAATTTGGGTCTGTTTTGACTATAGGAGCTTGAACAATGCATGCATACATGACCCATTCCCCACTCTATTCAGTGATGAAGTTCTTGACAATTTTGCGGGGAATGAGGCTTATTCCTTTACGGATGGATTTTCAGGATACCATCAGGTAAGGATAGACAAGGAAGATAATAAGAAGACAAATTTAACAACCGAATGGGGCTCATTTTCATATCATGTAATGCTATTCAGTTTGAAAAATGCACCAGCAGTATTTTCACGGATTGTAATAGCAACGTTTCAAGAATACATCCATAACTTTCTAGAAGTCTATATGGATGACTGGACAGTCTACAACCTGTTAAAGGACCATGCAACATTGTTAAGGATAATGTTCAACAGATGTAGGCAACTCCAGATTTCATTAAACCTCAAAAAGTGCATCTTTGCAGTACCCTTTGGGACACTGCTAGGACATGTATGCAAACAAGGGGTTTGCATTGATCCAGCAAAAGTGGCAGTTATATTTAACATTGATGCACCAAAAAATGTGAAGCAGTTGAGGTCGCTGCTAGGCCACATAGGCTATTATAGGTGATTCATCTGCAACTATGCGAAGATAACAACCCCATTGGAGAATTTGTTGCAGAAATCAGAGAAGTTTAGTTGGACAGAAGACTGCACTACGACCCTGAATAACTTGAAATAAAAGTTCACAAGTGCGCCCATATTAGTGTACCCTAATTGGGAAAAGCAATTTCATGTCCACATTAATTCTTCCAGCATCGCACTAGGAGTAGTTCTGGATCAACTAGGAGATACTTCAGTTGATCACCCAATTTATTTTGCAAGTCGGAAGTTATCAATAGCTGAGAGGAACTACACCACAACAGAACGGGAAGCATTGGAAATGGTGTATTCCCTTCAAATTTTTTGCTACTACCTACTAGGAGGTATGTTTAAGTTTTTCATAGACCATTCAGCTTTAAAGTACCTAGTTAACAAACCGGTCTTGGAGGGAAGAATCTACAAATGGCTCCTACTATTTCAGGAGTTCACCTTCGAGGTGATAGTGAAGCTCGGGAGAATGAACGTGGGTCCTGACCACCTGTCAAGGCTAGAAAATGGAGAAAATGGAGGGTATTTGAACGATTAGCTCCCAGATGCTAATCTTTTTAGAGTAGAATTCATCCCAGACTACTTAGACCAGATAGAAACCTATCTGACAATAGGTTAGTGCCCAAATGAATATACAGCAGCCCAGAAAAGACACCTAGTAGTCCGAGCAGCAGAGTATCAGCTAATAGCAGGACACCTGTATAAAATGGGGTTAGAAAAAATCTTGCGGAGATGTGTCCTAGATCATGAGAGGGAAATCATATTGTGGGAATGCCACTATGGAGTTGCGAGAGGGCATGTCGAAGCAAAACTAATGGCGAGGAAAATACTACAGGCATGCTTATGGTGGCCGACAGTACACAAGGACAGCAAAGCCTTTGTCAAAAAATGTGATGTGTGTCAGAGAATGGGACGTCCATCACACATAGACGTGCTACCACTTCACCCTGTAAAAGCATTGCAGCCATTTTAGAAATGGGCCATTGATTTTATAGGACCGATTACACCTGTCGCAAGGCACTCGCAGGCCAGGTACATCATAACCGCAACAGACTATTTGACCAGGTGGGCAGAAGCAGTACCAGTGAAGGATTGCACAGCTGAAACAACAGCTCAATTCATATTTGAAAATATCATCAGCAGATTTGGTTGCCCAAGGAGTTTGACCAGCGATCAAGGTACGCACTTTATCAATGCAACGGTCAGATCTCTGCTAGAAAATTTCATAGTACAACATCATAAAATCAGTCTGTACCATCCACAAGCTAATGGTACAGTAGAAGCATTCAATAAGATTCTAGAAAAGGGTTTAACAGAGATTTGCAATGCTGATCGAGATGACCGGGATGAACGTATACCAACAACATTGTGGGCATACAAAACAACCATCAAAAGACTAAACAACCAGACCCCGTTCTAGCTGGTTTATGGTAGGGAAGTAGTGGTACCAACTGATTTTGTCACACCGAGCCTCCTAATCGCATCGTCACTACACTTATCAGAAGAAGACTCATTAAAAGAGCGATGACGAGAGCTACAAGAACTAGAAGAGGACAGGTTTCTAACAGAGTTCCACCAGACTGTTCAGAAAGACAGACAAAAAGCTTGGCACAACTGCCATATTAAGCGAAAAATGCTTATGGTCGGAGGAAAATTTCTACTGTACAACAGCAAGTTCCAAAATTTCCTAGGTAAACTATGAATGCGTTGGCTGGGACCATACCATGTAATTGAAATTTGAGATTCAGGTGCAGTTCGACTAGCACAACTGGACGGCCAGATACTACCAGGATGGGTGAACGACGCATGCCTAAAGCCCTATCATGAGTAAGTTTTACATTTCAATTTTTAATAACTCTCACAACCGAGAGGAGTCAGTAGGGTAGATTAGAGTAGGTAGAGTCAATAACTCTCTCTCACCCGAGAAGAGAATAGATAAAACTCCAAATAGAACATAACCGCGTAACAAAAGAAACTCATAAGTTGCGTTGCGAAGACCACAACGCAACCGATTATGGTCGGGGGGAGGGTAGTGTCCAACGTATCATCCATGTCAGAGAATCAAGTGTGTCGAATATCATTCCATCATCATGACTCATCATTCCCATGTCAGTCCGTAGGATTACCGAGATTTGAGAAGTAATTGCTATAATTAGTATTGTCCATACCGCAATAAATTTTCCATATTAGGTCATAATCATTACCCATCATGTCTCACCAATTCCCGAAGTCACAATCAGCTATGTCAGAACCCACCTCATCGCGGTAACTAATCACACGATTATAGTCGTGGGGGGAAGAAAGAAAAATTAATTAGTTATGGGGTCTTATCAACCTCATTCATGTCAGTTACTTACATAAATTGCATGAAAGAAAGCACAAGCATGCTGGATAAGTCTAAGTTAGAACTAGAAACAGAAACAACAACAGTAGCGAGAGGAACTTCATCAGAGGAAGTCTAGAGAGAGCATCCAGATACAGGAATTTACAAGGAAAGAGTAGGAGTAGCTTTGCGAGTATACCAAAGGAGAAAAAATGACCAAAATGGCACCAGCAGTCATTGAGCAGGAGCTCGACGAGAGAATCCAGAAGATGGAGTCACTGGTGGGGAAATACGACATTGTGTCATTGATCAATAAAAAAGTTACAAATTCCTACCAGTTCCCGACAATGAAGAGGCTAGTCTATATGGAAAACTATGCTACTGAAGCAAGAGAAGAAGTGGCAAGAGTGCTCCCAGAATTTAGAGGTATCCAGAAATCAACGATATTAAACTTCATAAATCTTCCAATGTTCGGAACCACAGGAGCTGCGATGCAATGTACAAAATTCCTGCTGAGCAAGATCCAGAATGGGTCACTATGGCTTGGAAGAGAAATACCGATACACGCGGAAGACATTCACAGGCTAATAGGACTATCAGAAGAAGGAAGAGACGTCTCCACAACATTCCAAACTGTCTCCAAGAGAGAAAAGAAGGCATGAGATGGTGATTATTACAGGAAATATGACACTAAAAGAGGCGGAAAAGGGGAAAAAATAGACCTTATAACCAATTCAGCGATCACATTTGTCTGTTAACTGATAACCAGTAAAACCATGAGGCATTATACAAAGGGTGAGTGTACACTCGATACCATCTCAGTCGTGGACCACTGTCTCCAGGGGACACAATTAAATTGGTGTTCGTTTCTGCTGAATGAACTATTTGAAGCATGTGAAGATAACTATAAGAGAGCCACAGGATTCATTTACGGTTACCTTATCATGGCATTCGCTATGTGTAAATGGACCTTCCTGGGAATCAGACAGTCTGTGGAACTCACAACAAATCAGTCGTTGGCGATGAAATTTACATCCTGGAAGTTTTCAGGAGACCCCAACACTAAGGAGGTGAATGAAGAGGCATTCAAATTCTAGTATAGACAGATGGTGGACGTAGTGGTGAGAAAGCAAAGAATCCCAAAGAGTTTTCTCGATAACTATTCTACGCAGATATGGTTTGGAGTAAGCCACAAGTAAACCTACATCAAACCCACATGTGTGGTGGAAATGACATCAAAATGAGACTGTTGAAGTTTCAATTTGATGAGTGGGCATTCCTCACTGAAGTATGTTCTTGGCTAAGGGTGGGGATGGAGGTCAGAAGCTGGGTCTATCACTATTCATTTGATGGCATGTTGCCGAATCCACTACCAAGAGAAATGACGGATGAAACACTGAATAGATTGTCTCGCCTGCAGCTGACACCCATAATCAAGGAGCTGAAAACGAAGGTACAAGTCTTTAATCGGGTAACACAGACTCTAACCAGTGCTTCTCCCCTATTTCCTACTTTTTCAGAGTTCCAGGCCTCCAATTCAGCATCTTCTTCCATAATTTCACCAATAGTCACGGCCCTGTCGTCCACCTTTTTTAATACACCACCAGCAACCACCACAGTTCCAATAAAAAATAATAAAGCACCTAAGCCACCCGTAGCTACCCCAAAGGCCAAGAAGACAAAGGTTCTAGTGTCTAGCCAAGTCTTTGATCTCACTGGGGAGGACCAAATGCAACCAATGGATACACGAGCCCCAATTCAAGAGGAGCCAGTGACGGCCCCCCCAAGTAACCCCAGAGCTACCTATGTTCAACCCCTACTCATTTTTAAATATTTGTACATCTCCGCATCACACTCACCACTCATCGCCTCACACATCATTCACTTCCAAAGACCATTCAACTCGAACTCCATCCACTTCAGCCACTATTTCAGACCCAAATAGAGAAAAAGGGAAAACAAATGGAGACCATGAAGCAGAGGTTAACTCCAGTACAACATCGGTACCTAAGGTTAACCAACCCTTGGTTGAATAGAGTACTTTTCAAGACCTTTTAAGTCAAGATGGATCCTTCACTCCAGATACAACACTCTCGCCCAAGGAGTTGAACCCGTTCCAAGAAGAAAACTTGATAATACAACAGATTCAGCCTACTCTAAGCATGGGTAACCAAGGAAATTCACTGTCGCAACCAGCACAACCGACATCGCCACAGGAACACTCATCCAGGTCAATAGCTAGCAGTCAACTGCTCAGGGAGAAACCACCAAATCAAGATATGTCTGGGGCCGAGAGTATGCAGACCTGGGGAACGACACAATTATACAAATTTATTCATCGTGCAACACATTAGGCCGAAGGTATCCACAACGACCTCCAGAAGAGGTGTGAGCATCAGCAGATAAAGATCATTGTGCTTACTGAAGAGTGCTATCAGGTGAAGGTGGAAAAGGATAACTTGCAGGACCAACTGGAGAAGGTGACAGAGGTTTTCAAGGATCTCTGGCCAACCATAATGGCTCAGGATGACCAGACACTGGGTGACATATCAGCTAGCATGCTGATCGAATGGTTCTCTCAGGTCAAAACAACATGTTTGAGTCTTAGCAGGGAGAATCAAGAGCTGAAAGCAGCACTGGCGACTAGGCCGGTGCTACCCGAACCCACTGTCATATACACCGAGAAGGTAACAGAGAAGAAAAACCAAGTAACCGGGATGCAGGAGACCTTGGGCACCATGGTGAAGGATGAATACAACCTTCTCAAACATTTACACGAGTATTCAATGTCACTGTCTATGAAGGCACAATCAATCTCCGCACAACTGCAGCAAGTCTCAAAAGAAATATAGGAGGCCATAGACCCCGATGGCCTGAACAAGTTGTACAACTGGGTAGAGGAGCTAGAGACTAAGATATAGAGGATTGAGGAACAATTAGCAGCTATGAAATAGGTCCTCCGAGAATTGAGACAACTAGTGAAAATTACTGCACAAACAATACAGTAAATGGCCGCTGAGGCCGAGATCAAAATTGCAGAAGTATTCAACAAGATGTCGGCCGTCTCAGGGGAAAAGGAAGCAGAGCAAGTCACCACAAAAATGGACCTGCTCATAAAAGGATGGCAACAGGAAATAAACGAATTCGCTGAACTCAAAGCATCAATGTTGGCAAAGGTCCTCGAGTTGGGGCCCTTGTTTGGACAAGGAGAGGAAAAGGAGAAGTCAGGGCTAGCCACAGAGGCATGAGGACCGATGGAGACCGAGGTAACAACAAACAATTGACTCAGGACGAGTCAATAGCATGTGGTCGGGGCATGTTGGGGCCCTTGTTTTTAAAATAAAACAATTTTGAGTCGTGGATAACAGGTGGCAGAGCGCAACCACGATAGATAGAGAGTTGTCACGGTTGCGAAGAGATGAAGAGCAGGTGGCACGACTATTTCGGAAACAAGCACAAATGGTAGAAGGGAGCGACAAGAACAAACCGTGGAACTACCAGTGATCAGGGAGATGCAGCAAACTGTAGAGCGGAAAGGAAGGGAAAACTGACAGTCATGTTGGCAAAGGAACAAATAGGTAGTTGGCTTGCGTAGATGAAAGGTTGGCGCAGTAGGGATCGGAGGAAGAGAGTCATAGGAGAGCTTTGTTCACTTTGTTCATTCTATTCGCTCTGTTCATTCTGTCTATTCTATGTGATGATATTGTAATCAGTCCTGCCAGGATCGCTCTGAGGATCAATGTAACTGTCTGCTTTTGTTGATGCAATATATTGTTATCTGGTTTTGATGTCCTGAGTTTTGTAATGTGTATTTGGTTAAGATGAATGAATTGGTCACTTTAAATTTTCTTTTTCATCCTAAATACGTTCATGAGTAGTAGCTTTTGCAAAGTAGTTACACATGTTTAGAGCACTTAGTTCTGTATGTTTTATTCTATAAGTTATGCTTGGTCGATACCTCATCTAGTACTAATCTTACTAAGGTCACGACATTCCTCGGGTGAGACTCTCTGCTCTTCGGAGTAGAGTGAAAATACCGACGTTGTGCTAGACTACTGCGGAAACCTTGTTGGCCTGTATCCTGAACCTGGGTCTTGCCCAAGAGACCTTCTTTCTCGCTAACAATGAGCCACATGGATCCCATGTGATAGTTCCAATTTTTTCTTTAAAACCAACATTGAATCAATAGAATGCACCCAAAAACTTGAAGTGACCCCAAAAAGGGACCTAACAATAATATGAGTGACACCTTGGAATTAGTGTCAGCATCTAAAATTTGGTCTATGTACCTTTCATCAAACACTTATAGGCACACAGTTTGTCAAAAACATTACCATAAAAACCCTTTTGAAGTAAAGCCATGCCTTCCTTCCATTGATAGCATGTTGGCATACACTATTCATTCAAGCATTACATTAAATAGTTTGTGTGCAAATGTTTCAACAATAATTTAGTAGGCTAGCATTTCTTCGAGTAATAGGCATACATCCACCTTCTTTAGGATTATGTAAGACTTGATTGAATCTTAATATCCTTTAGTTAGTTTTTATTCATCACAATTAACTCCTATCCTCAACCCCTCCATAAAATTTAAACTCATAATATATAAACATTACATAAACTTTAAATATAAAATACGTATATAAACATTACACAATCTCTTTTATATATATGAAAAAATATTCTTATAAAAGTCTTTTAATCTAAATTACTAAACTAGAAGAAATAATTAATTTCCCTAGCCTTACCCTTTTCCTACCCGAGATTATCATAAAATATATTATGAGCACTAAGTATACTTGACCTCATTCAAGAGATTATCATAAAATATATTTTATTAGTATGTAGATTAATTATATATTTTTTATATTAAATTAAATTAAATTTATTTGTAAATAATTATAAAAAATAACCTTATCATATTACTAATTAATATAAAATTCATATGCAATAACGTTTATAAATTTAAACGGAATCTATGACTATCATACTTTACATTGTATTAGGTTTCAATAAATTAAAGATGAAAAAAAAAACATAATTTGAATACAAATTTTTTTAATTTTTATTTTATTAAATAAATGAGAAAAGTTGATCATGCACCGGCAATGATCAAATCGAGAAAAGTTGATTATACACGAAAATGATCAAATCATGTTCAGTGTTTTCATAAATAATAAGAATTTTGAAATTATCATTTCAATATTCAATATAAATTCACTTTAAATTTAAAAAAAAAAAAACAAAACAAAACAAAACAAATTTAACAATCATATATATTCTCAGAACATCTATGGAATATAGTGATTAGAAAAGAAACCAAGATGGTCCACACCATCACATTAATAACATCTCATCTCATCTTTGCAGCCATATTTAAATTATGGCAATTATTTGAGAGTGCAAGTTTCTGTGATCCATAACATATTAAATTCTAAATCTTCCGGGAAATCACATGAGAAATTTTCGAACCGACGTGTTTCGAACTACCAACTGTAGTTCATCATCAGGGTTTCTGTGATCCATAACATATTAAATTCTAAATCTTCCGGGAAATCACATGAGAAATTTTGGAACCGACGTGTTTCGAACTACCAACTGTAGTTCATCATCAGGGTTACCCTGATGATGAACTACAGTTGGTAACAATTCAGCGGGACTAAATTCATCTTCCGGAAAATTTAAATTCGAAATCACAATCGAAATTTTGGAACCGGCGTGTTTGAACCTGCTTGTAGTTCATCATCTGATTAACTACTGCGATGATGAACAATAGTTAAGCGTCGGTTCCAAAATTTCTCATGTGATTTCCCGGAAGATTTAGAATTTAACCCTGATGATGAACTACAGTTGGTAGTTCGAAACGCGTCGGTTCCAAAATTTCTCATGTGATTTCCCGAAAGATTTAGAATTTAATATATGACAATTATTTGAATATAATAAATCTAATAACTATAGCAACACCCTGCAATTCACAAGGCTATGAACCGTTTGTCCTCCTATATTTCTCAATTTCTTCAGAATTTAAAATGGATGAATGCTGCTCTTCAAGATGGAAGAATACTGCTTCTTCAAGATAGTAAGCCACGAGGAGCAAGGGATTCATAGAAAACCAAGACGGTGGGCCCCAAAACCAAGCTCATCATATTTCTTCGCTCACATTCCATTTTTTCAACACCTATATACCACTTGTCAAATAGGCCGTCGTCGTGCCGCACCGTCATACATACAGAATTTATTTAAATTAAAGCTCACCATGAAAACCACACACGGCAATTCTAATGCCCTCCCATATATATTTCATATACTATTTTGTCATTACTTAGAATTTCATATGAACACTCTATCATAGAGTAGCATACATAACAAAAGTGACCGTTTGATAAGAACAGGGCAGAGGACGAACATATCTCATTGATAATCATATCAATAAATGGTATAATAAATTTATAAATTTCAAAATATAATTAATTTAAAATATAATTATGAATTTAAAGAGGTAAGAAATTATATTCATGAATATAAAAAAAAGTGGAGCATATAACTGTTTTTATAATTTTTTACTGCTTTTAAAATGTTTTGAAGATGGATTTTTATTGGGATTCGAAATGTCGAGAATACTGTGGATAATTTGGAAAGCTCTTCAATAACTGATAACTACATGAACTTAAAAATCAATAAATTCTTTAATTAAAAAAAATAATGTGAAAATCATTATTGGATAATAATGTGTATAAATGAGAATATAACTATGATTTTCAAGCTAACTATTTTAATAATTTTTTAAAAATTTTAATTTATTGGATAATAATGTCTATAAATGAGAATATAACTATTTTTATAATTTTGTAAGAATTTTAATTTAATTATCAATAGTTATTAGATGATAGGTAGAAATTTAATTTTCATATAATATTTTGAAAGGCATGGTCTAACTTATAAACGAAGTAGACTTTTTCACCATAATTTAGCAAAATAATTTCATCAAAGAATGTGATTTTTTGTTGTTTAGAAGGCATTTTTGAATGCATAAATAGATTCAGCACACTGAAAAACCCTTGTGGCACTCAATTTCTGTTTATTAAACAACTTAAAGTTTTTAGTCTATAAGTTATATTAAACAACTTAAAGTTTTTAGTTTATAAGTTAGATTAAGCTATTTTAAATTATTTTTAACAATTCAAAAATTAAGATTTATCTCCAAAGTAGTTATGTCATTTATGTATTTTTAATTAAATTAATTAATTAAAAAATATTATATGAACGAATGTCATATGAAATGACTTTAATTTTTGGGCATGTGGTAATGAAAAGTTATTGCCCTAAATTTTTTTAGAGTAAAAAAACATTTGATCTCTCTAGACACTTGATAAATCTATATATAATTTTATATATATTATGATACATCTAGACTAATGCTATTGATCCATAATATTATAAAAAATCAAATTTACAAATTAAAAATCTCCTTACTAAAATATAATAAAATAAATTTTCATAATTATATTATTACATATTTTTTATTTTATATACGTTTAACTTATTTATTTATTAACTCTTTCGCTAATTAATAATTAAAAATAATAGTTTAATTAATTTTTATAATAAATATTCATTTAAAATTTTAATTTATACAACTGTATTTTAAATCGAAATCCTAATGAAGACAATCTCTTATTATAAATCAATAAGCGATTTAAATTATTGATTTAAATTTTTCCCGAACAAATCTAAATTTTAGAATTTAAATTAAGTTTCATAAAGTTAAAACCATACACCGCTATTCTTACACCGTTGATATTTTATCGATCAAACATAAATTCTAAGAGAACAATTTACCATCAATCAATAATAGATTTAAATTATGATTTGATCAAGCTAAAAGTTCCATAGTTTTAAAAACCGACTGGTTTGAAGCGGTAACTGGCCAAACTGGCTGGTCAGATGGCCTAGCGGTCGAAACCAGCCAAGCAACCCGGTTGAAGAGGCCCTTTCGCCAGTTTTTGCAAAAAACCGGACCTAACCGGCCGGTTAGGAACGAAACCTGCCGGTTTATGCATAAACCGAGCAGTTCTGTTCTTAACGAGCCGGTTAGGTGTTAACCTCCTACGCGGACCCGCACACGGCCGCAGTTAAGCTTTAGGGCTGATTTGTTTATAAGGGGGGGTTCATTTAGCGAATCTTTCCCTATGCGGACCCACGCACGGCCAAAAATAGGTTTTTGGGCTGATGTGGAGTTAAGGGAAGCATTGACATTTCATGGTAATGTTAAATTCTTAAAGTAAAAGTGACATTTCCTTTATTTTTCATTTTCATCCTTTAATTTTTAACATTACCATGAAATGACTCAGGATGTTTAAGAGTGGTTTCGACCTCATTAGATTTCATATGGAGAAACTAGAATTTTAGGTTTCACTCAAAATTCAGCAGACTTAATGGTTTTCAGGTTTCATGGTTTGGGAATTTGCAATGTTTCCATTTGATTCTATCATGTGTAAGGGAATGATATTGGCATTTGATCAAGAGCATGAAGTCCTTTAAGAACCTTGATGTACCCTTCAATCAAAGGAAAACAACTGGTTAGGCATGCTAATATTTTTCTACCGCATTTTAAGGTTGAGGAGATGAACTCTTCACTCAAACCAAAATCATTGGTTAGGCATGTTAAAATTTTTCAATTTCTATCATGTTATAAGGTTGAGCAATCCAAGTCTGAAGACTTTGAGCTAGATGATGTTTATGTATCTCTTGTTGATGGTCCCATTTCTAGTAGCGATGAATCAATGATGAGTTTCATGAGAGACCATGTTGCTCAGTGATTTGTAGTTTTGATGTCTATTTTTGCTACTACTACTACTACTACTAAAGTTGTAGAGGAGTTTTAGGAGTCCTCAAACTTTGAGCCATATTATTTATGTAGTTCATGTTGATGATCCCTTGTCTAGTAGTGGTGATAATTTGATCGTTTATTAGGCCAATGGCCTCATAGCTTGTAGCATTGTTTTTGGACTTTATGGGCCATTTGGAGCCTCATTTCTTATGTATTTTTCGATGATATGTATTGCACTCGGTACCATTTTGATATATTCACCTTTGCATGGTATATAAATGAGAAAACTTTGCATATTTTGTCTCTATTGGCTTGGAATCATGGTTGCAAATCTTAAAAATAGTTTTTTTTATTAAAAAAATAATTATTTAATGTATTTTTTTTTAAACCGGTTCATTGAGATCTGACCGCTCCCGGTTAGACCGGTTTCGGTTAGAAACCCAGTTCATTAGGTCCATCGGTCTGGTCACCGGTTCCGGTTTTTAAAACTATGGCTAAAACCATACACCGCCATTCTTACACCGTTCTATATTTTCTTGATCAAACATGGATGCATTCCATGGAGTTCAAATGATATACGGCAACTCTTACAACATCTGATGTTGATTTCTCAGACTGTTAATTTTTCAGAAATTTTACAGTACATACATTTTGGGTTGGAATGTTAAATTAAGTTGTTTTTAATGTGATAGGATGGTTAAATTTGTTAGCTTAATATCGATTCTATAATGCAGAATAAATAATTAAAAAGAATCGAAAAAATAAAACTTTAATGCCCATTAAAACATACCTCCAGCCATTGGCGTCTCACAAAATTCTGATTGCGATGAGCAATTCCAAGAAAGACACTATGCACAAAGAATAGTCAAATGGTCCTCAATGTTTCCATGGATTTCCCAGATTTTTACGAAATCAAACCTAAACTCTAACCCTCTTTCATTATCCAAAGAGCTCGAAGGTTTGAACTCTTAAAAGAAGAAATAATTTGCGTTGATCAGCCTCTCGCTAACTACTCTCTAACCATATAAATGAAAGACTGCATAAGCAGGATATGCGAAAATAAAGAGGCGTGGGGAATGATGAAAGAACTTGCTCTGCGTTTTCCCTTTCTTCTCAGAAAACAAGATCAGGACCTGCGGGTTATTAAAACAGAACTCTATGGATCTTTTCACTTAACTGCCCTCGACAAGGCCGTTGAAAACCCTTGGACAATGTAAGCAGACAGAAAAAAGATACAGGAAATCTGGAGGGACTTCCAAGCTCTGTTCACTCTAACTTGATGGTGTAAAGCTGAAGGGAATTGAGTTAGTGAGCTTGGGGACCAAACATAAATATTTATAGCCAAGCTTCCATCAAGGTTCTGTTGGCTATGTGTCAAGTGTTCCACAAATCATGGTAGAGAACTGCAGTGGGAGTAATGGACCACTTCAGAAGCTCTCAACAAGAAATTAATTAACTGCAGTTGATTTCCGTAATTTAAGGAAATTATTGTAGTTGGTTTCCATAAATTAAGGAAATCACTGCAGTTGGTTTTCCAGAAATAATTACTGCAGTTGTTTCCAGAAATAACTGGGAGAGGGAGCATACCATTCTCCCACTTGGTCCATACTTCCAAACATAATGTCTCATGTTAAAACCCATTGATAATATGTATTAAGTAATAGATACATGAATCATGGCGATAAGTCCTCTAATGACAAGTATTATCTTCCATGTATTGCTATGTATTTATTTCTATTAAAATTTATGTGGCAACAATTTCTTAATGAATAAACCCTATGTTTATTCTTGGTCCTACACAGATGAATTTTCTCAAATAAAATTAAGGTGCACATAAATATGAAAAAAACATCACAATATTTAAGAATTTCATTAAAAAATAACATTGTTCATACAATGAGAAACTACATAATGGAACTAAGTCCCATATTCATTACATGATCCTTGAATTTAAACGGTGGCATGCCCTTAGTCAAAGGATCAACAATCATCAATTTAGTGCTAACGTGCTCAATGACCACTTTATTTTCTTTAACATGTTCCCTTATAGCTAAATACTTAATGTCGATGTGTTTATTTCGACTCCCACTTTTGTTGTTTTTAGCCATAAGAACAACAGCTGAATTGTCACAATATATTCTCAATGGCTTAGAGATAGAATTCATAATTCTAAGCCCAAAAATGAAACTCTTAAGCCATACACCATGTAAAGTAGCCTCAAAACAGGAGACGAACTCGGCTTCCATAGTAGAAGTGGCAATCAAGGTCTGCTTGGCACTCCTCCATGATACAACTCCACCGACCATCATAAAAATGTATCCTGATGTTGATTTGCGTGAATCAACACATCCAGCAAAGTCAAAATCTTAGTAGCCAATTACTTCCAAATTGTCCGTTCGTCTATACATAAGCATGTAGTTTTTGGTTCCTTGAAGGTATCTCATTACTTTCTTTGCAGCTCTCCAGTGGTCTAAACCTGGATCACTCTGATATCGTCCCAACATTCCCACAACAAATGCAATGTCAGGTCTTGTGCAGACTTGAGCATACATTAGGCTTCCGACAACAGAAGCATATGGAATGTTCTTCATCTGTTCCCTTTCAAAGTCATTCTTCGGGCATTGGTTCAAACTGAACCTATCACCCTTCACAATGGGAGCGACACTTGGTGAACAATCCTTCATCCGAAATCTCTCTAAAATTTTATTAATATAGGTTTTCTAAGATAGACCGAAGATGCCTTGAAATATGTCTCTATGGATCTTAATGCCAATGACATAAGATGCCTCACCCATATCCTTCATATCGAAATTTTTAGAGAGGAATTGTTTCACCTCATGCAGCAAACCCTTATCATTGATTGCTAGCAAAATATCATCCACATATAAAACAAGAAAACAAATTTTACTCCCACTGGCTTTCAGGTATATACATTCATCCATAATGTTTTCTACAAAACCGAAAGAAGAAATTACATTATGAAATTTCAAATACCATTGACAGGATGCTTGTTTTAATCCATATAATGATTTCTTGAGCTTGCAAACCAATTTCTCACTATCACTAGAGGAGAATCCTTCAGGTTGTTTCATGTAAACCTCCTCCTCTAGATCTCCATTGAGAAAAGTCGTTTTCACATCCATTTGGTGCAACTCCAAGTCAAAATGGGCTACTAATGCCATAATAATGCGCAAGGAATCTTTCTTAGATATAGGAGAGTTCAAGTTTCTGTGTAATCGATTCCTTCTTTCTGAGTGAATCCCTTTGCAACAAGTACTGCCTTATATCTCTCAATGTTTCCCAATGCGTCTTTCTTTGTCTTAAAGACCCATTTACATCCAATCGCTTTTGCACCATTAGGCAACTCAACAAGATCCCAGACTTTGTTACTCTTCATAGAATTCATCTCTTCCTTCATGGCATCGTACCATAATTCAAATTCTTTGCAACTCATGGCTTGTGAAAAGCACTCAGGATCATTTTCGGCTCCAATGTTGTAGTCAAATTCTTACAGATACACAACATAATCATCGGGAATTGCTGATCTCTTTGGTCTAGTAGATCTTCTTAATGTTGTACCACCATCTTCCTGAAAAGTATGTGGTTCAACTCGTTGTTCAAGAATTCTTGGCAATTCTTGAACTATATGATCTACTGGAATGTCGTCAGTAGCTTGTGGAACTTCAACAATTGGTTGTTCAACACCAGTTTATAATTGAGGGGTGCTGTGAACAATAACCAATCTATCACTTGAGGTGGAAGGTTGATATTCTGAATGATCCTTATCAGAAACTATGTTCCTGGTTTGATCACTCCCACTGATCAAGTCATTTTCAAGAAACTTTTCATTTCTTGATTCCACAATCCTAGTGTTGCGAGATGGATAATAAAATATGTAACCTTTAGACCTTTCATCATATCCAATGAAATACCCACTAATGGTCCTTGGATCCAGTTTCTTCTCTTGTGGATTATATATTCTCACTTCAGACGGGCATCCCCAAACGTGCATATGTCACAAACTCGGTTTCCAACCTTTCCATAATTCAAATGGCATTTTAGGAACAGCCTTGGTTGGAAATCGGTTTAATATATACACTGTCGTCTTCAGTGCTTCAGTCCACAATGATTTAGGAATATTGGAGCTGCTAAGCATACTCTGCACCATGTCCAATAATGTTCGATTTCTTCTTTCTGCTACACCATTCTAGTCGGGTGAACTAGGCATGGTGTATTGGGAAACAATCCCATGCTCTTGAAGAAATTTTGTGAATGGCCTAGGTGCTTGTCCATCTTCTGTGTATCTACCATAATATTCTCCACCTCTATCTGATCTCACGATTTTAATTTTCTTGCCGCATTGTTTCTCTACTTCAGCCTTAAATATCTTAAAGGCATCTAATGTTTCGCTCTTTTTATGAAGCATGTAGAGATACATATACCGTGAGTAATCATCTATAAAAGAGATGAGGTATCTCTGACCATGTGATTCCATGTCTGGACTACATATATCAGTATGTATGATCTCTAATATGTCCGAACTCCTATTGGCACCTTTCTTTGACTTGTTGGTCTGCTTTCCCTTTATGCAGTCCACACAAGTCTCAAAATCAGTAAAATTCAGAGTATTAAGTACCCCTTCATTTACCAGTCTTTTAATTCTTTCTATAGAGATATGACCTAGTCTCCGGTGCCATAATTTAGAGGAATTTTCATTAATAACACATCTTTTAGTGCCAATGTGAACATGCATTGAATCATAAGTGACATTGTTTTGTAAATTAATGCAGTAAAGACCATTAGACAAAATACCATTCCCAACACAATCAGATTTATAAAATAAACTAAAAGATGTTTCTGAAAAGTTAAAGGAATATCCAGAAGGTACAAGCCTTGTTTCTAGAAAAACTTGGTACATAAAAGGTATTTTCTAATTCTAAAACAAAACCACTACTTAAATTTAAATAACATGTTCCTATAGATTCCACATGCGAGCTAATCTTGTTTCCTGATAAGATGCTTTGCTCACTTCCCAGTGGCTTCCTTAGGTTTTGTAAACCCTACAAGGAATTCGAAATGTGAATTGTTGATCCAGAATCAATCCACCAGGTGTTAATATTGACATTAACCATATTAGATTCATAAAAAACAAACAAGATTGGATTACCTTTGTCCGCAAGCCATTTCTGAAATTTGGCGCATTCCTTCTTCATGTGTCCCTTCTTTTTATAGAAGAAACACTTGGAATCCTTCTTGATATTGGCTTGGGGAGGTATTTTACCTTTCCCTTTTCGATTGGCTTGATATTTTCCCTTTCCTCGCATTGCCAGCATTGCACTTTCTCCCATTTCCTTCAGTAGTCTCTCTTCCTCTTGAACACACATGGTCACGAGTTCATTAATTGACCATTTATCCTTATGTGTGTTGTATGAGATTTCGAAGGGTCCGTATTGGTGTGGAAAGGTGTTTAGGATGTAGTGCACCAGGAAAGACTCTGATATTTCAACCTCGAGTTTCTTCAATTGGGCCACAGTGTCTGTCATTTGCATGATGTGCTCGCGCACACCTTTCACACTAGTGAGCCTTAGGGATGAGAACTTCATAATTAGGGTGCTCGCTAGTGCCTTGTCTAAAGTGATGAATTTATCATCAATGTCTTTCAGCAAGTCTCAGACCTTTTCATGCTGTTCAACGGAACCACGAATACCAGCTGTAATTTTAGTCTTAATGAACATCACGCTTAGGAGATTAGATCATTCCCATCGTTCATAAAGCGTGATGTCTGTTGTAGTGCTGGTATTATTGAGTGCCGGTGGTTCTTCTTTCCTAATAGCATAGTCTATGTCCATCCACCCCAAATGAAGGAGAACTCTCTCCTTCCAGACCTGATAGTTATCTCCCTTAAGTTCAGGGATATCAGTACGACTTTCAGAGAAATTTGCAGGTTGTCCAACTGCATAAAATTAAATATCACATGCTTATGTTAAAATTGAGGCCTAAATAAAATTTCATGCTTTACCAATGTAAATCGTGCTTAAAATTGAATCTAATGACATAAAAATTGTCTGTGGACTAAATTTTCAATTCAAGCAGATTCAGTTATTCTTTATGATAGAATTTATCAAATTATTCACTTAATTCATAATTCTAAGGGTATATTATGATTATAATTTGATAGATCTTAGTTTTTAACTTTATGATAAAACTATTAATTCATAACTCCTGTGGGTAAGTTATGAATATTTTATCCTAATTAATTGCATAAATATAACAAAAATTCCTGTGGGATAAAATTTATTATATTAGGTATAATTAATTACAATTAATGTCTAAATAATCTTTATGTGATCCTAAACAATCATAATATATAATTTTATTTAATTAGAGATGTTGTGGCTATTCTCTAATCAATCAAAATTATATGGGTCACTCGACATTATTTACATAAAAATTAACTTGATATGAGAATAATGATAATTTGCATAAATAAAACTATAAAATTTATGCATAACATTTAACGATTGGACTCATATACTCATCTAAAATAGCATGTTTTAATTAGAATAGAAATAATTAATTCATGCAAATTAAATACGAGAATATTCCAAATTGCATATAATTTAAACTAAATAAGCATAAAAATCGAGCAGAAATTAGACATATTTCCAAATAAACTTTAATTCAGAAAATTCTCAAAAATTAACATTTAGCCAAACATGTCTATTATCAACAAGGCAGAGATAAAACTTGGCTCTGATACCAAATGTTAGCTTAATATCGATTCTATAATGCAGAATAAATACTTAAAAAGAATCGAAAAAATAAAACTTTAATGCCCATTAAAACATACCTCGAGCCATTGGTGCCTCACAAAAATTTGATTGCAATGAGAAATTCCAAGAAAGACACTATGCACAAAGAATAGTCAAATGGTCCTCAACGTTTCCATGGATTTCCCAGATTTTTATGAAATCAAACCCAAACTCTAACCCTCTTTCGTTATCCAAAGAGCTCGAAGGTTTGAACTCTTAAAAGAAGAAATAAATTGTGTCGATCAGCCTCTCGCTAACTACTCTCTGACCATATAAATGAAAGACTGCACAAGCAGTATATGCGAAAATAAAGAGGCGTGGGGAATGATGAAAGAACTTGCTCTGTGTTTTCCCCTTCTTCTCAGAAAACAAGATCAGGACCTGTGGGTTATTAAAATAGAACTCTATGGATCTTTTCACTTAACTGCCCTCAACAAGGCCGTTGAAAACCCTTGGACAATGTAAGTAGAAAGAAAAAGGATACAGGCAATCTGAAGGGACTTCCAAGCTCTGCTCACTCTAACTTGATTGTGTAAAGCTGAAGGGGATTGAATTAGTGAGCTTGGGGACCAAACATAAATATTTATAGCCAAGCTTCCATCAAGGTTCTGTTGGCTATGTGTCAAGTGTTCCACAAATCATGGTAGAGAACTGCAGTGAGAATAATGGACCACTTCAGAAGCTCTCAACAAGAAATTAATTAACTGCAGTTGATTTCCATAATTTAAGGAAATTACTGCAGTTGGTTTCCATAAATTAAGGAAATCACTGCAATTGGTTTTCTAGAAATAACTGAGAGAGAAAACATAACAAAATATTCTAAAACTCCACCTGCAAACTTTGATCACACAACATTATTCCATAGACTTTTGAATAATACTCTAAACGCAATTTTTATTACATATTCCATATCAATGTAACAAATATTTATTACATATTCCATATCAAAGCGATAAAGATATACGTAACTTGTCTATTTTTGAAGTATGTAAAAAGAATCAAATTAAGAAATTTGATTTTTTTGGCATTTTTCCTCCTAAAACTCGACAAATTTAAGCTTCGACACTCATGAGAGTGATTTACATATTCGTTGTTGAAACCCTAGCCTTTGGATTGGTTTTTGTCTTAATTGTGATTGGCTATTGTTATGGCTTTAACTATTAATGGGGCAACTCTCTTCCAATTTTGTTATCATTGTTTTCAATAATCTGGTTTCCATTATAAGCAAACATATGAAGCCCCAAGCATCACAATTTCTACCGAAGTCCCCCCCCCCATAAAGAACTTTTTTATCATTCTCTCTTTTTCTTTCTATAGATTAAACACACACACACAATAAAAAAAAAAAAAAAAAGTATGGTGGTTGTTTATTTTATTTTTATTTTTTTTATTTTAGAAGTTGAGAGAATAAGATTTATAAAAGAAAAAATGTTTTTTATAAAGTTGAATTAAAAGTATGGTGGTTATTTATTTTAGTTTTAATTTGTATAAGTTAGAAAGTGAGAGAGTAAGATTTGTAAGGGAAACACTTTTTTTTTTAGGTTGAATTAAAAGTATGGTGTTTGTTTATTTTACTTTTATTTTTTAAGTTTTTATTTTTATTTTCTTAATTATGAAAATTTAGTATTCATATTTTTATTTTGATTGAGACAAAGGCTTATTCTTTAACCAAGTATGAGAAAGATGTGTAAGTGTGTTTGGTTTGCTTAATTAAAAGTATTATAAATCATAAATAATCTCACTCTTAGTTGTCATACTAAGGAGAAGTGGTAAAAATATTTCACTTATTTTGAACCACAAATAAAATATATATCTAAAAAATATGTATATAAGTGTCTAGTTCATTTGATTAAAATATAAACATTGATAATCTCACTCTTTGTCCATATTAAGAAGTGGTAAAAACATTTCAAAACACTTAAAAGTTAAAAGTAGTTAAAAGTTAAAAAAGAGCTATATTTACATTATATAAAGCAATTGAAAAAAAAGAAAGTTATAGTTAAAAATTTTAAGTAGTTTCACTATTTTATGGCCAAGTAAAATTTGATCCATTTTATACATTAAAAGTGCAACATAGACAATGAAAAATTACAAGTGGTCTCACTACAATGTTCTTATATGTGCGTGCATAATGGATTCTTGATGACGTTGATAACTAAGAAATACCAAAAATAATAGCAAATTAGGGAAGAAAACTAAAAATATAGGAACCATGGGTTACAAAAATTCATGCATCTCCTTAAAACTAGGGACCCTCCTCAAATGCTATCTTATAATCAACATGTTTGTAAAAAAAATTAATAATAAAAACTATGGAACATGATGAGAACCTGCATTTCATTGTCCAAGTTGAGTGGATCAAATAGTAGACTAGTAGCCATTAAATCTACAAATATCTATATCACTTTGATATAATGAATGTAGATGGGTTACATTGGAGCTATGATATCCACCGGTTGGGCTTTATAACCATGCTCCAATATATAGTCATCATGAAGACTAAAAGGCTTATAAACATTTGAAAGAGTATAATTGTTTTTTGCTATGCCCTTAAAAAAAGATATATTGAAAGCTTGAAGGCACCCCAAAAGTGACCATTCCTCTCTGCAAGCACAACATGAAAATGTGAATTAAATATTTACCTATGTAGTAGATATACAAAGGATTTAATGTGAATTAAATATTTACCTATGTAATAGATATACAAAGTATTTTTACCTTCAAGTTCTTTTCCCTCATAGAATAAACATTGATGAGCCACCCAAAAACTTGAAGTGACCCCAAAAAGGGACCTAACAATAATATGAAGGAAGGATACTATGGAATTAGCGTCAACATCTAAAAATAGTCTATGTACCTTTCATCAAACACTTATAGGAACATGGTTGGTCAAAAAAATTACAGTAAAAACCCTTTTGAAGTAAGCCATGCCTTCCTTCCATTGAGAGCATGCCTGTTGGCATACACTATTCATTTAGGCATTACATTAAATAGTTTGTGTGCAAATGTTTTAACAATAATTTGGTGAGCTAGCATTTCTTCAAGTAATAAGCATACATCCACCTTCTCTAGGGTCAAGTGAAACTTGATTAAGCCTTGATATCCTTTGGTTAATTTTCACCCATCACAATTAACTGCTATCCTCAACCCCTTAAATAGTTTATGTGCAAATGTTTCAACAATAATTTGGCGAGCTAGAATTTATTCAAACAATAGGCATACATCCACCTTCTCTAGGGTTAAGTGAAACTTGATTGAGTCTTGATATCTTTTAGTTAATTTTTACCCATCACAATTAACTCCTATCCTCAACCCCTCCATAAAATTTAAACTTGCAGTATATAAATATTACATAATCTTTAAATATGAAATGTGTATATAAACATTACACAATCTCTTTTATATATGAAAAAGTATTATTATAAAACTCTTTTAATCTAAATTACTAAACTAGAAGAAATAATTGATTTCCCTACCCTTTCCCATTTCCTACCCCATATGAAACATATCCATTTTAGAAATCACAAATAATCCTACACTTTAAGAATACTAGATTATCATAGAATATATTTATTTTATTAGTATGTGGATTAATTATATATTTTTTTATATTAAATTAAATTAAATTTATTTGTAAATAAAAATAAAATAACCACCACTAGGTATTAGAAGATATTGGAAATTCTTTAGGAGTTTTCCTGAAGCTGGACCGAGAGAGAATGGATAAAGGTCTCTTCGCTTTTTCCGTATCTGTGTGGAGATGGACTTAAGCAAGGGACTGCTAGACAAAGATCTTAAGTGGACACAAGCACTAGACTTTGAAAATACAACATTCAGATGTAGAGTGTGCCATCAAACATGCCATTTACAAAACTCATGTAGACAATCCAAGAGAAGAAAAAATAGGAAACCACAAAAGAAAAAAGGATGGCTATTTGCAAACCCTCTTTCCTCAGAGGATGAGAGTGAAGAATTAGATGAAACAAAGAAGCATCCAAGAAATCAACACAGTAATCAAGAAAAGAAAGAAAAACATATAGAAAAACATAATTTTTTTTTGTTGAGAAACCAAAAATTACTTCTGTTATTTTGACCCTTACTAGCCATTTAAAGGAAGAAAAATAATAAAACTTTTGTGGGTATTAAGGGCTCTCATATTTATGAGAACTCAGACTTAAATAAAAAAAGCCACAAATGTGCTGGTAGTTATTCCTACTACTTCTGATCCTATGGATTTGAAAAAAGTCCAAAAAAAAAAAGAAGAAGCTAAAATGCTTCTAACAAAGTGTAATTTTAATTTTTATTCTTTTCTTGATAGCTACTTTGGAGACTTTTCTGAATGCGGTAGCATCTATTGAAAAGTTTCATTTTATAATAGAAAAGTACTGTTTTTTATTTTATCAAATAAATGGGAAAGGTTGATTATACACGAAAATGATCAAATGATCCAATCATGTTTCATAAATAATAAGAATTTTGATATTATCATTTTAATATTCAATACAAATTTCATCTGGAATTTAAAAAAAAAATCAAATTTAATATATATATATATATATATTCTCTGAACACACCTTTGTGTTTGGTGCTAAAAATATTGATATTTGAATGGCCGCAGATTTAGATGATTCGGCTGTGGATGGATCAATCTGGGTTGAGCTGCCTCAACATCTGGTAGAGTCTCTGCTGCTACGCCTTCCCTTGGATTGAATTTTTCGTTTCCGAACCATCTGCAAGCGTTAGAACAATGTTCTGTCCTGCAATCATTTTGGTCGCCTGTGGGCCGAATCAGGTGGCGGGCAACCCTACCTCCTCCTGTGCATGCCTAGCACTAGCATGCATTTTCTGCTTTACTACTCCTTCAACGGCACCTGGAAGACGCTGTCCCTATCATTTATGCCCGACATTTGCAGAGTCAATTACAGAGGATCCGCAGCGGGGCTGCTCCTGATGGATATTCCCATCTATCCAACCACATTCGGAAATATAATTCCACAGGTGTTCGTTTGTAATCCCCTTAGCAAGACAAGCTTTGTGCTGCCCCGGACGTTGAGCGTGAGCAGCGTGATGGGAAAGGCAATCATGGCTGGAGACGACTCAGGTAGTTATGAGGTCTTTGTGGTGGGCAAGAGGAGGGATGATGCAGTAGCAGCAGAAGTCTATAATTCATACACAAAATCATGGAGAATGATCAGAGGTAGTTTGCCCCAGGGTTTGGTGATCCGAAATGGCGAGATGTTTGTGCGCAACGGTTTCATGTTCTGCTTGACGGTGTGGGAAGGCATCATCGGGTACCACATCCGAGAAGGAATGTCATTCATAATTGATGTACCCTATAATTTCCCTAACCTATGGCCTCGATTGGTGGCCTGTGAGTCCTCAATACTGCTGGTTGGAGTGAATGAAGAGAACCACCTGTTGACAGAAGTGATAATGTGGGAACTTGTTCACAAGGATGGTACTACTACTCATCATAATCATGGATTTTCGTGGAAGATGGGAAGGATGCCGCAATCTGTGTGTCAACAATTTCGAAGGGATTCGTGTCCCACGTGGTTTGTATTAGAAATAATGCTTCCATTAATGTAATGTGGAAGTTTAGAGTTGGTTTGATATTTTGTAGGAGGTTGTTGAGATATTCTCTCAACCTCTATATGTATATTAGGAATAAGTTGAACATGAGACCAACTATATAAATGTATTGTAATTGAGTGCAAATTAATAATAAAATACTATTAGTGTGTTTTCTGTGTGCAATGTCTGCTCTTACAAATTTTAATTTAGTATCAAAGCCTGGCTGAGCTTAATCCCTCATGGGAGTGCGAGGAAGATGGGATAGCCATTGGAGTTGATTCTATGTAAATATGTGTTAAATGTGAATGTTGTGGTAGTCGATTTTAGTGTTGTAGATTGATTTTTTTGTGTGTTTGTGAGTATTAATTTCGTTACATAGAAGAGAAGCGCTACATGTTTTGTTTGTAAAAGCTCATCATCTATTACCAGAATAGTCACATCTGGGAAGAAGATTGTTGCCCATTGTTTGAAAAAACACTGCTACGTTAAAAGGAGGAAATCACTATCTGGAATCAACATCAGCGTGATGGCAGAGGTGTAGTCCAAATCCATTAATTTGTTGCTGGACGAGGTGCACTGCGTAAGCTAAGGGCAGCGTGGAGCTGTGCGACCTGCGTGCGTACTAAGGATACTGAGTGTTGCAGAATATTGTTGTGTGTGTGGGATCGTTGTGGGAGATGTGCAAGTCGTATTATTGTTAGACACTGCCTGGTGAAGGAGTCGTTGCATGAAGGAGTCAAGGATGCACAAAAAATTCATATTCCACATGGCGTGGTGTTTTTTTTTTCATTTTGAAATTGCGACCTCCTTGTATTCCTATTTACCGGATTGAAGTAAAAAAAAAAGGGCAACTATATTAATTAATGTGTATGTATTGTGATTGTAAAATTTTTATATTGCAGAACCAATCAATGAACATTATCATAATCTAAATTAGTGGTTCTTTACGTACTTCGGTGCTATAGGAACACTCCACTGGTTTGGTTATGCATATTATGTTATATGTTGGTGGATCTTGTTGTGCTTCGGGCTTCAAGATCTATAGTTACAGGTTGTTCTTGTGTGTATTGTTTAAAAGAGGTCAGTTGTATGATTGAATGCTGAATACGCTCAGTATCCAGATCATTTTCCTATATAACTATTGAAATTTTCTCTTCGGGGGAATTTCACAGATGGAAGTGTATCCATAGGGTGATTTAGTATTGAGATTATCCTTCGGGAGGTCAAGAAGCATCAATTCTACAAAGTGAGTGATTGATGGTCAAAAGGAGGTTTACTTTAAATGAGTTGGAAGGTAGGCTCGAAGATGTGGAGAAAGAAAGAGCAGAGTCCAGAGGACTACAGAGTGGGTAGAGTTGTTGATGAAGACCAGATCAAACATATGTGTGTTCCATGTATTTATTTTATACTATATTTGAAATGTAAGCATTAAAGGGAGGTATTAGAATAATGCTTCCATTAATGTAATGTGTAAGTTTAGAGTTGGTTTGAGATTTTGTAGGAGGTTTCAACCTCCTACAAAATCTCAAACCAACTCTAAACTTACACATTACATTAATGGAAGCATTATTTATAATACCTCCCTTTAATGCTTACATTTCAAATATAGTATAAAAACAATACATGGAATACACATATGTTTGATCTGGTCTTCATCAACAACTCTACCCACTCTGCAGTCTTCTGGACTCCGCTCTTTCTTTCTCCACATCTTCGAGCCTACCTTCCAACTCATTTAAAGTAGGAGTGGGAAACAAGTTGTGTGTTAGAGCGTTTCATCTTACTGTTAGAAACAAAAATATTTTACTTCCTAAACAACCATGGGTAGATAGAATTGGAAGTCGGGTCGCTTGCATTATCTCTTCCACCAGTTGAAGGAGCGTCGATCATTTCTCCAGAACGCTTGCATTAATATTTAGGTTAATGTTGGACTCGCGGGAGAGGGCTGTGAGAAAAAATGGCAGTGGAAAATCGATGGAGGATGTGGCATAGATGAATTTGTAGAGGCCGTATCCTCACTCCGTCGGCCCTTTCATTAAACTGATAAATAAATTTAATCCGGGAAGTAATAAAATGAAAGCAAAACCCATGGTTTTAATTTTAAACAAGGGAGGCTATGAAGGAGCAAGTCCCTGCTGTTGAATTTTGAAGCCAAATTCCCAAAAAAATTTCCATAGCTTATACCTTTTCCAATTACCGACAGTAAGTTACAACTTATATCTTCTTTTGTAATATGCTCCAAAACCACCATGCTAGAATCGACCCAATCACTGCAACAATCTTTAAAACTACCTGATATTGCAATTTAAAACCTGTTCCCCAAAACTTGTCCACGGCTTATACCTTTGCCAACTGCTGGTAGTAAGTTGCAACTTATATCTTCTTTTATAATTTGCTCCAAAACTAGTTGGCAGTAAGTTGCAACTTATATCTTCTTTTATAATCTACTCCAAAACTACCCCGCCAGAATCAACCCAATCACTGCAACAATCTTTAAAACTGCCCAGCACTCTGCGAATTACCTTCCCTGAATGCAAGGAACAACTATGAAAATTAGTCACAGAATAAGCCATTTACTCAGTACCTAAAACAAATTCAAAATCAGTTTTTTACTGCGAAACATCATTTGAATCCTAAAAGAAAATGCTCATAGATTCCCAACGATATTAAAAAGTTGAAGTCAAACATTTCATGCCTGACCACTGACCAGATCCATGCCACGCAGGTTAACTTAGCTAATATAAAGTTTTTAAATAAAATATGAAAAGAAATAACTTCGCTAATATAAAGTTTTTAATATCGTTCAAACTTGCAATATAAAAAATAAAGTAAATATAACTTGCATGATTGCCATGTGTTTCAAGCCATCATTACCAAGTTTTAATATTTGATGACACACCATAGCTTTCACCATTTTCAATCCTCTATCGCTCAAAGTGCTAGTCTGTTCCAAGAGGAAGGAATCAGCTCTGAACTTCCACTGTGCTTTGGCTCTGTATGCAACAGAGTTCCAACTCTGACGATATACAAGAGTTGCACACATTGGAACAAACGGTTCTGGTTCCACAGCACCACGGTTCTGGTTCACCATGGTCACAAAGTGTGCATCACGATACAAGAAGCAAGGCCACCATTGCTATGGATTCCAGCGATGATAATGATGTCTTTGCAGGGCAGAATGCCTAATTGAGAGTAGCAGGTTACTGTGAGGACAATTCTGGCAACTTAAAATGGCAATGCCACCCATGGACGGTCTCCCTCTCAATCTCATACACACAGGCACGACTTCTTCATAACCTTCTCCCACAATGGCATTAAAGTTAAAGGTAACATTATTTTGAATATCGTCCCTTTCGTCACGTTTAGATTGAGCAGCAAACTAGGCTGGTTCGATGGGGGCGCTTGATGACGTTTCAAGGGTAACGAGATCTGAGAAGTGTCTAAGGATCACTGTCTTTTCAGTCAGAAGGGGCCCTGCCTTAAATTTCTCTGTTGTCACAAGTTCCATGAGAGGTGCCTAGAGGTGTTCAGCAAGCAGTTACTTTCAGGTTTCTGTTGTGTATGCACTGTGCAGGGTTCTGATTCCTTAGCTTCCTGGAAAGCAAACTTAGTTTTTGAGCCTATCAAATTTGAGGTATGAATAATCGTATGTTAGTTGTTTGGGAATCTTGATTTCTAAACATTTTAAGATCTGGCCGAATCCTACTTTCAATTGGAGAATGTGTGATGTTTTTACAAACTCTACCTACTCTGTAAATAAGGGTGTTACTAAATTTGATGCTTCTGATGAGAGGAGTGGTGCCATTGTCTTTGTTTCTTCTAGTTATAACATTTGGATCGCCCTGCATAATGTGTGGAGGGGATTATCTTCTTGAAAAGCAAGGCCTATCCACCAGTCATGTACAATCTATTGTAATGCACAGGGATATTGTACCGTGGGCCTTTTCATGTCATTATCTTGAACATATTGCTGAAATTTTAAAAAGGCTTAATGCCAATTTTCGCAATTACCCTTGTCTCGACAGTCAGGTATTGCGGCTTAATCCTTTCTATTCTTGAAAGTGTTATAACTTCGTACATTTTCCATGCATGTGCAATCATGAAATGATTGCTTTCATTGTTACAAGTGTGCTATAACTAAGCATTTCTTATTGATAAGCTTTGCATTTGGTTTTCGTTTGTGCAGAGGCTTTTCACGGAGAAGTTAAACGATTACAGAAGTGCTTCGTCATGAATTGAAGCATCTCCAAAGGTTGGAGAGAGCACAGAGAAGATAGATATGGTGGCCTCTTGTCATCACATAATTCTCTATGACGATTCAGAGAAGTTCCAAAGAATTTCGGGAGAAAATATTGGCATGGGCAGCAAAAAATTTGTTGGTGCAGTGAGTAGCATGAGCAGTGTCTCATATGAAGCACCCAGACGATTTGAGTTTCCTATTCAAATTGGTGTTCTTCTCCATAGGAGAAAATCTACAGTTGGCCACCCACGGTACAGAACCTTGGAGTGGCGTCCATGACTTACAGTTATTGGTAAGTTACAGAGTCCCTAAATTCCACAAATGTTATGGTTTAAAATTCAGTTATCGATGTGCATATTGTGCATTAATGTTATTGCTTAAGGCTCATAACTAAGACTTGTACAGTCCCATCTAAACTATACACCTCCAGATTGCATAGTATTCCCCAGTATGATAGCCATTAATGAATTTATAATTTGAAACGAACACAGTATTCCACAGTAAGATAGCCATTAATGAATTTATAGTTTGAAACAAAGACTAAATTATGAATAGAAAGATACCTGAATAAGCTCCAAAAAATTGGATTGAAGTTTTCTCCGAAGCTGGGCCAAATCTAGAAACCAAGACCGAGACGAATGTAGAAGCACAATACAGCTAGGCATCACAGAGCAAGCATCAATTGTACAGTGCACCTAAGCAGCTAAAGTGGTCACAGCACCTATTGATTCTATGTTGAGAATTGGTGTTGCTGACGGATTGCTTTAACAGTAAGTTCAGAGAAACTTTTCCTGAAACAAGCGTTGATCCTGGCACTGCACCTCCAGCACCAACAACTATCGATGTCTATGAAGCAGCCCTTGAAGCACACTTTGAAACATCCATTGAATAAACACCACCAGCGGCATAGACACGTGCAAAGTTTCGTGGTTAACATGCATAGTTACTGACGCCACGTGGCTAACAGGCAGAGAACCACGCAGAGTGCTGGTAGGTAAGTAAGATATATTGGTTCATATGAGCCCCTATATGATTTAGCGATTAGAACCTATTCTATCACTAACATTTGCAAACATTTTATGTTTGCTAACTAATGTTAGCATTACCTAATACAAAATGAAAATACCGTGAAAAAATTTGTATCAATAGACATTTAGCCTAGGTTTCAATAGGTCTTGCCTCGATATGAGGCCAAATAAGACCTCCAACTTGCGTATTGGTCAAGAAAATAATTTGGTAAAGCTTTATTGGTAGACTAATAAATTATAAATGAAAACTTTAGGTTACACTGACTTGGTTTTTGTTGGTTTTTGTGCAGGGACTAATGCACATCCTCAAATCGATTACAATAGTCCTTGCCATGCCGTAGGTGGCAGGGACTAAAAACACCAATTCAAAGTCATCTTAATGGTTAATTGATTTATTGATGATGTAATTTTAAAATAGAGGAGTTTATTTGCAGAGGGCATGAAATGAAAACCAATGTACGAAATCATGAACAATATTAAATACCAACACGAAAAGTATTAAACTTGGCATGATATAGTTTTCATAGTGTCGCACAAGATCGATGGTTAGGTGTTATTTAGAATATAATTTCTGGGAATTTCATTGAAAGTTTGAATATGATTGCCCATGAATGATGGATATGAGAAAGCTTTGAATAATATTGTTTTGGTTTAGAGTTATAGTAATTTTAATTTTAATGAAAAACAGCAAATTATAACACTTATATATAATTATACAACTTACATATATTTATATTATTTTGAATTATATTATAAATATTTTTTTTTTAATAAGATGAATGCTAATTTTCTTGATTTCTGGATGAATAACTCACTCCACAAACAGTTGTGGAACTTTGATCTCCTTAATATCATTAAAATTTTATTTATTTATGAGTGAAAAATCTTCGTTCTTACCCATAATTACAACTTATAATGATATATAAAAAATATTAAAACACCTTATTTTAATCCTAATTTAAATAATTAACTAGTCAAATTACAACACTTATATATAAATATATTATTATTAATTTAATATATATATATATATATATATATATATATATATATATATATATATATATATATATATTAAATTAGATTACAAATATGTTTTATTATCAAATGAATGTTACTAAATCACTTCAAAAATAAAAAAGATTTTGGAGTTTTAATCTCCTTAATATTACTAGAACATGCCTCCACATTCTATTAAAATATTATGAAAAAATTTATAACATATTAAAAAATAAATGAATTAACTCATGAAATGTAATTCGTCACAAAGATTCCAAAAAAGTGTGAGACCACAAAATTTTGTTAAAGAGAATTCCAAAAATTTGTAAAAGAGAATTCCCCAAAAAGTGTGATACCCAAATTAATTATGACAAAATGAAAAGAGAAATTCCCCACGAATAATTATAACAATACGAGAAAATCTGACGATGAAATACTCTGGTCCGGAATTGTGAGTGTTGTCTGTTGGGCTGAGTGAATGCGAGACTACGAACAGATGGAATGCGGGGGCTTGACGATTGGGAATAATTATAACAAAACAAGAAAATATTTAAAAGGGTATGATACCCTCAACAACTTTAATTATAGGAAATGAAGATGAGTGATTATACGTATCAAAGATCATAACTATTAAAACATTTGACACAGCTCATGATACACCATAACATTTTTATAATGGTGATAACGTGAACTTGAGAATCCAAAATAAAATAAAATAAAATTGGGAGAACTTAATACATTATATTAGCACAATTATATTAATGTAATTTTGGGATCTTAATACATTATATTAGTACAATCACATTAATATTAATGTACTTGATATAGTCAAAGATTTCATCTATTTATATCTATTATTGATAAATATATAATAATAATAATAATAATAATAAAACTATTGCAATAAAAATATTATTATTATAATTAATAATAATTATTTATTTACAGGGTTGACATGAGTGGGTAGGGTATTGCATAACTCCGAGGGGACAAACAAAATAGAGTATGCTCGGGGAATTGGAACGAAAACAAACATTCAGGCTCAAGAAATTGGTCTCTAGAAAGGGTTAGAGCTAGCATTAAGGAATAACATTAGTGCTATACATGTTATTGGAGACTCTGCTTGGGTAATGAGGAACATTCTAGCCCTGCAAAAAGGCATAATGAAACATAAGTTGAAGATCTGGTGCCGTATTGAAGGTCTTATCCCCCATTTCAAAATCCTGACTCCTTGGCATGCGATGTGGGATTTAAATAGCGATTAGCAAGCAAATCAGGGAATAGTGTTGCCCCGGAGCCACCTTAGTCTAGGGGGAGAAATTGAGATCCACAACCTTCCCTAATGACCATGGAAAACATGCCCAAATGGACCAAGGGAAATATCCATAAGAAACATGAGCTCTCGAACACCCAAGGCACATGTTGCAACTACCTCTCAACTGTTGCCACTCTTGGCACGTCGATTCAGCTGGACAGTTGGTGGCGCTGGATCACCCTGATGAAATCACCCACCACACGGATGACAGTAAGGTAGGTCATATCAATCCTGTGGAGGGTCGATACACATGCACAATGGATACAACGAACATCAATGTAGTGAACTGGCTTCAAATGAGAGCATGCGAGAGGGATTTGGCTCGCAGAGAGATGAATTTGCTCGAGAGAGAGTACGATTGAGGTAGGCTGAGAATTTATGGCAAGATGACCTTTCGAAATATGAAAATTGATGGCTTTCGCTTCTAACAAAACTATTTCTCCAATGCACAGAGTGGTGATATGGGTAGAGCCTCATTTTGGAATTGGAAGCTTCAGGTTGGGAACTGTATCTGCGTGGTTTGTAGGTCTCTGTGTTGTTTTCAGGAGCGCAAGGAAGTGAACACTACCATTGTTACAGGGAACTTGGGTGTAGACAACCTTGGAAATCATCGTCGCAATAATTGGAATGAAATGGACCCTTCGAAGCGCAATTTGGACTCCTCCTCAGACTCATCCCCATCAATGGAAGAGATTCGTAGAGAGCAGGAAACCCAATTGGCCCACCTACACATCAATTTGAACAACTTACTCTTCAATATCAGGGACAAGGAAAAATTCATCGCAGAAAGGATGATGTTGTAGGAGAATAGGATCACAGAAAAAGAAAAGTTGATGTTCTGGTTAAAGAGCGAGGTTCATAGTCTCCGTCAGTAGGTGGACCAAGATGACAAGGGCAAGCAGACCCAAAACCTTCTCGGAACAATGGATTCACGTACCCAGACTGGAATAGACCCGACCATAGGCGAGAGCAGCAACCAGCAACAACGACGCACAGTCAAAGAAGAAGGGATTTGTCTAGACGTCCCAGTGATCAGGAGTTCATAAATTTTGCTCAAAATTCAAAGTTACAAGATTGGGTTGAAACCAGGATGGTTGCATATATCTCATCTTCCTAATTTCGGCTCCGCAAATGGTTCAAAAAACTGATGTTGTGTGACAAAGATATTGCGTTCTAATTGAAATGGAAAAGAGGTAAAATTACAATAGTTTGACCAGGTTTGACTAGGATGCACAGTCAGCAAAAAAGGGAATATTCCTCGAAATATTCCTTTCCACCGGACCAATTGCTGGATGACAAGTGTCGATTTTCTATTTGTGGTACGAAGTTGGAAGAGCCAATTATAAGGTGTCATGTGGCGGTGGCCAGCCCTGAGGCCGCCATGTGTCCCTGAAACTGCATTACAAAATTTTATGGGAGGCAATAGGGCTCGACCCCCTGACCTCCCTCCAGGCACGTGCACACCTTACCAACTGTTTTGCACGATGGTTCTTAACAGTCTATGGTTGTGGGTTTAATTTATGTTGTATTGCCTATATATATTGGGGTTGGGAACTGCCGGTGGTCCCAACCCGCCAGTAGTCCCCGCATTGTATAGTCACATTGCAACATTAAACGACAACTCCTCCGCATAGTCAGGCTAACCTGATGGGAATTCAACCCATGGTTCAATGTTAATCGTAGTCTCCACGAGATTTTCGCTAACTGACAATTATGTAACGGTTTGGGGGTGCACATGTGGCCACCGTCTAACCGTTAAATTAAATGTGCAGTATAATTCGGTAGAGAAATTAGGGGCATGCCTAAATTGACGGCCAACCCAGATTTAACTCTAGCTAACTGGAGTTCTCCACTTTTAGTGGAGTTTTCCTAGGAGATACTGGGCAAAAGTGTAAGAGGCTCAATTTTCGACCATTATGGGTGAATGAAGAGTCATTTTTGACTAATTGGAGCATTACGAAGCCATTGGTGTAGAGAAAACATCCATTAGAGAACTATAACTACATGTATTAGCAAAATTTTGAGCATAATGAAAGATGGACAAGCCATTGGGAGTTGTACCAACAGATGTAGCCCAGGAGGGGTGAACTTCTTCATCATGCCTGCTGTGTAAATTTCATGTGGTGACTTATTTTTTTGTTTTACACTGTTGTCCAGTGTTATTTATGTTTTTTTTATGCTTCTAATTCAGTAAAATTGTCTACAAATTATGGAAAAAATCCTTAATCCTTATGCAAACTAATGAGGCTATTATATACGTGTTTTTAAAACAGAAAGACACTTAGCACAACAAAACTAATGCATTCATTTTAGATCATATTAGTATCAAAGTTATAGTTTTTCTCTGGTGTCGTTTAGCGCAAATAATTGTTTAACTGTTTGCACGTTTTAGATGCTTACAATGCTCAAGCTCAAAAGAGGAGAAGGAAAACTAGTGGAAGTAGGAGGGTCTCAAAAGGATTCAAAGAAAAGGAGAGAAATATTTCCACAATCTCCACCATCCAGTTCACCTCCTAAAGAAGTAGAAGCGCCATTAAGCATGCCTCATGAGGAAGGAGAAATTCATGAAGAAGTTGACCCTAAGGAGGAAGAAAGAGAATTTAGGAAAGCATTCCTTTACATGACTAAGATGGTTATAATTATTTATCAAGAAAGGAATGAGAGACTAGAAGGAGTAGGATCTAAACTTCAAAAGGAAAAGGATCTTCAGGAGGTCAACATGATGAAGACAAGTTAAAGAAGGGAAATGGAGGAAATGGAGGCAATGGAGAGTCATCATCTTCACCCTCATCATCATCATCATCATCTTCTACTTCTTCTTCAATACATCAGCCACACAAGTCCAAGAGCACTGGTAAATCTCCTTTATTAAAACTTGAAGTTAAGTTTTAATTGCCAATGTTTAATGGTGAAGTAAATGCAGACAAGCTAGAAAATTGGATTCGACAATTAGAGGTCTATTTAAGAATACAAAACCTTCAAGACGATGATACAAAAATTCAATTAGCTTCTTTGAGAATGGAATATGTAGCAATTGTTTGGTGGGAAGCCAAGACAAAGGAGGAAATAAAGAAAGATGGTAATATTATTCTATCATGGTCAGATTTTATTGCTACTATTAAATAACAATTTTATCCATTAGCTCATATGCAGAAATCCATCATGAACTGGAAAAAATTTAGGCATTTAAAGGGACAAAATGTGTAAGAATACACCCAAGAATTTAGGAGAAGAGCTCTTTTATTAGGGGTGGATTTGCAGATCCAAGACACTTTACTAAAGTACATGGAGGCTTACATAGCAACCTAAAACATACTATTCTCATGTTTAACCCCACTAGCCTAGATGAAGTCTGTGTTCAGGCCACACATCTAGAAGCTAGAGGGAAGAACATTTCTGAAGAGGGTAGGAAGAAACCTTTTAAGGGTAAAGCCAAGGAAAAGACCTCAAAAGGAAAAAACAAAAAAAATGCATCTATTAAGAAAGAGGGAGAAAAGGTAACTTGTAAACATTGTTCAAAAGAAGGCCATGATGAAACTCATTATTGGAAATTACATCCTAAATTGAGGCCAAAGAAACCCAATAACAAAGGGAAACATAAAATTGCTGCTACAACTCAACATGATTTAGGATCTGATTCAGGTGATGAAACTAAAATCACAACCATGGGATTGAAGAACATGAAGGGAAAAGAAATTGAAACTAAACCCAGTACCAATACATCAAATTGTCACATAAACACTCCAAATGAAGAAGAAAGAATAGAAATGTTTCATGTGAGGGTCATATCCAAGCATACCAAGATTGACACATTGTTTGATAGTGGGTCACAAGAAAACTTAATCTCTAAAGATTTGGTCAAAAAACTTAACCTTGAGACCATACCACATCCAAAAACATATCCATTGGGTTTTATTTTTAAGGATGAAAATCTATAGGTTTCAAATAAATGTATATTGAGATTTGCAATCACTACAACCTTTGTTGATATAGTTGAATTAGATGTGGTTCCGCTTGACATAACTAGTATTGTATTAGGGAGTCCTTACTTGTATGATAGGAAAGTGATATTCTATCACCATGAGAACAGGTATCATTTATTGAAAGATGGCAAGGATTTCATTATTAGAGCACACCGCAAGAAGACAAACATTGCTTTGGTAAATGTTGGACAGGTAAAGAGGCTAGTAAATTAAAGTAAGAATTTTGTTTTTCTTATGATTAATCCTAAAGCTGATATTAGTCATGAATATTTTGAGGGATCTGATCCTAAGTTGAAATAAAAATTATATGATGTGGTTAATGGGCATAATGAGATGTTTCAGGAGCCAACAGGATTGCCTCCAAAAAGGGAAATTCAACATGGGATTCAGTTGCAGCAAGATTGTCCTCTTCCAAACATCGGTATGTATCACATGTTGATAATGGAGAATGCTGAAATAAAGAGGAAAATCAAAGAGATGTTGGATAAATGAATCATAAGGCCAAGCACCTCGCCATGCGGTTCACCCATAATCTTGATACCAAAGAAATATGGGACTTGGCGCATGTGTTTAGATTTTTGAGCTTTGAACAAGATTACTGTAAAAAATCATTACCCACTCCCAAGAATAGATGATTTTCTTGATCAGCTGAAAGAAGCAAATTTTTTCACTAAGTTAGATTTATGAAGTGGATATCATCAAGTAATAATTGCAGAAAGTGATACATGGAATACTACATTCAAAACCAAACAAGGACTCTTTGAGTGGATAGTTATGCCTTTTGGTTTATGTAATGCACTTAAAACTTCATGCGATTTATGGATAATGTTTTGCGACCATTCCTTGATGACTTTTTTATTGTGTACTTAGATAAAAATTTAATTTTTAGAAAAACAAGAGAAGATCATGTCTTTCATGTAAATAGAGTGCTTGATATTTTGAAGAAAGAGAAATTGTTTCTTAAGATGTCAAAATGTGAGTTTGGAAAAAATTCTTTGGTCTATTTGGGACATATTATAGGAGGAGGAGAATTAAGGATTTATCCTTCTAAAGTGAAGGCATTTGTGAATTGGCCCACACCCAAAATAGTTACCGAGGTAAGAATTTTCTTAGGTGCAGCTCAATATTGGAGGAAATTTATTGCTAATTTTTCTTCCATCGCAACTCCTATGCATGCAGTGACAAGTGTGAAGAAAGGACTCCAATGGGGAGAAAAATGACAGAAAGCTTTAGAAGCTTTAAAAGAAAATATCAGTTCAGCTCCAGTCCTTGCATTACCAAATTTGAGACAACCATTCGAGATACAAACCGATGCTACTGACTATGCCATGGGAACAGTCCTTTTGCAACATGGTAAGCTTGTCACCTTTCATTCAGAAAATTTTAATGGTGCTGTGACTAATTATCCTACATATGACAAGGAACTATATGTGTTGGTACAAAGTGTCAAGAAGTGGAAACACTACTTGATGGGTAAAGAGACTATTGTACACACCGATCACCAACCATTACAGTACTTGTAGTCACAAAAAAAATTGTAGCAATCAAGACATTTCAGGTGGATGGGATTTCTTCAACAATTTCACTTGGTTATAAGGTACAAAAAAGGTATATTCAATAAAGTTGCGGATATTATTTCGAGACCAATCATTAGTGCTTCTACTTTACTCAAAAATGATTTTGTTGTACATGAGAGTTACATAGAACAATATGCACATGACATTGATTTCTAAGATGTGTATGCTAGTTTGAGTGAAGGGAATCAAGTTGAAGAAAAATATTATCACATGCATAACAATTTGTTGTTTCAGTTGGGAAATCTATGTATTCCACAAGGAGAGAGGCTAAGAGTCATGAGAGAAGCTCATTCTTCTCTTATTGCTGGACACTTTGGGGTAAGAAAAACAGTGGTGCATCTACAAAGGTATTGTTATTAGCCTCGCATGATAGATAGCGTGTCACTTTTTATAAGAGGTTGTTCTATGTGTGCAACAAGTAAGCCTAGTAATAGGAATCTTGATTGTACATTCCACGACCAGTACCATCAAGTCCATGGGAGAGCGTCTCCAGGGAATTTTTTGGAGGTCTATCTATGTCAAGAAAACAACATGATTATCCTTTTGTAGTTGTGGATAGATTCAGTAAAATGTGTATACTTATGCCATGTAAGAAAACCATTACTGCTAAACAAACTACTAAACTTTATTTTCAAAATGTTTGGGTTCATTTTGGATTGCCCACTTCTATTTTTAGTGACAGGGATTCTAGGTTCATTGGGAATCTTTGGTCAAATCTATGGATAATGATGGACACAAAATTGAAAAAGAGTACCACTTTTCATCCACAAACAGATGGACAAACCAAAGTGTTGAACAAAATAGTTGTGCACCTATTGAGAGGATATTGCAGCAAACATCCTAAGTTGTGGGATGAATAATTGCATTATATTCAACACGCTTACAACTGGGCAAAGCACTCTTCAACAGAAACCTCACCTTTTGAAGTATGCTTTGGTTATTTTCCAAAATCTCCATTAGACTTCATCTTTGGGAAGGATGTTGCAATTGATGGCCATAGAGGCTCGAAAGTTCATTGAGCAAATTCAGATAATACATCAACAAGTTCAAGAACAACTTGAGAAAAGTCAAAGAAAATACAAAGAGAGGCATGAAAAACATCAGGATGATCACAAGTTTTAAGAGGGAGAAGAGGTATGGTTGCACATTAGCAAAGAAAGTATGAAAGGGGAAGGTAAAAAGCTCAAACCAATTCACTATGGTCCTTTCAGGATCATAAAAAAGGTTGGTAATAATGCATTCCAACTTGACTTGCCTTCTTACATGAAAATGTATTCAATTGTTAATGTTGAAAACTTACGCCTGTATGAGCCTCTTTTGATCGATGATCAAGGAAGTGATGTTCAACTACCTTCTATTGAAGATTTCTCGCCAAAATTTTTGGATGAACTCATAGAAGATACAATTATTGACAAGAGGAAAAGAGCATCAAAGAGGGGAAGCGTTGACTACCTTCGAGTTGGGCTCAAAGGAACTAAACCAAGCAAGGAAAAATGGATGGATATTGGAAAGGTGAGGGAGTTTTACCCTCATCCACTGAACATGTAATCAAGTCTTTTGGGGTCCAAAAGCTTCCCAATGGGGAGGAATGATAAGGAGTTCATAAATTTTTCTCAAAATTCAAAGTTATAGGATTGGGTTGAAACTAGGATGGTTGCGCAGATCTCGTCTTCCCAATTCCGACGTCGTGAACGGTTCAAAAAACCAATGTCGTACGAGGAAGATATTGTGTTATGATTGAAATGGAAAACAAGTAAAATTACGACAGTTTGACTAGGTTTGACTAGGATGCACAGTTAGCAAAGTGGATGCATAGTCAGCAAAAAAGGGAATATTCCTCAAAATATTCCTTTCCACTGGACCAATCGTTGGATGACAAGTGTCAATTTTCTATTTGTGGTACGGGGTTGGAAGAGCCAATTATAAGGTGCCATGTGGCCAGCCCTGAGGCCGCCATGTGTCCCTGAAACTGAATTACAAAATTTTATGGTAGGTAGCAGGGCTCGACCCTGTGACCTCCCTTCGGGCACACGCACACCTTACCGACTCTCTACACGATGGTTCTTAACAGTCTATGGTTGCAAGTTTAATTGATGTTGTATTGCGTATATATATATATATTAGGAACCACCAGCAATCCCAACCCACCAGCGGTCCCCGCAGTGTATAGTCACATTGCGACATTAAACGACAACTCCTCTGTGCGGTCAGGCTAACCCGACAGGAATTCAAGCCATGGTTCAACGTTAATCGCAGTCTCCAACAAAAGTTCTACTAACTGATAGTTATGTAACGGTTTGGGGGTGCACATGTGGCCATCGCCCAACCGTTAAATTAAATGTGCAGTCTAATTTGGCGGATAAATTAGGGGCATGCCTAAATTGGTGGCCAACCCAAATTTAACTCTAGCTAACTGGAGTTCTCCACTTTTAGTGGAGTTTTCCTAGGAGATACTGGGAAAAAGTGTAGGAGGCTCAATTTTCGACCATTATGGGTGAGTGAAGAGTCATTTTTGACTAATTGGAGCATTTTTTAGCCATTGGTACAAAGAAACAACCATTAGAGCACTGTAACCACATGTATTAGGAAAATTTTTAGCATAATGTAAGATGGACAAGCCATTGGGAGTTGGACCAGCAGATGTAGCCCGGGAGGGGTGAATTGCTTCATCATGCCTGCTTTGTAAATTTCATGTGGTGACTTATTTATCTATTTTTCACTATTGTTCAGTGTTATTTATGTTTGTTTTATGCTTCTAATTCACTAAAAATTGTCTACAAATCATGGAAAAACTCCTTAATCCTTATGAAAACTAATGAGGCAATTATACAGATGTTTTTAAAATTGAAAGACACTTAGCACAACAAAACTAATACAGTAATTTCAGATCACCTGGGTTATAATCATTCCCATTATTTTCTTTTGATGCATTATTTTTCAATTTTGCTTTTAAGCGTATTCCATAAAGTCTATAGTATAACTAGGAAGTTTAGAACTCTCGGTGTTGGTAGTGAATGCAATTCTGCTGAAACTGTGGGCATCCTTTTTGTAATAAGCTCTATAAGTGATAGACTCGTAAGACTTGTGAGACTTTTCTGCTAGACAGGAATCCAACAATTTTGAATTTTAATATAAAAACCATACCCACTCCTGTTAAAAAAAAATGTATTCAAAATAATTATTATTTAAATGTCATAGTAATTTTAATTTTAATGAAAAACTATAAATTACAACACACACACACACACACACACACACACACACACACATACATATATTATTATTAATTTAAATTATAAAACTTACATATATTTATATTACTTTAAATTATATTACATATACGCATTTTTTATGGGATGAATGCTAATTGCCATGATTTCTAGATGAATTTAACTCACATTGAGAAAATTTGTCACATTGACACATTCGAGTTTGACCATGGTTGACGTTGGAACATGGTCAACCTTGTTCCAATCTTTGACACAATGTGACATTGGACCATGGTTGACTAACCATGATTGACCATGATTTTAAATGCAACATATTTATGTTAAACACTAGGATTGATATTATAAACCCTCTAAATAATATTATACCCTAGGAATATAAACCCTTAAACATAAGGGATTGATATTATAAACCCAAGGGAATAATAACCCCAAGGGATCAACCATGTTCCAATGCCACATTGTGACAAATATTGTCTCAATATGAAAATCAACCATGGTCAACCATGGTCGGCCATGGTAAATAACCATTGTCACAATGTGACAAAGTTTGTCTCAATATGAAAATCCACCATGGTCACATTGTGACAACATCGTCATCCATGGTCAACCGTGGTCCAATGTCACATTCTGACAAATATTGTCCCAATATGAAAATCAATCATCGTTATCCATTGTACAACATTGCATTGAGAGAAATATTATCTCAATATGAAAATCAATCATCGTCAACCATAGTCCAACATCGCATTATTTATAATATTTATTTTAGGGTTTATATAGCTTGAGTTTATAATATTTATTCCTTGGGTTTAATATTATTCCCTTCAGTTTATAATATTTATCTTAAGGTTTATATACATTGGCTTTATAATAATAATCCATTGGTTTTATAATATCAATATAAGGGTTCATATTCCCAGGGTATAATATTATTCATAGGGTTTATAATATTAATCTTAAGGTTTAATATAAATCCCTTGGGGTTTATAATCATGGTCAATCATGCACAACTATGGTCCAATGTCACATTGTGACAAATATTGTCTCAATATAAAAATCAACCATAGTCAAATGTCACATTGTGATAAAGATTGTCTCAATATGAAAATCAACCATGGTAAAACATGGTCAACCATGTTTATTTTCGGGTTTATAGTATTTATCTTAGGGTTTATATACCTAGGGTTTATAATAATAATCTCTTGGGTTTAATATTACTCCCTTGGGTTTATAATCCATTGGTCTTTTAGTATTAATCCCCTAGGTTTATTATTCCCTTCGTTTATAATATTAATCCATTGGGTTTATTAATCTAAGGGTTTATTTTCCTAGGGTGTAATATTATTCATAGGGTTTATAATATAAATCCTTGGGTTTAATATAAATCCCTTGGGTTTATAATCATGGTCAACCATGGTCGAATGTGACACTGTGACATATTTTGTCAATATGAAAATCAACCATGGTCCAACGTCGTTGCAATTTTACAAATATTGTCTCGATATGAAAATCAATCATGCTAAACCATGATTAACCATGGTCTGGCATCGCTTTGTGACAAATTTGTCTCAATATGAAAATGAACCATGGTAAACCACGATCAACCTTATTTATTTTAGGGTTTATAATATTTATCTTAGGGTTTATATACCTTGCGTTTATAATATTAATCCCTTAGGTTTAGTATTATTCCCTTGGGTTTATAATATCAATCCCTTGAGTTTGTTAATCTAAGGGTTCATATTCCTAAGGTATAATATTATTCATGGGGTTTATAATATTAATACTAGGGTTTAATATAAATTCCTTGGGTTTACAATCATGGTCAATGATGGTCCAATGTCATATTGTGTTAAAGATTGTCTCTATATCAAAATAAACCATGGTCAACCATGGTCCAATGTCACATTATGAAAAAGATTGTCAAAGTATGAGAATCAACAATGATCAACCATGATCAACCATGATCAACCATGTTTATTTTAGGGTTTTTATAATATTTATCTTAAGATTTTTATACCTTGGGTTTATAATATCAACCATGGTCCAATGCCACATTCTAAAAACCATGGTCATCCATGGTCAACGATGGTCCAATGTCGCATTGTGACCAACGTCATGCATGGTCAACCATCGTCCAACGTCGGATGCTCCAATGTCACATGGGTTTAATATTATTTCATTCGATTTATAATATTTATCTTAGGGTTTATATATGTTGGCTTTATAATAATAATCCATTGGGTTTATAATATCAATCCCTTGGGTCCCTAGATGTGGGTGCATAAATCGAAATGAGAGGTGGAAACTCCACTGTGTGGCACATGGCCACACATGGGGCTTATCCTGCAACTCATAATTCCACCAGTTGCTCACCTCATGCAAACACTGCTATCTCTTCCTCTTGCCTTAATTCCTATCTAGTCCGCAGGCCTCAGAACTACTTCATGGCGTCGCTCCCTTCTCCGTTGTCATTCACCTCCTGTAGCCTCCTTTTATCGGCTCTCTTTATTCAAAGCTCCTCTTTTCCCTTCAAGGTCCTCTGTGACTTTCATCTTCAGTTGGCCTCACCGCCTCTTCACACCAGTCATCCCACTGCCTCGGTGCCTTTGCGCACCAGCTTCCCCATTGCCTCAACACATCTGCAAGCCAGCCCTCCCACTGCCTCACCCCTTGTTCACGCTCATTCCTGCTCAAGCATGTCACGGAAGCATAGGATGATATGTCGTCGAGGTCGTGGCAGGGACCAGTCCTCATGCCCGCCCATCTCAATTCATGAAGACGATATCTCCCCACCTCCTGAGGACAATTCGTATCAATTTCATTACGATTGCACCTTGGACCACCCTTGAGTCACTGCCACCCTCACTGTGAGCTTTCAGGAGATGAAATCGAGCTCTTATGGCTTTGGTTCTAGAAAACGTCTCAGGAAATAAAAAATTTCCCCTGATCCCCCTCAACATTCTCGAAAATCTGAGGCACTGCCAGTCAAACCAGGAGCGCATTCCTCCAGCAGCGGAAGTCCAGATCGTTCTGTGGATGAAAAGAGGAAAGGTAGTGGCAGCCTAGTGTGCACCGCCACCATGCCTGAGTCCAATGCGTAGCATTCGAAGAAAGACGAGGATTCTTCAGATGACTACATGTGTCTCATCATTTAAGAGCCTCTGCCTTAGCCTCATGAAAATTAGCATCCCATGCAACCTCATCAATGAGAGGCTACCTCTCTCTGTTTTGTTTCATTTATCAGATATCAAGTTTTTACTGAACTATGTGATAAACTCTTGGTCTTTTTTTTGTTAATGTTGGTTTCCCTACTCAGGGCAACAATTTTTAGACTGGTTTCCCCATCTGGGGTGGTCACATTTTTGTCTCTCCAAACTCTGATCCCTCTAGAATTGGCTAGCATAGAAACTTCAGAGGCAAGCTTCGAATTGTAGAATATGTGCAAATTAATAGAATAGTTTTATTTAGAAAGAAAAAAAAATATCAATCCCTTGGGTTTATAATCCCTTGGGCTTTTAGTTTATTCCTAGGGTATAATATTATTCAGAGGGGTTATAATATTAATCATAAGGTTTAATATAAATCCCTTGGGTTTATAATCATGGTTAATCATGCACAACCATGGTCCAATGTGGCATTGTGACAAAGATTGCCTCAATATGAAAATAAACCATGGTCTAGGGTCTTATTGCGACAAATATTGTCTCAATATGAAAATCAACCATGTTCTAATGTCACATTGTGACAAAGATTTTCTCAATATGAAAATCAACCATGGTAAAACATGGCTAACCATGTTTATTTTAGGTTTTATAGTATTTATCTTAGAGTTTATATACTTAAGGTTTATAATATTAATCACTTGGGTTTAATATTAGTCCCTTGGATTTATAATCCCTTGGGCTTTTAGTTTATTATTCCCTTCGGTTCATAACATTAATATGTTGGGTTTGTTAATGTAAGGGTTCATTTTCCTAGGGTGTAATATTATTCATAGGGTTTATAATATATATCATTGGGTTTAATATAAATCCCTTGGGTTTCTAATCATGGTCAACCATGGTCGAACGTGACATTGTGACGTGGTCAACCATGGCCCAATGTCACAATGTGACAAATATTGTCTTAATATGAAAATAAATCATGCTAAACCATTATCAACCATGGTCCAACGTCTCTTTGTGACAAAGATTGTCTCGATATGAAAATGAATCATGGTCAACCACAGTCAACCATGTTTATTTTAAGGTTTATAATATTTATCTTAAGGTTCATATACCTTGCATTTATAATACTAATCCCTTAGGTTTATTATTCCCTTAGGTTAATAATATCAATCAATTAGGCTTATTAATCTAAGGGTTCATATTACTAGGGTATAATATTATTTATAGGGTTTATAATATTAATCCCAGGGTTAAATATAAGTCCCTTGCGTTTACAATCATGGTCAACCATGGTCAACCATGGTCTATTGTCACATTGTGTCAAAGATTGTCTCTACATCAAAATAAACCATGATCAACCATGGTCCAATGTCGCATTATGACAAATATTGTCTTAATATGAAAATCCACCATGGTCAACCATGGTCAATACCCATTGTCACATTGTTACAAAGATTGTCTCTTGGTCCAACATCACATTTTGACAACCATCGTCATCCATGGTCAACCATGGTCCAATGTCACATTGTGACAAAGATTGTCCCAATATGAAAATCAACCATTATCAACCATGGTCATACATTGTCCAACGTCGCATTGTGATAAATATTGTCTCTTCTTATTCTTCCTTCTTAAGGATAAGAGTGAGAAAGGTAGAGAGTAAGGATTTTAACATGAAAATCAATCATGGTCAACCATAGTCCAATGTCTCATTGTGACAAAAAAAATTTCAATATCAAAACAAAACATAATAAACCATGGTCAACCATGTTTATTTTAGGGTTTATAATATTTATTTTAGGGTTTATATAGCTTGATTTTATAATATTTATTCCTTGGGTTTAATATTATTCCCTCGGGTTTATAGTATTTATCTTACTGTTTATAAAAGTTGGGTTTATAACATTAATTCCTTGGGTTTATAATATCAATACCTTGTGTTTATCAATCCAAGGGTTCATATTCCTAGGGTATAATATTATTCATAGGGGTTATAATATTAATAATATAATGGTTTAATATAAATCCCTTGGGTTTATAATCATAGTCAATCATGCACAACTATGGTCCAATGCCACATGATGACAAATATTGTCTCAATATGAAAATCAACCATGGTCAAATGTCACATTGTGGAAAATATTATCTCAATATGAAAATAAACAATGGTAAAATAGGGTCAACCATGTTTATTTTAGGGTTTATAGTATTTATCTTAGGGTTTATAATATTAATCCCTTTGGTTTAATATTACTCCCTTGGGTTTATAATCCCTTGCGTTTTTAGTATTAATTCCTTGGGTTTATTATTCCCTCCAGTTTATAATATTAATTTGTTGGGTTTATTAATCTAAGGGCTCATTTTCCTAGGGTGTAATATTATTCATAGGGTTTATAATGTAAATCCCCAGGTTTAATATAAATCCATTGGGTTTTTAATCATGGTCAACCATGGTCGAACATGAAATTGTCTCATATTTTCTCAATATGAAAATCAACCATGGTACAATGTTGCAATTTGACAAATATTGCCTCGACATGAAAATCAATCATGCTAAACCATGATCAACCATGGTCCGACGTCACTTTATGACAAATATTGCATCAATATGAAAATGAACCATGGTCAACCACGGTCAACCCTATTTATTTTAGGGTTTATAATATTTATCTTAGGGTTTATATACCTTGCGTTGATAATATTAATCCATTAGGTTTAATATTATTCCCTTGGGTTTATAATAACTTTGGATTTTAGAATTAATCCCTTAGGTTTATAATAACTTGGGATTTTAGAATTAATCCCTTGGGATTATTAGTCCCTTGGGTTTATAATATCAATCCCTTGGGTGTATTAATTTAAGGGTTCATATTATTAGGGTATACTATTATTCATAGGATTATTATATTAATCATGGTTGACCATGGTCAATGATGTTCCAATGTCACATTGTATAAAAGGTAGTCTCTATATAAAATCAACCATGGTTAACCATGGTCCAATGTCACATTATGACAAAGATTGTCTCAGTATGAAAATAAACAATGGTAAACCATGGTTAACCATGTTTATTTTAGTGTTTTTATAATATTTATCTTAGGGTCGCATGGTCCAACATGACATGGGTTTAATATTATTCGTTTGGGTTTATATATGTTGGGTTTATAATATTAATCCCTTGGGTTTATCAATCTAAGGGTTCATATTCCTAGGGTATAATATTATTCATAAGGTTTATAATATTAATTCAAGGGTTTAATATAAATCCATTGGGTTTATAATCATGGTCAATCATGCAAAACCATGGTCCAATGTGATATTATGACAAATATTGTCTCAATATGAAAATCAACCAAGCTTAAACATGTTCAACCATGTTTATTTTAGGCTTATAGTATTTATCTTAGGGTTTATAATATTAATCCTTTCGATTTAATATTACTCCCTTGGGTTTTTAGTATTAATCCCTTGGGTTTATTATTATTTTTGGTTTATAACATTAATATGTTGGGTTTATTAGTCTAAGGGTTTATTTTCCTAGGCTTTAATATTATTCATAGGGTTTATAATATCAATCCTTTGGTTTAATATAAATCCCTTGGTTTTATAATCATGGTAAACCATGGTCGAACGTGACATTGTGACATGGTCAACCATCGTCCAATGCTGTAATGTGACAAATATTGTCTCAATATGAAAATCAAGCATGTTAAACCATGATCAACCATTGTCCAATGTCGTTTTGTGGAAAATATTATCTCAATATGAAAATTAACCATGGTCAACCATGTTTATTTTAGGGTTTATAATATTTATCTTAGGGTTTATATACCTTGCGTTTACAATATTAATCCCTTAGGTTAAATAGCATTCCATTAGGTTTATAGAACCTTGGATTTTTATAATTAATCCCCTGGGTTTATTAATCTAAGGGTTCATATTCCTACGGTATAATACTATTTATAGGGTTTATAATATTAATCCAGGGGTTTAATATATATCCCTTGAGTTTACAACCATGGTCAACCATGGTAAATAGTGTTCCAATGTCACATTGTGTCAAAGATTCTCTCTATATCAAAATTAACCATGGTCAACATAGTCTAACGTTGCATTATGAAAAATTGCCTTAGTATTAAAATCAACAATGGTAACCCATGGTCAACCGTGTTTATTTTAGGGGTTTTATAATATTTATCTTAATGTTTTTATAACTTGGGGTTTATAATATCAACCATGGTCAAGCATCACATTTTGACTACCATGACCATTCTTGGTCAACCATGGTCCAATGTCACATTCTAACAACCATGGTCAACAATGGTCCAATGTTTCATGGTCAACCATTCATAATAATTATTTTAAAATGATAATAAAAACAACAACAACAACAACAACAATAATAATAATAATAATAATAATAATAATAATTATTATTATTTTGTTGTATTTTTTTGTCAATATTATTTTTATTATTATATATTTTATATTATTAATTACCATGTTCCACCATCACACTGTGACAAATATTGTCTCTTGATCCAATGTCACATTGTAGTAACCATGATTATCCATGTTCAACCATGTTCCAATGTCACATTGTGACAAAGATTGTCGGAATATGAAAATCCACCCTAGTTAACCATGGTTAATCATGATCAACCATGATCAATAAAAATGGTCACATTGTGATAAAAATTGTACCTTGGTCCCACATCACATTCTAACAACATCATCATCCATGGTCAACCATGGTCCAACGTCGCATTAAGACAAAGATTGTCCCAATATGAAATTCAACCATGGTAAACCATGGTCAACTGTTGTCCAACTTCACATTGTGAGAAAGATTGTCTCAATATGAAAATCAATCATAGTCAACCATAGTCCAACGTCACATTGTCATAAATATTTTGTCAATATTAAAATCTAGATTGGAGGTTTCTGTGGTGTAGTTTTTCAGATGCAAGACTCGGAATATCCATAGTAGTCATCTCTAGTCTACGTTTCGAGTCTAGATCTAGACTCATCATCAGGACAACTTGCTAAGAAGAGAGAAGATCAAGGTTAATAAATATAGGTGAAAAAGAAAAATGAAAAGGCCGATCAGCTCTTAATAATTGTAAATTAATTAATGTATTATTTACTATTTTATTTATATTTATTACCTTAATTTTTTTTATAATTTTTGGTTTATTAAAATATTTATAATTTTTAACCCTGCTAATATTTAAAATTAGAGGATAATGCTAATATATAGGGTAATGCTAATATATATTATAAAAGGGGTTGATTAAATTAAATTTTTTGAGGATGATACTAATATATATTATAATGGGGGCAAATTTTAAGCCATTAATACTCAATATTTTAATTGATAACTATTTGCTAAGTAGTGATATTAAAATTTTTTAATTATGATTTCTTTAAGTTCTTAATATAAAATTAGAGTATATATGTTTTTTGATAATATATATTGTAATAGGATCATGGATTATAATAATTGATTATAAGGGTCTAAATCTCATTATTTTATTAAAGCGATTATATTAAAATTATTTTACTTTATTAATGCTAAAAAAGGGGAAGGAGGTTAGTTTAAATTAAGAAGGTAACTAACCTCCTTTCCCTTTTTTAGCATTAATAAAGTAAAATAATTTTAATATAACCACTTTAAGAAAATAATGAGATTTAGACCCTTATAATCAATTATTATAATCCATGATCCTATTACAATATATAATATCAAAAAACATATATAATCTAATTTTATATTAAGAAATTAAAGAAACCATAATTAAATTTTTTTAATATCACTACTTAGTAAATAATTATAAATTAAAATCTTAAGTATTAATAAATTAAAATTTACCCCCATTATAATATATATTAGTATCATCCTCAAAAATTTTAATTTAATCAACCTCTTTTATAATATATATTAGCATTACCCTATATATTAGCATTATCCTCTAATTTTAAATATTAGCAGGGTTAAAAATTACAAATATTTTAATAAACCAAAAATTATAATTTTTTTTAAGGTAATAAATATAAATAAAATAGGAAATAATACATTAATTAATTTACAATTATTAAGAGTCTGCCTTTTCATTTTTCTTTTTCACCTCTATTTATTAACTTTGATCTTCTCTCTTCTTAGCAGGTTGTCCTGATGATGAGTCTAGATCTAGACTTGAAAAATAGACTAAAAATGACTATTGTGGATATTCCAAGTCTTACATCTGAAAAATATTAAAATCAACCGTGGTCAACCATGGCCAACCATGTTGATTTTAGGGTTTATAATATTTAATTTAGGATTTATATAGCTTGAGTTTATAATATTTACTCCTTGGGTTTAATATTATTCCCTTGAGTTTGTAATATTTATCTTAGGGTTTATATACGTTGGGTCTATAATATTAATTCCTTGGGTTTATCAATATAAGGGTTCATATTCCTAGGGTATAATATTTTTTTCACAAAGAAAAAATTCGTAATTTTATTTATGAGTAAACAAAATTACATGTTACATGAGCTAGTAAACGTCCAAAGATGTACAAATTGCCGCAGATAAAAAATGCAAAGAAAAACAATTAGGATTTTCTCCCTTTTTTCTTTTCAACCTTATGCCAAGCACCTTGTGTTGGTGTGGTCTCGATAAGGACAAGTTGATTTTCTTCTGCTTGTGCTCCATTGTCCTTATCAGAGTCTGATGTGTCTGAAGTATGTGTTCTTTTGTAACCCCCACTGTCTGGTGCTCCCAGAACCATATCATGCTGAGTCTTTGTGGTGGTGTCAAGTGGATCTTGCATTTCCTGTTCTTGTGTGCCCAAGGAGGTATCTTTTTGCTGATTCTCATGTGGTGAGGGTTCCTCTTCTTCGGCCTGTTGTTCTGGCTCCTCAGAGGGAAATTGCCATCCTTTAGCAGCTTTTCCTGGTTTTTTTTTTTTTTTTTGTCCCTTTTTGCTGCCGGGCATGAGTTTTGTAAGTGTCCTGTGCACCTGCATATCCGGCATCTGAAGGCTGTGTTCTCATAGTCTAGATGCTGAGTCCATCTCTCTTGTTTATTATTCAGCATAATGCACTTTGGGAGTCCTTTGCTCAAGTCAACCTCCACACAGATTCGTGCAAAGGTGAAGATGCGCTCCTCCAGGCGTTGAGTGTCTGTTTTAATGTATCTGCCAAGGGTGTTTCCAATGCAGCCAAGTACATTTTCATTCCAAAAATGTAGCGGGAGGTTGTAGAGCCTAACCCAGACTGGCATTCTAGTAACCTCCATGGTGTTGGCATCAAAATGGGGAAACCATGGTGTGATGAAGAGTCCCATGGAGCCCCAGAACCATGGTCCCTGGCTAAGGATGGAATCCCTGGCCTCAGTAGATGAAAATTTGACAATGAAGAACCCCTTGGAACATAGGTGTATTTCGCATTCCATGGTCCAGTTTGTGAAAATCCAATGGAACAACTCCATTGGTTTGGGCCAGAAACAGTTGAATCTGCCTATTATTGCTTGGGATTCGTAAGTATTTCTATGCTCATCAATATCTAGACTGTCTATGTTTATTTCAGGCACATTGTCCTGCAGTTCCACAATGTATGGCTTATGAGAGCTTTCTGCAGGGGCAGCAGGTGCTGCAGTTTTGTTTTTGTCCCCCTGTAATACATTTTTGTATGTACCTTTTGTGTTTACTGTTTTGGATGCACTTGCACCCATGGGGGTTCCATATGCTCTGTTTTGGCCCATCATTCCACCTCTCAGTCTGAGGTTAAGGCAAATAGAAGACCCAGTAGTAATGGCATAATATTTCAGAGTGTAGGTATCATCTAAAGCTTTTCCCCCAAAAATTAATGACTGTAAATGGAATGGGTACCCCGCAACAGCCTGGATTTTTTCCTTCAGATAAAGAATCGAGTCTGTGTGCCGAATCCATAAAATGATACTATTTCCAATGGGAAGCTTAATGAATATTTGGTATGGGACAGAGCCTACCTGAAGATCAATATTGTGGGTATGCAGACAAACCTTGGGTACATTCAAGGTGGGTGCGCAAACCAGTGTTCGGTCTTTTGCATTGTAAATGGTTTCGGCTGCTGGCTTATCCTGGATCCCCTGCATCTGTGGCGGCCAAGCAAGTTCTCGTAACCCTAAAAATAAAATGAATGCCGGCGGGAGGGAAATGCACCCACGAAACCCCTCAAAGCTCGCGCCAGTACCAAGATTTCGGACATACAATAAAAGGGTTCCATCTAGCAAGTTCGAAACCCAGTGCGAGCGCCCAGACCGCCAGTCAGTGTAGCAGGGGGTCCCAAAAAACCACCCCACCATCTCCAGGCTGCCCAAATGATTAAACTGGTTCCCACACCCCACAGAGACATCTCCACAAGGGACAGCAGAGAACCCCCAGTGATCGATTCTATGGCAGCACCCCCCGAACAGCGAGATCCGACTAGCGGCGGTAGCAATGGAAGCAAGAAAACCTAGGTCAACAGAAAAATCGCCCGCGCACTCCATCTCCATTCCTCTCTTAGGGTATAATATTATTCATAGGGGTTATAATATTAATCCTAGTGTTTAATATGAATCCCTTGGGTTTATAATCATGGTCAATCATGCACAACTATGGTCCAATGTCACATTCTAACAAAGATTATCTCAATATTAAAGTCAACCATGGTCAAATGTCGCATTGTGACAAAGATTGTCTCAATATGAAAATCAACCATGGAATAACATGGTCAACCATCTTTATTTTTAGGTTTATATTCCTAGGGTCTATAATATAAAACCCTTGGGTTTTTAGTATTAATCCCTTGGGTTTATTATTCCCTTCGGTTTATAATATTAATCCATTGGGTTTATTAATCTAAGGGTTTATTTCCGTAGGGTGTAATATTATTCATAAGGTTTATAATATAAATCCTTTTGTTTAATAGAAATCCTTGGGTTTAATATAAATCCCTTGGGTTTATAATCATGGTCAACCATGGTCAAGCATTGTCAAACGTGACATTGTGACAATTTTTCATAATTTAAAAATCAACCATGGTCCAACATTGCAATGTGATAAAGATTGTCTCGATATGAAAATCAGTCATGCTAGACCATGATCAACCATGGTCCAATGTCGCTTTGTGACAAAGATTGTCTCAATATGAAAATGAACCATGGTCAATCATGATCAACCATGCTTATTTTAGGGTTTATAATATTTATCTTAGGGTTTATATACCCTACGTTTATAATATTAATCCCTTAGGTTTAATATTATTCCCTTGGGTTTATAATACCTCGTACTTTTAGAATTAATCCCTTGGGTTTATAATATCAATCCCTTGTGTTTATTAATCTAAGAGTCCATATTCCTAGGGTATAATATTATTCAAAGGATTTATAATATTAATCCTAGGGTTTATTATTTTATATTTACTATTATTAATTAATTATAATAATTAATTAATGAATTGAAATTAAATAATACTAAATAGAATTGAATATTAAATAATAATTATTATGAATAAATAATAATTATTAATTATAATATTAATATTTTTATTGCAATAGCTTTTTAAAATTATTTTTATTGTTATGTATTTATCAATGCCAGATCTAAATGAAGCCTTCAGTTATATCAACCACATTAATATTTTTAATGTGGTTGTGCTAGTCCATTAGTAAAATAAAAGTATTAAAAAATTTCGATATGTGCAATCTGGAAAAACAAACATTCACCAAAGGTATTGATATCGCATGAAAACACAAAAAAGGTGGTGTTGAAACTAGACTGAAAGATAAAATAACCATCCAGGTACAAAATTTATTTGCAAAAATAATTTATAAATATTGCTCTTGTTGAAAAAATAAAAATGAACTATCAGAGAATCACATTACACAACGTAACTTCATAAATAAACACAACCGTCCATGCACATGCCCAACCTTCCAATTAACTCGAACTTAAATTCGTTAAACCAAAGAAAGAGTTTCATACAACATTATAGAAATATTTTAATACAAAATATCAATCGACATAGGGTCTATAACTAATTATATGTGTTAATACACCTTGAAATGCTCATAGATGGTGGCCAGAAACCCTAATATTCAAATTAAACCCTCTGCATCCTGAAGATAGGACCAGATGCTAAAACCCTTAAATATAAAAAAAAATAGGAAGATCTTCTGGTTTTGAGTAGACGGGTTTCTTGGCTAACAAGAAAAACCATGACAAGTCTTGGCAGAAGAATCAACCATACATGTGCCACAAAAGTATGAGTTCCAATTTGTTCGGAAGATTTTCTGAACCTGCGAGTTACCAAGAACCCAGTGTTATCAACAGAATCAAAATCCATTACCTAATGTAAGAAACGTTTTAGGGGAAAACAAGAGCATATTCATAGGAAGAAGATAGCTAGAACCCACGAACAAACCTTAAAATGGTAAAGAGGGGTTTGGACCTGAAACATAGTACCATGGAGATATTAACAAAAATGCAACCAAAATAAAATTTTAACTCATAAAGAGTGTGGTGAACATCCTTACCTGAATGCTGAAGCATTGGAAGGGTGTGGTTGTTTCCACATAACTCCTACCATGGCAGTCCTGTGCGATGCTATTTAAATACTTGGCAAAGACAACCAGAAAACCCTAATGAAAATCATACACAACAAACCTAGAAACATCCAGTTGTAGAGGGATAATCACCAAACCGTCCATGATGAATGCACTCCGGTGGAGAATGTGTGAAATTATTGATGGTAGAAAAAGAAAAACCACCATATCGATTCCACACCGTAGATCCTTAGCTTGAAAGAAAAAATGTAGATCAAAACCCTGATCTCCAGGTTAAGCTGCCAAGTGTAGGGTGGTAGATCGCTCCTAACATATCTATAAATTTCTTCTACCTTAGGTGCGAAAACATGAATGAAACTTTACTATATATAATGTAAATTATGATAAGCTCATATTTTATATCAATATATACCTATAAGTGTCAAAACATCTAACTATAATGTTAGCATTGCAAAGGTAAAGGTTACCATGAACCGCGACAACAAAAAAATAATAAAACATAGCTATATGAAAAGTGTTGACCAAAATGTATACATGTGTATTAGCCCAAACTATTATAAAATTGATCCTTAAGTCGAGTTATAGTGGAAACCTTAGTATCGGTTGGATTAATTTCTTAAACACAGTAAAGTTATGATTGGTAATTAATAATTTTTTTTTAATCTTTCAATTTCTATTAGTATTATTATTATTTATGTGGGTCATTGACGGGGTATGTGGAAAATGGCATCAGAACTGAGATTATGAAGTTGTGACCTACCTGGGTTGACGAGAAAACAACAAGATTGTTGTGTTAACGGGTTGATAGAAGGAAGACATTATGAGGAGAATACTTGTTAGGCCAGTGACAGGTGTTGGACTAGTACCAATTGTAGAAACTCACCCAGAGATGTGGGTGAAACTAGGAGAAGAGTTATAAAACACCAATTCTATAATTTTGGAAGCTGTACAGGAATTGAAGAACGAGATGGCCAAACTACGAGCTAATAATGAGAGGAAGATGTAGGAGCAAGAAAAATTTATGAAAAGCCTCTCTGATAGACAAAATCAGTGACAACCTGATCCAAGCCCAGATCATGAATAATTACACAAACAAGGAAATGGTAATCTAAAGTCAAAAGGAAATCCATAGGAAGAGTCTTACAATGTTTCAGACCATAAAGGATCGAAAATAGAAAAAACTGAGCTACATGGTGAATTTAAAAAAATTAAACCCCCGATGTTTGATGGTGAACAGGAGGAAGTTATCGAAGCTTGGCTTATCAATATGAATAAATACTTCCAAATTTACGAGTATGATCATATCTTAAAATATCGTTTGGATATTTACCAGTTGCATGGTAAGGCCACTTTTTGGTGGGAGGAAGTAAAAGTTGTATAGGGAATTGATGAGCAAGAAGTCACCTGTGAAAATTTCCAAAAATATTTTAAAGGCAAGTATTTAATAGAGCAATTTTATGACGAAAAGGCAAAGGAATTTCATTATTTTCAGTTGGGACAACTCACCATGGATAAATTTATAACAAGATTCACTTCTTTGTTGTGGTATGTACCTTATATTCATGAAGAAAAATAAAAAGTGAAACGATTTGTTCGAAACCTACCTTTGTTCATGAAGGAATGTTTGTATTTCGATAATCTGGAAACCATGGATGAGGTTATCAAGTAAGAATGGATATGTTACCAAAAAATGAAGAAGAAGGGTTATGGAAGTAAAAATTGGGCAGAAAAGAAGGGACCTAAAGCGTCACAGAACTTCAAGGGTGGAAAATCTTCAGATTTTAAGGGGTCTTACAGAAGTCAACAAAACAAGTATATTGGAAAAACACAAAAAAACCCCAAAATGCGAGAGGAATAAAAAACCCATGATCAAACTAACAAGTTGGGACAGGAATCTGCTGTTAGACCCCCATTGCAATTTTAGGGATGTGGAGAACCACATTGTGTTAAAATTTTCCCTTACAGGAAAAGAACAGAATCAGTGGCGCAAATTCAAGATGCATCCATGGTTGGGGAAGTTGTGAGGAGTTTGCCCAGGATTAATGTGACGTTGGAGAATCACCAGGCGGAATATCAATTGACCATGGTGGAATTTGAAGGTAAATTTTGTAACCAAATTGTGTCCATTTTGATCGATCTGGGTGGTATTCCGAGTTATTTAAGTCCAAAAATAGTAGAAAAGTGTTAATTACCGACCACTAAATTTTGAAGTCTATGGCTGGTTCAATTAGCCACATGGGCCAAGAGAAGGGTATTGGCTAAAGTTGATAGCTTCCCGATAGAATTGACGGGCCAAGCCATAGTATAAAATCTAAATATTTTGTGATTAGGGTCATATGATATCCTAATCAGCATGGATAGGCTGAAAGGGCATTGGTCCTTTATAAACTGAAAAGATAAAACAATTAATTACTTGAATGATGATGGTATAAGACAAGAAATTCATGGAATACAAAGATCCTTAAAACTGAGATTGATTACTACTTCTCAGCTAAAAAAATGTGCTAGGAAGGGAATTCATATGCATGTTGTTCAAGTGGGATATACAAAATCTAAGGAAAAGACTGTTATCTTAGAGAATTTACCGATAGTACAAGACTTTTTTTATATTTTTCCAAAAAAAATTCTAGGATTGCCACCTAATAGGGATATAGATTTTACAATTGAACTTGTCTTAGGTGTTGCTCTGGTATCTAGAGCACCCTATATAATGAGTGTTATGGAACTGAGAGAGCTTAAAATGTAGCTACAAGAGCTGCGGGAAAACACATATATTCATCCAAATGTATCATCTTTGGGAGCTCTAGTGTTGTTCTTTAAAAAGAAATATGGAACCATGCAGTTATACATTGACTATAGACAATTAAATAAAATTAAAATCAAGAATAAATATCCGTTACCCCCTATTGATGACTTATTCGATCAGGTAAAATGGGATACAATATTTTCTAAGATAGATTTGTGATCAGGATATCATCAAATAAGAATCAAGGAGGAAGATGTATATAAAAAAGACTTCAGATCTTGCTACGAACATTACAAATTAGTAGTGGTACCCTTTGGATTAACTACTGCTCTGAAAACCTTCATGTGTCTTATGAATAATATATTTCATCGGTATTTATATAAATTTGTATTGATCTTTATATGTGATATACTAGTGTATTTACGAAGTATGGAGGAACATCAAAGACATTTAAAAATTGTCTTTCAGAACCAAAGAGAACACAAACTGTATGTTAGAAAATTATATTTTACAGAGTAATGCAACACATAAAATATGAGAAAACACAAGAACACAAAACAGATAAAACCAGAGAGACATAGATATACATGGTTCACCCAATTTAGGCTACGTCCACCTCGAACAGCAAATCCTTCCTTTCTATTATCTAGCAAAATGAAGAGACAAAACCTACAATAGATCCATTGCAATATCCTATGTTCTCTCTCATAGTATCCCTATCTATTTATTGCTCTAAGAATACACATACAATACATAGCCGCAATACAATATCCTCATACAAGCGAGGGGTTGCCTTCTAGGGAAAAAAACCCTAAACTAAACATAACTTCTACCATCAGATCATCCGCCTAATGAATGGCCCAGATTGACTAGAAATTACTATACTTTTACAAGGCACTTTTACATATGTTTTTAGCTTTGAGGGCGCTACCCCCGAAATCCCCCGCCAAGGGGGGGCTCCATAAAGTCGCAGCACCCCCCCCCCCCCCCCCCCTCTCTTGGACCCCCCCAGATAGCGTTTAATTACATGTGGTGTTGCCGCCCTAGTAAGGTACATGGGTCCAACACTGTGATACAAAATAAACAAGATAATAAAGCTCCACACCCAACAATGTATAAAAAATACAGTAAATGTGAATTCTACAAAGAGAAAATGCAATATTTGGGATATGTCATTACTAGTGATGGCAACACAATAGATCCTGAGAAAATAAAAACTATAATGGAATGGAATGTTCCTAAAAATGTGGTGGATCTAAGGCATTTTATGGGACTTGTAGGATATTATAGACGGCTTACTGAAGGTTTCTCAAAATTATCTTATCCCATTACCACCTTACAAAAGAAGGGGAGAGATTTCAAATGGATTATTGAATGTCAAAATAGTTTTGACTAGTTGAATCAGCTTCTTACTACCACCCCCGTCTTAAGGATTGTGGATCCATAATAGCAGTTTATTTTCTGTACAGATGCCTGTAAAGAGCCTGTAAAGAGTGATTAAGGGGTGTACTAATGCCAGAGGGAATATTTTTAGCCTACAATTCTTGGATGCTGAAAGAACATGAGCAGAAGTATTTAGCTTCTGATTTAGAAATAATTGCAGTCATCAACCCCTTAAAAATGCGGCGACATTATTTACTTGGGAAACAATTTATATTGATAATTTATCATAGTAGTTTGACCAATTATTTTGAACAACCTACTTTAAATGCTCGAAAATCACGATAGATTTACTTCATAAGTGAATTTGAGTTTCAAATTAAGGATTTGAAGGGAAAGGAAAATTGAGTAGCATATGTCTTGAGTACGAAACTGAAAATGAACAATTATAACATTTTAGATTGGAACAAACATTTTATTTTGAAAAATTTCTTCTAATTCAGACTTTGGTAGATGGCCTACCTTAAAATGTGAGACCCTTCAAAAGAAAATGCTTACAATATTGGTGTGAAGCAGTGAATTTGGGTATCCTATCCCATCTTCCACCACTCAATTAACTACACTTTGTCAACCACTTGATTGAATATTGGTAATTATTCGATCCTTTGGATGACTATCTCTGGAAGATCCAAAAGTGTTATGAATCAACATAACCATAGGTTCCAACACACTTAGAAACCAATTAGATCTCAATTCCATCCAAGTACATACATATGGCACATACAAAATTTGACTTTGATTCAAAATCGTCACAACACAAAGTGAATAGAAAATAGGATTATCCACATAAAAGTATCACATATGATACCATCCATAAAAAAATGGCTAAAAACACTCTCATAAACATGTCATAACAAATCATATTTCTTAATAATAAGAGCTTGGTAACCATATTTGAAATCAGATAACTACTTCCATCCATTAGATCTCCAGATAGAATGGATCTCACCATCCATTATTTTTCCAATATATTGAATCAAAATAAGACGATTTCCTAATTTTAGGATAAGAAATAGTCCAAATATCACATCCAATTTTATTTCCAATATTGAATTAATAGCCTAAATAGAGAGGAAATTTTTTGATATAAAAAAGAGGAAGGAAGGATTCATAAATATATGTTTGTGTGTCCTATCACCTATTGTAATTTATTCTTACAAAGTATGATTTATTCATAGGTTTTTATTTCTAATATCCAACTAGATCTTATAGCCCCCTACAATTTAAAAATATAATTATTGTATAAACACAAACTCTATCCCACAATGACCAAAATAACAATAATCATTACAAAATGCAATAGGATCATACATAAACAAACAATTTTCTAGTTCAATTAATACCTAGATTTAGATTTAAAAACCTTTTTCTAATTAAATTCACAATACATAATATAAATTCTTATGTCCATGCTTTATGTGCATAAAAAACATATAGTATATGAACATAATTTATATGTAAATGAGCAATTATAACATTTTAGATTGGAACAAATATTTTATTTTGAAAATATTCTTTTGATTCAGACTTTGGTAACGCGTCTATCTTCAAATGTGAGACCCTTCAAAAGAAAATCCTTGTGATATTGGTGTGAAGTAGGGAATTTGGGTAGGATATCCCATATTTCACCACTCAATTAATTTCACAATTGATTACTTTCCTAGTTAACCGCTTCAATGAATATTGGTAGTTATCCGGTCCTTTGGACAACTAGCTCTGGAAGATCCAAAAGTGTGATGAATCAACATAACCTTAGGTTGCAAAACACTTAGAAACCAATAAAAATCTCCTAGCAAGAAATGAAAGTATATCTCAAGTACATCGTACCACATACCTATGGCGCATACAAAATTTGACTTTGATGCAAAATCACCACAACACATAGTGAATAGAAAATAGGATTACCCATGTAAAATCTCACATATGATACCATCCATAAAAAATGGCTAAACACACTCTCATAAACAAATCATATCTATAATACACTTAGCAAATCAGATTTCTTAGAAAGAAGAGCTTGGTAACAAGATTTAAAATGAGATAATTATTTCTATCCTTTAGATATATAGATAGAATGGATCTTCTCATGCATTATTTTTCCAATTTATTGAATCCCAATAGGACGATTTTCTAATTTTAGGATAATAAATAGTCTCATTCTCCCATGAAATTTTATTTACAATGTTGAATTAAAAGCCTAAATAAGAGAAATTATTCGATAGAAAACAGAGAGGCATAAATATGTGTGTGTGTACTATCAAATATTGTAATTTATTCTTACAAAGTATGTGTTATTCATATGTTTTGATTTCTGATATCCTACTAGATCTAATAGCCACCTACAATTTAGAAATACAATTATTGTATAGATACTAACTTTATCCAACAATGACCAAACTAACAATAATGATTACAAAATTCAATAGGATCATACATAAAAAATGGAGTTTCTAGTTCCAGTAATGCCTAGATTTAAATTTAAAAACCTTTTCTAATTAAATTCATAATGCATAATCTAACTTCTTATGTCCATGCTTTATGTGCATCAAAAACACATAGTATATGAACATAATTTATAGGTAAATGAACAATTATAACATTTTAGATTGGAAGAAACATTTTATTGTGAAAAAATTCTTCTAATTCATACTTTGGTAACTGGCCTACCTTCAAATGCGAGACCCTTCAAAAGAAAATTATTGTGATCTTGGTGTGAAGCAGGGCATTTGGGTAACCTACTCCATCTTCGACCACTCAATTAAATTCACAATCGATTACTTTCCTAGTCAACCACTTGAATAAATATTGCTACATTAGGGGAAATTTGAGGTCTAAAATGGGCCTCATAAGAAAAATGTACCAAAAGAATAAAATTTATAAGAACCAATATGATTCAAGATAATGATTTCAACCATGGGGGATGATTCACCATTTTTGGAGTAAAAAAGTAAGAATATTAAAAAATATTAAAATAGTAAAACTATTTTTTGAACTCGTATTTACAACTTATATCCCTAAGGTTTTACTCAAATTTTGAGCAGGAGTGCTTGTTGGATGCAAAATTTAATTCTTCATCCAAGGAGTACCCATATTGCATTACTTTCGATGGACCCTGCTACAATTTAAAAATACAATTATTGTATAAAGAGAAATTCTATCCCACAATGACCAAACTAACAATGAATACAAAATTCAATAGGATCATACATAAAAAAATGAGTTGCTAGTTCAATTAATACATAGATTTAGATTTAAAAACCATTTCTAATTAAATTCATAATGCATAATCTAACTTATTATGTCCGTGATTTATGTGCATAAAAAAAACATAGTATATGAACATAATTTATAGGAAAATGAACTTAATTATAACATTTTAGATTGGAACAAACATTTTATTCTAAAAAATTTCTTCTAATTCAGACTTTGATAACTAGGCTACCTTCAAATGTGAGACCTGTTTGGTCTCAATCTAGTCTCCTAAATTGAGCTCATTTAATTGTCAACCAGGGTTGGTAAACTGTTGAAGTGAAGTGTACTGTATGTACCTAGGTGTTTGTTTCTTAATGCATTGTGTGTAGTGTTTTATGATGTTTTTGGTCTTTTGTGATGATTTATGATGTTTTTGGTCTTTTGGTAGTTTTATGTTCACAAGGAAAATGACTAGAAAGCTAATGGAAAGGAGCTAATGATTAAAAACAGAGTGAAGCCGAATTGGTTGATGACAAATGACAAATACAAATGCAGTACTGAAACAGAATCAAATCTAAACTATGACTAAGCAGAAACAAAGCTTGATAATGACTTTTGAACAAATGATTCAAAACATAAACTCAACTTGTCAAATTCTTTCATCAAAGGTGTTTTGAGAGAGAGCTTGAGACATGGTCAATTAAGTATGCAAATCTTCCTATCTAAACAATCAAACAACCAACTTATAATGATGCAACATTTTGTCCTTGATTAGAGATTTGTTGAAGCATAATTGGAGTAAAACATTGATACCATCATAAGGTCTTTTACTCTAAGGCTAGTTTCTAACTCTATTCTGCCACTTAGTTTGATAACACTACACTTCACTCAAAGGTTAGAGATTTTTAAAATAGTATTTTGAGGAAATGTTTGTTTGTAAGATGATCAGGAAGTTGCAGAAGTACTTCAGGCCTTAAAATGATATTGTCTTCTGTTCATATGGTTATGAATCAATTATGGCTTTTAGAACAAGAAGAGATTTGTAAATAATGAAGGTTGTTTTGTTAAATTTAACAACTGAAGTAATCTAATATGCAGTGAATGACAACTGAATGTGGAGTGCCAATGTAATGAGTGAAGCTAAAACTGTACTTAAGATGTCACTAGTCTAAAACAGTGTTAATCTACAAGTCATTATCAAACTTAAAACAAAACAACTGAACATGAGTTAAGTGCAATTAAACTCCGGAGTATCCTAACTATGCTATCATGCATTATTCTATGGAATTATACAGTCTGTTTGTCCATCATGATTAATATTTTGGAATAGTTTCTTAGAACAATCCTGACTGTGTAATTTAGTGCAAATGCAAACATAAAGACTGAAAGCAATTAAAAACTAAGATATCATGGCTATCTCCCACTCATCATTATGATATTTTGGACAAGCGTTTAAGAGCAAGGACAGCTATGGTACTTAGTGCAAACACACAAATGAAGCGTTTAGGATCACAATCATGCTTAAAACATTATAAGTATTTCTTGGAAGAGTTTCTTCTTGTGGAATAATATTTAGCATAAGTATAACTGTGATGGTGAAGAAAAGAGATTACAATTAAATCCTACAATACTATAGCCATTTCCCATTCATTTTCATAATCTTTTGGAAGAGTTTCTTCTTTTGGAAGAGTTTTTAGAACGAGTTATAACTATAGTAGCTAATGAAAACAACTACGAATTCAACTTCAAAAAAAATGCAAAGGCAGCTATGATACTTATCTAAATTACGCAAATAAATCCATGCAAGAGGCAGGGGCCCTCTACCACCTGACGGAATCTAACTCCAAATCAAATCAACGCTTTCAAAACAACACTATCTGCTTCATTAAAGGAGAAATAACTTGAACAGAGCAATTTGCGTCTTCAGAAATGTAGCACAGAATCTAAGCAAAATCTAGAACAAAATCTAGCCTAGCTCTCGGTTTCCCAAGTGTTTATATAACAAATGTACATAACAAGACTTGCAAAAATTCCAGGATCATTGTCTTTCCTTATCGAAATAACATTAGGACTCTTGAAGTGGCAACGTAAAAAGGAAAAGGACATCTGGACTGAGACAGTCCTAATAGAAGTCTGCCTTCCTAACTGTGTTCTCACGTACCAAAACCATATCCAAAATTCGTTTCTTCCTTCATGGTGAGCAACGAACAATGTAGACATGACGTGGAATATGCCCATATGCGGTTTTTATTGAGAGGCCACCTGGAACATACCCAAACGTGAAGACAGCTGCAGAATTGCCGGTTAGCTACGGAATGTCTGCATTCTGCAGCTAGTTCCGGTCAAAATGCATTATAATGGCAAAAATCACAAAAATTAGCAAGTCAGTCATGTAAATAATTCTAAAAGTAATTTTAACTAAATTCATTGATCAATTGGGTCTAGGATATCAATGGAAAAAGGAAAATGAGGTAAAGTAAGATGAAAGGAAGCACAATTTTGAGGCTCAACATACCCCCACTGCTGTCTTCTTGCATGTCCTCATGCAAATTATCCTATAAACTCAGAGGCTTCTGCAAGAACATCTAATCCTCTCCTTCTCCTTTTCCTGGAAGCTAAAGATCTTCTGGGTTTTCTGATGACAAGTTTGAACCTTAGGTTGGTAAGGGCCCTGATTAACTTCTTGTTCCTCTTCTTCAACTTGTCATTAGCCTTTTCCACTTTGTCTATATGTAGGGACAAGGTTGAGTTCATATCGGTTTTGAGCTTGACTTGTTCCTTCAAAATTTCATTCTCATTTTTGATGTGTCTATTAAGTATCTCCAACTCGTACCTATCCCTTCTTAACACATCTATTTCGGACAGTGGAGGACTAGGGGTTCTCTCTCTGCTCTTTGAATCTTTCCTTTCCAAAGTTTCAACATAATCATAAACTTCTTGCTAAGAAGGGTCAATTTCAGGGGTTCCTTCATTAAAATCCTCTTCAACATCTTCTTCAATAGATGTTTCCTTATCCTTTATATTAATCACCCCTGTTTGTTTGATTTGAGTTTTCCTTAGTTTCCCCTTTAGTCTATGGCTTCTTCTTGGCTGAGAAGATCCCTCTCCTCTCTCTGTGGCAGATTTCCTGATTACCTTCTCTTTCTTAAGTTGTCTCTTTATTTGAGTCAACTTCTCTGAGATGATTTCCTCACTACTTTCTTGGATTGTTTTGTCAATTTCAATTTTTGAAGCTCTCCATTTTCTACTTCTCCTTGTAGGCTGTTGTTCAGGTGAGGGTTATTTTGGCTCTTCAAAATGATTTCTTATCAATAAATTGTCCCATGTATCATTTGTTTTGGCTAAATGGTGTTCAATTAAAATTTTCACCAAGCCATGATGGTATAGAGTTGTCTCTAAAAATTGAACCCTTCTTTGAACACAGGAAGCCATCTTTTTCAAACTTTAAAGCAAGAAGTAGGGTAGGTTTAAGTCTTCCCCCAGAAAATGCATTATCAGTCTAATGTGGTAAACATAAAATGTGCCATATCTACCCTCACATGTAATGAATTTTTGCAGAATAAGTAGTATGTTTCTCCATTTATTTTTCAATGCATAACTTGGAATTCCTTTCTTAAACACAGTGACATCCATACCTGGTGATTTTAGAATTTTCTTCCACGATTCATGATGGAATTCTCTATTTTTGAACCATCTCTCTCCATTTCTAAGCAATCCCATAGCTTTTGCAATGAAAACTTCATTGACTGTGAATTTAACATCTCCCACTTCAACTTCAGCTCCTTGAAATGATCTTGCAAATGTTTTAGTGACTTCTTTGTGGAAGCCATTAAATTTCTCCAAAAATTGTAGCCATCCTATCTGTTGCAACATTTCTTTACATTGAGGGTAGCCTTCTAGGTATTTTGTACCCACTGGTTCATTTCTTACAATGAAACCCATAATTGATTCTTCAATGTTCAGATTAATACTCTTTCTACCCTCTGAAACAATAAATTTCACCTTTAAATTGAAATGGCTTCACGTTCTTAATGACAATGGCTTCAAAATTCGGAATGATATACCTCTGATTGATAGTGACAACAGCTTCAAACTTCAGACTGATATGCCTCTGGTTGACAATGAAAACAACTTCAAACTTCGAACTGATATGCCTCTGGTTGAAAATGAAACTTTGGATTGATATGCCTCTGGTTGACAGTGACAAATGGCTTCAAATTCCCACACTGCTATACCTCTGTCTCTTGGTGGTAAATGGCTTCAAATTCTCACACTGCTATACCTCTGTCTCTCGGTGGTAAATGGCTTCAAATTCTCACACTGCTATACCTCTGTCTCTTGGTAACAAATGGCTTCAAATTCTCACACTGCTATACCTCTGCGTTTACAGTGATAATGCTCAATCTCTGCCCACGGTGATAGTGCTTTGATATTCAAATTGATATACCCTTTTTCTCTGCTCTCGGTGGTAAGGATATCTCTTTTTGCAGAATGAAGTGCCGGCTACAGAATGGAGTGATGAAGGTAGTTACGAAATGAGGTAATGGAGTGAGGTGGAGGAAACGAATTAATTATTGAAAAGACGGTGGAGATTTTTACAACGGAAAAGAAAATCATCATTGAATGATTTTTTTGGGTGACGTGAAGAATTCAAACACTTCGACCATTTGAACCGCTTAAATGATGTCGGGTATGGAATTTGAAATGAGAGATTTAATCCAAAGTTTGTGGAGGGTTTATTGGTCATGATCAATAATTAAAACAACCTTTTTGAACAATTCATAACTAAAACTATGCTAAACTTTATGAAATGCCATTATAATCTAAAATTGTTACCTCTGCTTTTCATTTGATTTTTGTAGTCTTTGTCTTCTTTGTTCACCTTTGGAAGAGTCTTCATAATTCTTCTTGATGTTTCTTATTCATGGAAATTCTAGATCATTTTGTTGCAATTCTAATGTCTGCTGGTTGGTGCCTTCAGAATTTGTAGCTGCGGAATGACTGTCTAGCTGCGGAAAGGCTGATCAGCTGCAGAATGTCTGTTGAGCTGCAGAATGTACCTGTAGAGTATTTTAATCATGGAATGGAGTGTTTTTGGAATATAGGTGAAATGTTATATGATATGAATGAAGATGGATGATGTGTTATGATATGTATGAAGTGGATGATGAAATGAAATGGATTCAGTTTATGAAATGGAGTGGAAGAACATAAGAACTTCCCTGCAATCCATGACATGTTTTATTCATTTACAGCAAGACATCAAACTTTAAATTTTGACATGAAAATGAGATGGATGGAGTATGGAATGAGATGAATGAAATATGGAATGAAGTAGAGTATGAATGAATGAATGAAATGGAATATGGATGGATAAGTGAATGAAGTGAAATGAAATGAGATGGATCATAAGCACTATGGATCTGAACTTATGATTTTGTAACAGCTGCTTGCAAAAACAAAAATGGGAAAAGTTAGAGTGTCAGAGAGACTCTGATTTTCACCCTATCTTTTCTGTATAAACATGCCAATCAATGATTGGTTTTCATGTTTATACCTTTATTTTTTTTATTTTTATTTTTTAATTTTTTTTTTCAAAAGATAAATACTTCAGAAAATTTAATCAAGTTGATGAAGAAGAAAAATTCTTCTTCATTAACTTCACATCACTGCTTTCTTGGAACTTCTTGAAAAATTCTTCTCTTGAGAGTGGTTTGTGGTACAGCTTCAATCTATGACCATTCACAAGAAAAATGACCTCTTCTTCATCTATAGTTCTGATTTTTACAGCCCCATTATCAAAAATTTCAACAATTTCATATGGCCCAAGCCAATGTGTCTGAAATTTACCTTGAAAATCCTTGAATTTTGAATCAAACAAGAGAGCCCAGTCACCTTCTTTGAATTTCTTCTCTTTGATGTACTTGTCATGCCATCTAGCCCTTTGTTGTTGGACTAGACTTGTTTTCTGAACTGCATCTTGTCTGATCTCATCCAATTCATTGATTTGCTCCAGTCTATGCTTTTGTGCCTCCGTTAAATCAATTCCTAGCTGAACTGCCATTTTGAAAGTTTGAATCTGGAACTTTATGGGAAACAAAACTTGCTTTCCATAAACAAGTTCATAAGGAGTATGGCTTGTTGTGTTTCTCCATGTAGTTCTATAGGCCCACAAGGCTTCAGGAAGCCTATCTACCCAATCTCTTCTATGTAAATGAAAAGTATTTGTTAGGATTCCTTCAATGACCTTATTAGTAGATTCCACTTGACCATTTTCTTGTGGATGATAAGGAGTAGATTTTCTATGTCTGATTTTGTACTTCTCCATCATTTGCTCCACTAGCCTTGATGTAAATTGAGCTCCTTGATCTATAACAATTTCCCTTGGGACACCAAAACAAGTAAAAATATCCTCAAAAAGAAAAGTAACTACAGATGCTTCATTAGCAAAAAGTAATGGCTTGGACTCTACCCATTTGGTAACATAATCAGTGCAAACTAATATATATCTCTTTTGTCTTGATGGAGGACTAATAGGTCCTACAAAATCCAAAGCCCATTTTTCAAAAGGTTCAATATGTACCCGAAGTTGTAATGGCATCTCACCTGAAGGAGAAGGTTTCCCTACCCTTTGGCAACTGTCACACCTTTTGACATACTCTTTAGCATATTTAAACAAGGATGGCCAATAATATCCTAAATTAAGGATCTTATAGGTTGTCCTCTTATCTGCAAAGTGTCCGCCACAAGGTTCGTCATGACATGCCTTGAGAATCTCAGGCATCTCATCTTCACGAACACACCTTCTAATGATCAAATCTGGACCTGTCTTGTACAACTCATTAGCAACCCATGAATATTTTGCACTATCAAAAATGAATTTTCTTTTATCCCTTGCATTCATAATTGAAGGAAATTTTCCTGAAACTAAATAATTATCAATATCAGCAAACAATGGAGTTTGAGTAGAGATTGCAAAAAGATATTCATTAAGAAATTGATCTTCAACTGGAGTGTCATCTTTGATATTTTGGAGTCTAGATAGGAAATCAGCTATTGTGTTTTGTTTTCCAGGCCTATCTAGAATAGTAATGTTGAATTTTTGTAAGAGCAATAACCATCTTATAACTCTGCCATTAGTGATTGATTTGTTCATTAAGTATCTAATTGCAGAATGATCAGTGTGAATAAAATTTTCATAGCCTGTTATATAGTGTCTAAATTTGTTTATGGCATGAACAAAAAATAAAAACTCTTTTTCAGTTACAGTATAGTTTAACTCTGCAGGAGTCAAATTTTTACTAATATAATAGATGGCATAGGGAATTAAATCTTTTTGTCCCAATACTGCTCCTAGAGCTGTATTGGAAGCATCTGTCGAGATATGAAAAGGTAACTTCCAGTTAGGTTCCCTTAATATAGGTGCTTCAGAAATTTTGGTTTTCAGGGTTTCAAAAGCTAACTGGCAATCAAAAGTCCACTTGAATTCACAATCTTTGGTAAGTAATTTGAAGAGTGGAGATGCTATCTTGGTGAATTTTTCTATAAATCTCCGATAATACCCTGTAAATCGTAGAAAGCTTCTAACATCTCTTTGACAACTTGGAATAGATAGGTTAGAGATGACTTCAACTTTTGACTCATCAACTCTAATCCCATCCCCTGAAATATGGTGCCCTAAAACAATACCTTCAGTAAACATCATAAAACATTTTTCATGACTAAGTGAAAGGTTTGCTTCTTGACATCTTTTTAAGACTTTTTTCAAGTTTTCTAAAGCCTCTTCAAATGTATTCCCATAAACTGTGAAATCATCCATGTACACCTCTACACAGTCATGTATTAGATCCAAAAAAATTCCTAATACTGCCCTTTGGAATGTTGCAGGTGCATTGCATAATCCAAATGGCAATACTCGGTAAGCATAAGTACCCCAGGGACAGGTGAATGTGGTTTTGTCTTGGTCTTCAAGTGCTACTTGGATTTGATTGTAACCACTAAACCCATCTAGGAATGAGAAGTAATTTTTGCCAGCTAATGTATCTAATACTTGATCTATGAAAGGTAAGGGAAAATGGTCTTTAAGAGTAGCTTTATTTAGTTCTCGGTAGTCAACACACACCCTCCATTTTCCATTTTTATTTGGCATAATTACCAAAGGAGAAACCCACTAACTATCTGAAATAGGATAGATAAAATTAACATTTAACAATTTTTTCAATTCTTCTTTAACAATTTCCCTAAGATTTGGATTCATCCGTCTTTGAGGCTGTCTGATTGGTTTGCAATTTGCCTCTATATAGATGTGATGAGTACAAGTCTTGGGGCTTATCCCTTTCATGTCAGTGTACTCCCATGCATATGCAGAAGAATGTCTCTGTAATACTTTGATTAACTCTTCTTGTTGAGATTTTTTTAGGTTCTTGTTTATGTTCAAAGTTTTGCCTGGAAAAATCTCACTTGTAGAGCTGCCAAATTTATCCATAGAATGAAGAGACATCTGCCTAGATGACAAAAATTCAATATTGGATCCCTCCCGAAATGATTCATGTTTTTGTTCTGGAGAGGATTCAAAGTTTTCTAGAGTATTCAGAATTTGATTATCTTCACTAATTTCTGAAATTGTGAAGAGTGGTTGTAAATATTCTTCATCCTCTATCCATTGAGTGTCATCTAGATCTGTAATTGTCCTAGTTGGAGGATATAAAGTGAATTTCTTTGTTGAACTACCATCAGAAATATACATATCACCGGACCTACAACTAATAAAAGCATCAGCTGTAGCCAACCAAGGTCTTCCTAATATAACAGGATGGCCTCCTAGATTATTCTTAGGAGTTAGGATCATGAAATCCACAGGGTATTCCCAAGAATCTAGGGACACTGGAATGTCTTCTATTACCCCATCTGGTTTGATCACATATCTATCTGCTAATTGTAATAGTGTGGGTGTAAAAAGAAGATTAGGAAGTTTCAGTTTGTCCATGATTTGTCTACTCATGATATTTATTGCTGCTCCTAAGTCAATGAGTGTGTTTTGAATTTCAATTCCATTGATGTGAATTTTGACAACTGGATTTCCTGGGTCAAGATACTTTGGAATAGCAATCTTGCCCATCATAATGTCTGCTATTTGTCCTACCAGTTGAATTTTCTTTGCTTCTCTTATTCTTTTTCTTGTTGTCTTCATACTCAACTCCTTTATTGTTTTGGCTAAAATTGGGATTTCTTTGATGGCTTGTAATAATGGAATTTTAATGCAAACATTTCTTAGCTCATCTAAGAAATCATAATTAGGCACCATGATTTGTTTTTATACACCTCTATCAATTTGTAATCTTTCTGGAAAGGGAGGTATAGAAGTAGATGTAGATGGTTGCTCTAATATAAGAGTTGGATTTATTGGATCTTTTTGTTTTAGTTTTTCAGTGTTTGGGTCTTGAAAGGATGTGTCTTCCTCAAGACTTTTATTCACCCGTAGGGAGTCTTCCTTAGAATTATCTTATTCTTGTATGACTGGCGTGCTGCTTCTCTTTCATATCTTCCTAATCTCACGTGTTAGGTCTCACCAAGTTCTGGCAGAGTGATCAAATAAGTTGGAAATTTTTGGCCTTCTATCATGTATGTGTTCGAGGGTTCTTATTATTGGGGTTTGGTATGGGTTGAGCAAAGTAATTGATTTGATTGAGGAATGGTATCAAAGCGGTTGATTTTGATGTGGTTGGTTCCCATGATGTTGTTGAGGATTTTTTGGAATATTTTGAGGAAAATTTTCGTTGAGGGATTTTGAGGATAAATGTGGGTATGGTGGATAGGATGGTAGATACTGATAGTACTGAGAGTATCTTCCATAGGGATTTTGTGCTCCTTGTGCCCAAGCTTGAGATTGATTTTGAAATTGGGGCCAAGGTTGCTGCCAAGAATTCCAATTTGGTGGAGGTTGGTTATACATTTGATCATGGAATCCTTGTGTTTGAGGTCCTTGCTAAGGCCTTCTAGAGACAAAATTGAGAGATTCTATGGAACTTGTAGGAGTATCTTCTTGAAAGACAGCTTTAAGACCAGGAAGTGAAGGACAACTCTTGGTCTCATGTTTTTCTGAACAAATGACACAGGTCTCTACAACTTTTGCATCTAAAGGGCACTCTCTCAAGGCATGTTTCTTTCTAAATTTGGGACAAAAGATTGCTAAGGCATCAGATTCGGCTTTTTGCTTGTTTTTTAATTTAAGGGTGTCTATTTTTTCACTAAGACTCCCTAATATGTCAGATTTGAAATCATCAAGCATATGTCCTATTTCTGACCTACTTACTGTCCCAGAGGCAGACTTACTTGCCCTTGCAAGATCAAGATCTCTTGGACCTTTTACAGTTTTAGATTTCCCTCTTGAAAGGTTGATACATAACTCAAATATTTCAGGTAATGTGAGCTGTGATAGATCCCCTTTTCCCATCATGTTATTAGAGCTCCAAACTATCCATCCCTAATTGTTTTCAACAAAAGAGCTTTTTAAGGTGTCTTGATCTAGGTTTTCCATTTTTTCTCTTTTGATATTATAAATTAAAATCTCTCCAACAAACTTCCAAATTTTCATCTTCTTTGTAAAGATTTGAACACTTCTTTCCCAGTGATTAACCGGCATAAAATAATCCAAATATCCTCTCAAAATGCTTCTTTCATGTCTTCCCCATGTTCTAATAGAATCACTGACGTACTCATAAACCACTTCAATGTCAAGCTCCTTTCAATGTTGAAGGAAATAGTTTAAGTTTTTGAGCATCTTGTAAGTAGTCATAAGTTCTACAAAGCACTTCAAATTCGAATAAGAAAGTTTCAGGATCTTCAGTTTTAAGTCCATAGAAGTTTGGAAGGACAGAGGGTGAAATATTTTTCATGGTTGTATTGGTTTCTTCATCAATTACAGGGAACCCAAAAGAGCTTCCTATTCTACCTCTTCCTCCATCTGTACCTCTACCTCCTTCTCCTATACCTCTGCCTCTACCTCCAAATAGTGTGTGTTCTCCATTAAAAACTCCTCCTCCTCCTTCTTCTGCCATGGTTGACTCTCCTGTGGAAGTGGAAATATTTATGTCCCTACCAGGAGTCTTTAGATCTTCTTCTATGGCAAGTTCAGTGGATGTAATGGAAGGTTTCTCTAATGGGATATCTGATTTTAGGTCTTCTAGAAGTCTAGGATCAGTAAAGGATGGAAGATGGGTTTGAGTTGAAGGTGTACTAGCTCTGGATCTAGATGAAACAAGTGGTGTTCTAGAAATCAAACTTATGCCTCTGCAGCTTATAAATCTTCCCCTTGAATCTCTCTCCCTACGCATAAAATTGTTTTTGGATGCTAATAAACAAAGGTTACCTAGTTTTCACTTCCCCGGCAACGACACCAAAATGTTTGGTCTCAATCTAGTCTCCTAAATTGAGCTCATTTAATTGTCAGCCAGGGTTGGTAAACTGCTGAAGTGAAGTGTACTGTATGTACCTAGGTGTTTTTTTCTTAATGCGTTGTGTGTAGTGTTTTATGATGTTTTTGGTCTTTTGGTAGTTTTATGTTCACAAGGAAAATGACTAGAAAGCTAATGGAAAGGAGCTAATGATTAAAAACAGAGTGAAGCCTAATTGGTTGATGACAAATGACAAATACAAATGCAGTACTGAAACAGAATCAAATCTAAACTATGACTAAGCAGAAACAAAGCTTGATAATGAATTTTGAACAAATGATTCAAAACATAAACTCAACTTGTCAAATGCTTTCATCAAAGGTGTTTTGAGAGAGAGCTTGAGACATGGTCAATTAAGTATGCAAATCTTCCTATCTAAACAGTTAAACAACTAACTTATAATGATGCAACATTTTGTCCTTGATTAGAGATTTGTTGAAGCATAATTGGAGTAAAACATTGATACCATCATAAGGTCTTTTACTCTAAGGCTAGTTTCTAACTCTATTCTGCCACTTAGTTTGATAACACTACACTTCACTCAAAGGTTAGAGATTTTTAAAATAGTCTTTTGAGGAAATGTTTGTTTGTAAGATGATCAGGAAGTTGCAGAAGTACTTCAGGCCTTAAAATGATATTGTCTTCTATTCATATGGTTATGAATCAATTATGGATTTTAGAACAAGAAGAGGTTTGTAAATAATGAAGACTGTTTTGTTAAGTTTAACAACTGAAGTAATCTAATATGGAGTGAATGACAACTGAATGTGGCGTGCCAATGCAATGAGTGAAGCTAAAACTGTACTTAAGATGTCACTAGTCTAAAATAGTGTTAATCTACAAGTCATTATCAAACTTAAAGCAAAACAACTGAACATGAGTTAAGTGCAATTAAACTCCGGAGTATCCTAACTATGCTATCATGCATTATTCTATGGAATTATACAGTCTGTTTGTCCATCATGATTAATATTTTGGAAGAGTTTCTTAGAACAATCCTGACTGTGTAATTTAGTGCAAATGCAAACATAAAGACTGAAAGCAATTAAAAACTAAGATATCATGGCTAGCTCCCACTCATCATTATGATATTTTGGACAAGCGTTTAAGAGCAAGGACAGCTATGGTAATTAGTGCAAACACACAAATGAAGCGTTCAGGATCACAATCATGCTTAAAACATTATAAGGATTTCTTGGAAGAGTTTCTTCTTGTGGAAGAATATTTAGGATAAGTATAACTGTGATGGTGAACAAAAGAGATTACAATTAAATCCTACAATACTATAGCCATTTCCCATTCATTTTCATAATCTTTTGGAAGAGATTCTTCTTTTGAAAGAGTTTTTAGAACGAGTTATAACTATAGTAGCTAATGAAAACAACTACGAATTCAACTTCAAAAAAAACGTAAAGGCAACTAGGATACTTATCTAAATTACGCAAATAAATCCGTGCAAGAGGCAGGGGCCCTCTACCACCTGATGGAATCTAACTCCAAATCAAATCAACGCTTTCAAAACAACACTGTCTACTTCATTAAAGGAGAAATAACTTGAACAGAGCAATCTGCGTCTTCATAAATGTAGCACAGAATCTAAGCAAAATCTAGAACAAAATCTAGCCTAGCTCTCGGTTTCCCAAGTGTTTATATAACAAATGTACATAACAAGACTTGCAACAATTCCAGGATCATTGTATTTCCTTATCGAAATCACATTAGGACTCTTGAAGTGGAAACGTAAAAAGGAAAAGGACATCTGGACTGAGACAGTCCTAATAGAAGTCTGCCTTCCTAAATGTGTTCCCACGTACCAAAACCATATCCAGAATCCATTTCTTCCTTTTTGGTGAGCAACGAACAATGTAGACATGACGTGGAATATGCCCATATGCGGTTTTTCTTGAGAGGCCACCTGGAACATACCCAAACGTGAAGACAGCTGCAGAATTGCCGGTTAGCTACGGAATGTCTGCATTCTGCAGCTAGTTCCGGTCAAAATGCATTATAATGGAAAAAATCACAAAACTTAGCAAGTCAGTCATGTAAATCATTCTAAAAGTAATTTTAACTAAATTCATTGATCAATTGGGTCTAGGATATCAATGGAAAAAGGAAAATGAGGTAAAGTAAGATGAAAGGAAGCACAATTTTGAGGCTCAACAAGACCATTCAAAAGAAAATTATTGTGATCATGTTGTGAAGTAGGGCTTTTTGGTAGCATATCCCATCTCCCACCACTCAATTAACTGCACAATCAATTACTTTCCTACTCAAATCACTTGACTGAATATTGGTAGATATTCAATCCTTCAGATGACTATCTCCGAAAAATCCAAAAGTGTGATGAATCAACATAACCTTAGGTTCCAACACACTTAGAAACCAATCAACCTCTCCTATAAAGAAATGCAAGTTTAGATTTATTCCATCCTAATGCATATCTATGGCACATACAAAATTTGACTTTGATGCAAAATCACCACAACACATAATGAATAGAAAATAGAGTTATCCACGTAAAAATATCCCTTATGATACCATCCATAAAAATGGCTAAATACACTCTCATAAACACATCATATCTATAATACACTTAAAAAATCAGATTTCTTGGTAAGAAGAGTTTGGTAACAAGATTTAAAATCATATAAATACTTCTATCCATTAGATCTCCAGATAGAATGGATCTTCTCATCCATTATTTTTCCAATTTGTTGAATCCCAATAGGAAAATTTCCTAATTTCAGGATAAGAAATAGTCCTAATCTCCCATCCAATTTTATTTCCAATGTTGAATTAATAGTCTAAATAAAAGAGAAATTATTTGATAGAGGAAAAAAAAAAGAAAAAGAAAAGAAAAAAGAAATGAAAAGAAAAGGAGGAGGCATAAATATGTGTGTGTGTGTGTGTGTGTACAGTCACCTATTGCAATTTATTCTTACAAAGTATGTGTTATGCATAGGTTTTGATTTCTGATATCCAACTAGATCTAATATCCCCCTATAATATAGAAATATAATTATTGTATAAAGACAAAATTTGTCCAACTATGACCAAACAAGCAATACTGATTACAAAATTCAATAGGATCATACATAAAAAAGGAGTTTCTAGTTCGAGTAATACCTAGATTTAGATTTAAAAAAAATTTCTAATTAAATTCATAATGCATAATCTAACTTCTTATATCCATGCTTTATGTGCATAAAACACACATGTTATATGAAAATAATTTATAGGTAAATGAACAATTACAACATTTTAGATTGGAGCAAACATTTTATTTTGAAAACTTTCTTCTGATTTAGACTTTGGTAACTGGCCTACCTTCAAATTTGAGACCCTTCAAAATAAAATGCTTGCAATCTTGGTGCGAAGAAGGGAATTTGGGTATCCTATCCCATCTTTCAGCACTCAATTAATTGCACAATCGATTACTTTCATAGTCAACCACTTGATAGAATATTGGTAATTATTCGATCCTTTGGGTGACTATCTCTGGAAGATACAAAAGGGCGATGAATAAAAATAACCTTAGGTTCCAACACATTTAGAAACCAAAAAACCTCTCCTAGCAACATATGCAAGTAGATCTCAATTCCATCCAAGCACATACCTATGACACATACAAAAATGGACTTTGATGCAAAATCATTACAACGCATAGTGAATAGAAAATAGTATTATACACGTAAAAGTATCACATATGATACCATCCATAAACAATGGCCAAACACACTTTGATAAACACATCATAACAAATCATATTTCTTAGTAAGAAGAGCTTGGTAACAAGATTTAAAATAAGATAACTACTTCTATCCATTAGATCTCCAGATAGAATGGATCTCCTCCTCAATTATTTTTCCAATTTATTAAATCCCAATAACATGATTTCCTAATTTTAGGATAAGAAATAGTCCCAATCTCACATCCAATTTTATTTCCAATGTTGAGTTAATAGCGTAAATAGAGGGGAAATTATTTGATAGGAAAAGAAGAAGGAAGGATTCATAAATATGTGTGTGTCTGTGTACTATCACCTATTGTAATTTATTCTTAAAAAGTATGTTTTATTCATAGGTTTTGATTTTTGATATCCAACTAGATCTAATAGCCCCATGAAATTTAGAAATAAAATTATTGTATAGAGACAAACTCGATCCCACAATTACCAAAACAACAATAGTGATTACAAAATACAATAGGGTCATACATAAACAAAGGACTTGTTAGTTCTAGTAATACCTAGATTTAGATTTAAAACATTTTATAAGTAAATTCATAATGCATAATCTAACTTCTTATGTCCATGCTTTATGTGCATCAAAAACATATAGTATATGAACATAATTTATAGGTAAATAAGCAATTACAACATTTTAGAATGGAACAAACATTTGATTTTGAAAACTTTCTTCTGATTTAGACTTTGGTAACTGTTTTGTCTTCAAATGTGAGACACTTCAAAATAAAATCCTTGTGATATTGGTGTGAAGTAGGGAATTTGGGTAGACTATCCAATCTTCCACCACTCAATCAACTACACAACCGATTACTTTCCTAGTTAACCGCTTGACAGATTATTGGTATTTATTTGATCCTTTGGATGAGTATCTATGGAAGATCCAAAAGTTTCATGAATCAACATAACCTTAGGTTCCAACACACTTATAAACCAATCAAAATCTCCTAGAAAGAAATGAAAGTAGATCTCAATTCCATCCTATCACATACCTATGGCACATACAAAATTTGACTTTGATGTAAAATCACCACAACACATAGTGAATAGAAAATAGGATTATCCATGTAAAAATATCACATATGATACCATCCATAAAAAATGGCTAAACACACTCTCATAAACAAATCATATCTATAATACACTTAACAAATCATATTTCTTAGTAGGAAGATCTTGGTAACAATATTTAAAATGAGATAACTATTTCTATCCATTAGATATCTAGATAGAATGGATATTCTCATCCATGATTTTTCCAATTTATTGAATCCCAATAGGATGATTTCCTAATTCTAGGATAAGAAATAGTCTCAATATCCCATCCAATTTTATTTACAATTTTGAATTAATAGCCTAAATAAGAGGGAAATTATTCGATAGAAAAAAATGAGGCATAAATATGTTTTTGTGTGTGAGATATTGTAATTTATTCTTACAAAGTATGGGTTGTTCATAGGTTTTGATTTATGATATCCAACTATATCTAATATACCCCTACAATTTAGAAATAGAATTATTGTATAGATACGAACTTTATCCAACAATGACCAAACTAACAATAATGATTACAAAATTCAATAGGATCATACATAAAAAAGGAGTTTCTAGTTCCAGTAATACATAGATTTAGTTTTAAAAAGATTTTCTAATTAAATTAATAATGCATAATCTAACTTCTTATGTCCATGATTTATGTGCATCAAAAAAACATGGTATATTAACATAATTTATAAGTAAATGAACAATTATACCATTTTAGATTGGAACAAAAATTTTATTTTGAAAAATTTCTTCTCATTCATACTTTGGTAACTGGTCTGCCTTCAAATGTGAGACCCTTCAAAAGAAAATGCTTGTGATATTAGTGTGAAGTAGGGTATCTGGGTATCGTGATCCATCTTCCACCACTCAATTAACTACACAATCGATTACTTTCCTAGTCAATTACTTGACTGAATATTGGTACATTAGGGAATTTTAAGGTCTAAAATGGGCCTCATAAGAAAAATGTACAAAAAAACAAACTTTATAAGAACCAATAAGATTCAAGATGATGATGTCAACCATGGGAGATGATTCACCATTTTTGGAGTATAAAAGTAAAAATATTAAAAAATAATAAAACTTATCTCCCTAAGGTTTTACTCAAATTCCGATCGAGAGTTCACGTTGGATGCAAAATTTAATTTTTCATCCAAGGAGTACCCATGTTGCATACTTTCGAAGGACGCTGCTACATGAAAAATGAGAAATACATGAAAAAATGTGATTGCAATCACATTTTTCGTTTATTTATCATTGTTCATGTACTAGGGTCCATCGAAAGTATGGAATATGGGTACTCCATGGATGAGGAATCAATTTCTGCATCCAACGAGTGTTTCTGCTCGAAATTTGAGTAAACCCATAGGGAGATAAGGTTAAAACACAAGTTGAAAAAAATAGTTTTTTCTTTTTTCCTTCTAAAATTTTATGATGTAATCTATTATTATTTTATTATTTCCACTATTGTATTATAATTTTCTTACGAGTCACATTTTAGACCTAAAAATTCCCCTAATTGATATTCTATCCTTTGGATGACTATCTCCGGAAGATCCAAAAGTGTGATGAATCAACATAACCTTAGGTTCCAACACCCTTAGAAACCAATCAACCTATCGTAGAAAGAAATGCAACTAGATATCAATTACATCCTAGCACATATCTATGGAACATACAAAATTTGAACTTGATGCAAAATCACCATAACACATAGTGAATAGAAAAAAGGATTATCCAATTAAAAATATCACATATGATACCATCCATAAACAATGGCTAAACACACTCTCATAAACACATCATATCGATAATACACTTAAAAAATCAAATTTCTTAGTAAGAAGAGCTTGGTAAAAAGATTTAAAATCATATAACTACTTTTATCCATTAGATCAGATAGAATGGATCTTCTCATCTGTTATTTTTCCAATTTATTGAATCCCAATAGGACAATTTCCTTATTTCAGGATAAGAAATAGTCCTAATATCCCATCCAATTTTATTTCCAATGTTGAATTAATAGCCTAAATAGAAGGGAAATTGTTCGATAGAAAAAAAGGAGGGATAAATATGTGTGTGTGTGTGTACTGTCACATATTGCAATTTATTCTTACAACATATGTGTAATTCATAGGTTTTGATTTCTGATATCGAACTAGATCTAATAGCCCCATATAATTTAGAAATATAATTATTGTATAAAGGCAAACTCTATCCCACAATGAATAAACTAACAATAATGATTACAAAATTCAATAGGATCATACATACAAAAAGGAGTTGCTCGTTCGAGTAATACTTAGATTTAGATTTAAAAACCTTTTCTTATTAAATTCATAATGCATAATCTAAATTCTTATGTCCATGCTTTATGTGCATAAAAAAAACATAGTATATGAACATAATTTATAGGTAAATGAACTTAATTATAACATTTTAGATTGGAAAAAACATTTTATTTTGAAAAAATTCTTCTGATTCAGACTTTGGTATTGTTGAAGTCCAACAAGAAATTGCATCACACAAACTAGTGTGGGACCAATAGGTCCTAGAAGCACACACACTAGTGTGGACCAAATTAATTAATTAATTTGGTGCAATGTTTAATTTAATTTTCCCTTAATTAAATTGGACAATAAAATGTAATCTTATCTCATGATCACTTGTAATATTTAACTAAGTGTGATAAACTCAGTTAGCTCATGTATTTCGAGTTGAGGGTGGTTTTTGATTCATGTAGAGTAATTATATTAGTTATGGAGTTTGAATTGCAGTTGGTGCATTATTTTAATTCATGTGTAATCAATTAACTCAGTTAGGTGAGTTAGAGTCAATTGAACTAGTTGTAACTGTTTGTTGTACTAGTGAGAGATCAAGTCAATTAAATATTATGTAATTCACAATCAGTGATATTCCATGCAATTGATGATTTAGTATTAATAGATGTATGCAACCAGACATCCATTTGAGTGCATATGATCCTTGCGCAGTTTAGGAAGGCCAAAATTCCTAAAGAATAGGGATTGCATTCATAAGGAATTGCACAAGAAAGGAAACTGCTTAGAGGCTGAGAATTGGCTAAGTGTTGGTCAGTTTTGTCTAGGATAGTGTGAGACATTTAGAAGAGTGCAGGAGACTCTTGTGAGAAGAGTGCATTGTAATTGTTTCATTATTCCATGGTTAATATACAATAGAAGATAGAGGGGTTTTGAGCAACAAGCTTTCCCTAGGAAATTATATGTGTTGTGGTTTGATTTGATTCATTCTATGCTTCATGTGATTCGTAATTGTGTTTAATTTCCATAATAGATTTGTAGAAGTGATTCAAGATCTAGTTTTAGTACATTATTAGATCAGGTTGAATCCATTGATATACACATGTTTGTATAATTTCTACATGGTACTAGATCACACGAAATCACTATAGTGGAGGAGAAGTTGAGTTTGTGACTGAATAGAATTTGAATTTGCAGAAGACATTCTTGGTTCTACAGGCGACTCAGGATCAAAATGGCTTTCAATGTCTTGAGATTGGAGTATCCAATCGAGGGAAGCTCTAACTATATTTCTTGGAAAGACAAAGTGGAGGTAGTACTATAGGAAAATGGGTTGAAATAATTCATTGACAATGATGTTCCCAAACCCAATGTAGCAGATGCTGCAAATATCGATGCTTGGAAAAATAATTTGCAAATGTGAGGAGGATCTTATTGGAGGGAGTACGAGACCACATTGTCTCAAGTCTCCATGGAAAAGCAAAACCATATGAAATGTGAAAATATTTTTTAGATCTATTTCAGAGCAGCAGTGATCATAGAAAATTATCACTGAAGGATAAACTTAGGAAGATCAAAATGAAGAAAGGTGAAACCATGCTGAAATATTTAACAAAGTTTTTCAAATGTTGAGATAAGTATGGGAGTGTTGAAATTACTGTTCCTGATGATTACTTGGCGAGCCTAGATCTTATAGGACTTCCCAAGAGTTGGCATAGTTATGAGGACTCTGTCAATGGAAGGGAAATATTTCCAGATTGGGAACGACTTTGGTCAGATTTGGTACAAGAAGAAATCAGGCAGAATACCAGAGATGGTTCTTCATCTAAGAATGATGATGAATACGATTTTTCTTTGGCTATTGTTATCACCAAATTGAGTCCTGTTGGTTTTCTTCAATGGTCAACTTGGAGTAACTCTTTCAAACCACTTGCAACTAGAAATTAGCCTCTCTAGTCTAAGAGGGCTCTCTCAATTTATCTAATGATTTTCTCATTTAGGTCTTAAATTAGATGGATAACTCTGTGAGTATCTTAGTGTATGTGATTTCAGGTGAAAAATGAGGAATATTCAACTACCCTTGGGCTCATGGACTCATTAAAAGGAAATCAATGATAAGCATTCCTACTTATGGAAGCTGATGCTTTTTTTGTTTCATTGATAGAACAACACTAATGCACGAGAATAATCAGTGACTCAATGATAAAAGGAAGTCAGAGCATATATGATATGAATTTTGATTAATTTAGCATCAATGCTACTGGAAAAAAGATATAAAAGAGGCACATAAACTCATTGAAACACATCAAGAATCTTAGGTAAAGCAAGAAAACTCATTGTCTGTCTATTACTGATATCAAAAATTACAATAGTAGTTGTATCAAATAATTCTCCAACCCTTTTCTCTTCGATGTTTAGTCTATAAATAGACATTCTTTAAAATGTAGATGATCTGCCTAGCTGGCTAGATCTTCAAATTCTACTTTGACACCTATCATAACTGAAACTACTAACTTGAAATAGAAAAATGACAGTTATCCTTTAAAGAAAAAAAACTCTTAATAGGACTCTATCTCCTATTTATTACCTTCGGTTCTCCTATCAGTGCAACAGTTACATAATGAATATCACATGCTTGAAGGACAAATCACCATCACTTTACATATTTAAAACCCCCTAGATCTTTGGAACACAATCCTATTTTTTAGGAGTAGATAACTCTTCACTTTAATCATTGTTTTGACTGATGAGATGGTTGTGTGAAACTTCTTTTGAGAAATGAGTATCTGATGATATGGTCCACTGGCATGTTGGAGGTCTCCAGCTGGCTAATTTTCTATTGGAATGCTCAAAATTCTTCAAAAAAGCTCCTCGCTACGAAACATGGCAGTTTAGGCAGATTCATAGCGAGTTTTAGTAGAGTATGAAAACTTGCTTTTCCATCTATCTCTTTGACTCCTTTTCTATTCCAACACCTTTATATGCCAAGACACCTTGAAAACATTCAATCTCCCTTCATAGTACTTGAAAAAAATGAGTTTTAAGGAAAAAATGCACCTAAAGGAATTTTCGCAGCATTTTTCTGGCCTCAAGCCTAAGGTACACTACGAAATTGTCCAAAAAACCAGAATTTTCTAGTTCAAGATTGTCTTCAAAAATTGTTCTCCAGCTGTAAAATTTGGGTTCTCTGCATGTTATGAATCTCATCAAACATATCCATCTCAATCGATTGGCTGATGGGATATTCTACCACTGTCATCTTTAATACTTTATTTTCTAAATCCATTTGAATCAAATCCAGTTGCTCATGAAGATCTTCCACTTGATATTTTAATGCTCTGTTTGTGGTGTTTCATCTTCATTTACAATCGATTGGTTGATGGGATATTCTACCTCTGTCATCTTTAATACTTTATTTTCTAAATCCATTTGAATCAAAACTAGTTGCTCCTGAAGATCTTCCATTTGATATTTTAATGCTCTGTTTTTGGATTGTAAGTGCAAGTTTATCCTTTTGATGTGTTTGACCTCTCCTCTTAGTGGGTGAGTCCATTTCATGAACTCTTATGTATTGTCCAAGGTTTTTGAAACACTTGTGACTTGTTCTTCCCATATTTTCCTCATTTTTTCAAATTGAACCTTCTCGGCCCTATGTTTTTTTGCCTCCAGCTTTAAAATTGATATCTCTTTACCAGCTTCCTTCAACTGCTCTTTGAGGGTTTCTATTTATGATTTTTCAATCATTTTCTCTTTTCCCTTTCTTTTCTTGATAACCAGATCCTCCTTTTTTGGTGAGGACAAATCTATGATGCTTTTTGGTTGGGAAACTTCATTTTTTTTCTCAGTCTCTTTGCTTTCCATGACCTTCCTTGCATGTCCAGTCATTGGCTTCCTTGGTTGAAATATGAAACCAGCATCATCCCCTGCAAAATTTATTTTTTTAGCAGTCTTACCTTTCTTCAACTTTCTTCCTCCATCTTCAATGTCTTTAGCTTTCACAATAGGTGACTCTTCGATGTAAAGTGCATGAAGGATATCCTCCAAATTGTCTTTAGCCAATGTCTGCCTCCTAGTGAATCTCTTTCTGCCTTGTTTGCTAACTGTCTAATTTTGTTTTGCAGGTGTTGTTTGAGGTGTGTCATTCTCCTACAAAGGTTCTGTTTCCTTGTTCAATGGTTCTGGAGGAGGTGATCTATTTTCTTCTTCAAATTCCTCTGCTATAGCTGGTGATGAAGTAGTTCTAGGTTTGGAGGCTTTCTTAGGAGTAACCACATCAATTTCATAGCCACTCATGAACAAAAAGGAAATCCAAACTCTGTCTAACCTCCTCAATTCTTCTAACACTAACTTCTTAATTAGACCATGATGAAAAAGAGAAAAAAGAGATGTCTCATTTCCCTTTGTCTTAATTTTAACCTTATATAACATTTTCCCTAGACTTCTATATAAATAGAAAGGTAGGTCAAGTGACCTCTTACCTAAAAAATGTAGAAGAAGTCTGAGATGATATGTATAGACCATTTAAAACCTTCCTTCATAGGTAAAGTACTTACTAATGACCATCAACATCTTTGCATAATTCTCCTTCATGAAACTCCTAGGGATAACATTTGTCGAATCAAATTCATTGTGTTATTTCTTGATAAACTCTTTGCAATCTTGCATTGTGAATTTGATACCTTTAAACCACTGTTCACCTCCTCTAGTAATTCTTGTAGCTGAGGAGATGCTCTTTGGTGTCACTGTAAGGTTTATAATTCCAACCTTTGATGTTTTTCCTGTGAAGATAGTGGAAAAATCCTTTGAAACCTGTAAATGAAACCCCTGCAACCTCTAATAGAACTGCAAGCAGCTAGTCTTTCTAAAAACCTCCATGGAATAAGGGTCTTCATTGAGTAATTTAATGTCCATGGGCTCGTAATTGTGACAATGTCCACCCTTTTTTTTTTCCTTCTTGCAACCATGGATGCTTTATAGTCTTGATTTCCTCACTTGCTGATGACACCTGCAAAGTTCAAATTTTCTAGCAACCTGCTTGGCTCGATGAAGCAACTCTTATGAGATCGAATTTGAGGCAGGAAAACCCTGCCTTACCCACATTCTTGCCACTCTCATGCATATATAAAAAAATGCATTCCTAGGTTTTGATCAACTAATCATATATTTCATGCAGAAGCTTCTTTCTTTCAATCACTGGTTATGAATCAAACAACCTAGAATTTCCTCTTACTTGTGGGAGCTTATTTTTATCATAATGGTTAAAACCATATGACACAAAACCCATCGCATATATTTGAATGATTATTTGATTTTAAAATCAAATTCTCAAAAGACTTGAACTAATATAAAATCTAAGTGCAAAATATATATTGCTTCGTCATAGCACTATCAACAAATTTTAATTAAAATTTAAATGGGTTCACCATTCACAAATATGCTCTCACCATCTGAATGTTAACAACAAATATCTTTGTTCAAGACTCAAACTATAGCTCTATCGTTATGCATCTTAAACATCAAAATATATATTGGTACTTCATTAATCAGCATTTACAGCTCTATGGCTATTCAACGCATCTTACCACATTCACCAGCTAACAATTTAAGCCATCGCATCAAATGCATCAACATTAACAGTGCATTGAGCCCAACGCATATCCATTCAATTCAAAAAAATTCAATCTCACATACCTTGTAACCTCTGTGCCTTCGACCAGGACTTCATGGAGTTTGGCTCCATTTCACTGTTGTCTATTACCAAATCAACATTGATTTATGTAAATTGATCTCTCTTCCTCCTTCAAACTTATCACCATATGTCGACTCTGATACTTAATACAACACCTCTGTGCCAAAAATGATTCAAAACATCATTCCGGAAAATAGATGAATTCTGCCTCTGCATTAATTATCATTCTGGAAAATAAATGGATACTGCCTCTGCGTTAAGACTTAACCCATTCGATTTCAATTGCTCTGATTCTACCTCAACTCATCGACTCACCATTTCTGCTCTCGATCATCCAATTGATGGATACCAGCCTGCAACTTCAATTTATACTAACCACAATGTTCAATAATATATATTAGTAACAAACAAATACTTACAGATTTTGTCCCACTCTCACGCTATGGTTTCTCAAACCACTTCAACATTCCATTTACCATTTGCTCATGGTTCCAAAATGCAGGTTATTAATTCTGTCATATTCATAGTTTTCTCCAACACTATAATAATAATGGATCACCTTATCATTGACTTTGTAGTTCCACATCATTGTATCGAACCAAGCTTCTCACACTTTCTTCCTTCCTGTTCGGGTTCCGATCCACACAAATGCCATTTATTTGTTTTGTGATTTTATTTCATTGTCTCTCCACTTCAAATCTAATTTAAATTTCTGCCAATTGAAATTGAACCCAGTTCTATATCTTTACCAACTCTGTGAAATGAGGATTGCTAACAAAATGAAGACCGAGTTCATTTTTAGGGAGCATCGATTCATCTTGCAATTGATGCTCGAGCTTGTATACAAATCTCCTCTGTTAAAATTTTAAATAACGATCCCAATTGCCCCCTTTCTAGCTTTGTTTCGAACTTCCCATTCAAGTGGATATATTCTATTCTCGATTCAATTTCTGTGAATAACCTATTCCAGTATTTCATCGAGTCTCCCCATAGTATACAGAATACTATTCAAATCCTAACATACATGCGCTGAGAACACGAATTCAATTACACCATATATTAAATTTCCATCAATCCTTCACCAACAGGATCAAAACCTCATCGGTTCTCAGTTTTTGGGCTTCAATACAAAAATCGTTATCGATTCATACAAATCAAAACCAACAAGTTTTTTACACGGATTCACCATTTCAATCCTTAACATAGGATTTGAACCATACATAAATCGATCAATTAAGGCACATAATTCAAAACCAATACTTTCATATAAAAAATGAACTTACTTACATAAATATTTCTTCCTGGCCTGATTTTCAATCATTGGCCCTTTTACAAATGCCCAGAGGCTTGACAGACAAAAATCTATTTGTCCAAATTTCACCTTTCTCTCTATTCTGATCTATTTTTCCTTTAAGGCTTATTAATTTATAAAAATTTTAATTGAACCAATTTTGGTTCACATCCCTTTAATAACTCAACAAAGTCCTCAAATATCTCAACAAACCCTACAATCTAGATTTATCCCTAAAATCTTGAAACTAAATATATCTTAGGCTTCATAATTAATTCTTAGATATCTCAATCCAATTTCTCTCATGTTCTCCAAATTATTTGGGAACATTAACAAATCCTCACAATAATTAATTAAAATCTCTCCAAAATCCCATTAATATTTACATAAAATTAATATTTTCTCACAAACATAAGACCCCCTAGGTTTAATAAAATACAAAGTATTTTTCCCGAATCTAATGCTCCTGCATCAGAATCACATGCAAGGATAAAGCACAATATGACAAAAGGCTATTTGAGGTAATATTTAATGGTTTAACTGACAGCTCAAGCTTCAATCATGACACATACAAGCCAAAAAAGGTAATGATGACATCAAACACGATTATGTACATTTGAATTTACCCCAACAACCTTGAATGACCTCCACCCTTATTAATATAATCAGGAAATGACACCTCATACAACTCTAACAAGCCAGATTAAAAAATGGGTTTTCGTATCGAAATTAGTTAAGCCTCTGACAGATTCACTACGAAACTATTAGGCAGTTTCATAGCGAAATCTATTTTTTTTCTATGTAATTGCTACAGAAATTTGAAAAACTTACAAATTTACACTTTTGAGTTTGAATGCATGGGGAATGGCAACTGACATGATATAGGACTGATTTGAGTGAAATGGCATAAATGAAGGTGATCATGAAACTTAGGATAGGCTATAAATGTAAAAATATGTCCTATACCACATTGAAATGGCTTAGGAGACCTTATACATTTCGTGAGTGACCTGAATGACCCTATCCATCAAAAATTAAAAAATTATGTGTGATATATGTTATAGGTCAATTTGGGCACCATTCCCAATGACCTGGTTAACTATACATCATCTCCAGGACCATTGAATAAGGGTCTATCATCCCCTATCATTTTAGTTATTATATGCCCTAAGACAAAGAACAAGACAAATCATTCATGAATTTCATCTGCAAAGGTGTCCAAGATTTGAATTTTATAATATATCATATGAGAGCTCACCAACACTGCCTCTAAAGTGACTAAGTGCATTTCATATGCAAGTAACCCCATTCAAGGGTGCTCTACAAAGAACTTCTCGATACTCAAGGGTGCGTTGGTCACATTTGGAGCGAAATTCTCATTGTTACAGAATCTCCACTTGGTCAGTGCCTTCTATAAGAGTTCACATGTGTCAAACTTCGAATCCATGTGTCCATTTGACATCTACAAGATTGGGAACATGTCTTGCCTATTATTGGAAAGTCATTGATTGTAAAACTAGCTTCAGCTCCTCTATAAATTGAGCACATATCTTAGTGTTTGATAAGGAAGAATTTGAGTAGAGAAATGACGGTGGAATTTCAATTGAGGAATTGATTTGAGTGACATGCTGCTGGAGAGATGTGCATTGTGATGAGGCTGGGATGCTACTGGAGATGGTGACACTAAATTAATCACTGGGTTGTAACCTCCCCTTCTATCCATTAATAAAGATTACTGCTTACTTTCCTACATATGTATCTGTATAAGCTTATGCATTTCATATTATGAATTCTTATTTGATGCATATGGTTCATGTTTTATTTATTTAACTGAATAACTTGAATATACATCTGTATTATTGCCATCTTTTGTTGTTTAGTGTTCATCTTTGCAGATAATATTTTTGTGATTTAGCTCAGATTTTAAGCTACAACAAGAGCGACAGAAGGAGAATAGGAAGCGCTTGGACTCCAAGTAAGTTCTTTGATCTATTTTGTGTTTTTATTTACAGTTAGGAAAAATTTGCGAAGTCTTTAACCTGTTTTTCTAGATGAGCACTACATCCAGGGAAGAATGTTCTATCCGTAATCCATAATTCTGCATAACAAATTGGCAAATCAACTGGGGAGTTTACCCTTCACCCTTAGTGTATTTACCTCTCATTTTCTCTGTTTATTCACCCAGTATTATTTACTCAGAAAGATTAGGATTTTTGAAATCCAATTTTTCATTAGAAGTGTGTTAAACAATTGTATTTTTCGTTATACACTGCACCCAATGCAATGTTCGATAGGACACAGTGCTTTTCATAGCACTGTCTCCCTTTCAGACCTACGTTGCAACACACTGTCTCTCTTTAGAGACTGTGTTGCCTCCTGAAACCATCCAAATTCCATTGAATTTTTCATTGCATTTTTGTTTGTTGTGTTTTAAAGAGCTTGATACCTCAGATTGACCAGTGACCTTATCTACCTCTTCCTCCTTTGAAAGAAAAGTTTGTTCAATGCTTATTTAAATCATTTTTCTTTATCATTGACGAATTAATTTCAAAGTATTTTCATTGTTGCATTAGATCCATTTTATTTTGAAAAGGAAATTATCATAAATTATTTGTTTCCTGATAGGCTAAATTGTTGTTTAATTCCTCATTTTTCCTTCAAAAGAGAAATTGTTGTTTAAATTCTTCATTTCTCAAAAGTAAAAGGCATTTTTTTTATTGATTTGATGCACTTAGTTTCTTTTCTGCATTCATAACATTAAAGGAACTGAAAAGAAGAACCTGAATTTGCATGTAGTGGATTGTGTGTTTTGCAAAAGGAACAATTAGGAAAGTTGCATTTAGTTTGCGCTCTTTGGTTTGTTTTCTCTCAAATTGATTTCTCTTTCCCTCTAGTAGCTAGGATTTTCATTGAAAAACTAAAAGTGAAAGATTGCTTATCATTTTAGTTTTCATTTTAGGAATTTCTAATAAATCATCGTGGTGAACCTTGAAAGGAAAATTGATAAACAAGATCAACTTAAAATTTATCTCAATTTACCAAACAAAGCATTGGAACCATAACAATAACATTTAGAAGGTCTAGGCTAGAGACATGGTCCGGTGTCGTAAAACATAGCAGCTGTCGTTAACTTGTCTGTGATACATTCCGAGTGTGATATCTCACTCCACATACGTAAGTATATCATAGCTCGTCCACGTAATTTCGGGTATATCGAGCGGTGTTACAGTACGAAAAGTATAAAGGGGTGCTCTCACTATGCAGTTTCACATCAAACAATGCTAATACATACTTGCGCCTCCACGTACCTTCGGGTATATTTGGGAGGACAAATTTAGATTGCTATCCATCCATAGTGAACTGAGTCAGTTGCCTTGTAAATTTTGATACACCGAACACAACATTCGGGGAGATTGCTTGCCCATACTTCTTGGTTCGCCAGGAGGTATTCTGCAGTTCACAGTTCCTTGGTAAACCTTTTTTCCTAGCAATACCCTTTTATTTTTTTTATTTGTTTTTGGTTAGAATAAATTAGTAATCGTGGAAGAACAAAATCCTTTCCCCCATTGTTCGCGTAGATTAGCATTGAAACCACCTTTACCACCATAAGTTACTCCTAGTCGGTGAAGGCGACAACACTCTACCGAATCAAGTACTATTCGTACCTCTGGTGAAACATCATCTTCCCATATACCAAAGTTAGTTCAAGTTGTTTCTACACATCCTAATTCGTCTATTGTTGTCGAAACGGAGTCTTCACAACTACCCGTGGTCACGATCCATCAAATCAGTGAGACCATACCTCTTGGACCCGATGTTTTTCAACTAGAAGTTGATCCAGATCCTGTCTCTTATTTTCCAGAACATCTAAATCCCGAATTCAAACAACCAGAAGTTGTTCCTTCCTTGGTCATCCCACAAATTGTTGTAGCCATTGAGTCTCCCATATCACACAGTTAACCACCTAAAATATACTTTGGGCTTGACGTTGAAATACTTCCACCTGGTTTAATTGCGATTGAAGAAATATCACAAGACGAGACACCTTTAACTCCAACTCATTTTTGGTAGGAGCTTTACCTGTACGAGTATTTTCCTAAATCACCTTCCTCTGCTTTTGTTGATCCTATTTCAGTTTGAGTTCTTGTAGATTCTATAGGGTATAAACTGGGTCATTTGACCATGGCTGAGATAACATCCCAGACTGAACCATCTATTTCAGTTGCGAAAACATCTACTGTTGCTTCATGTTCGATGTTTTTTCCATTGAATTCACCCATGTCATCATCTGGAATCCTATCTGGTTCCTCCCTTATGAGTACTGAACGACTTGATCCTTTATTCACATCTTCAGTGCAATATCAAGCTGATCCCATCATTTTTCCCCCTTTGTGGCTGGTGATTTCACAGAAATTACACTCCGAAATTCCAAAATTCAATGAAAACCCTGGAGAAGACCTGTCAATGCATGTTATAACTTATCATTTATGGTGCTCATAAAGCTCCTTAAATGATGACTTCGTCAGACTACGTATTTTCCAGCACACACTCACTACTCCAACTCCAAAATGAGGATGGTTCTTTTTCTGTGTCAACCTCATTAAAAAATGAAATAGATTCCTAAGGATGGTTCTTTTTCTGTGTCAACCTTGTTAAAAAATGAAAAAGATTCATGAGTATAGTTCTTTTAGTGTGTCAACCTCATTAAAAAATGAAACAGGTCATGATAATAGTTCTTTTCCTGTGTCAAGCTCGTTAAAAAATGAAACAAACCCTCCCCTATAATGAACCTTCATTCAATCCAGCTATCAGTAACTAGTAATCTACTTAGGTGAATGAAATGAAGCTTGGGGGGCATCTGCTCTTGCAGGGGCATTCGACATGTGATATTGCAAGGGGCATATGCTCTTGTAGGGGGCATTCGACATGTGCTCTTACATGGGGCATTCAAAACATTCTTACCAATTGCATGCAATCGATCACTGAAGTTCGGGGGAAAAACTAGTTCAGAGCTCCAAAATCAAAATGGTAGCTTTCAAATGGTAAAAATGAATAGTAAAACTCTTTTAATTAGTCATTTGATTATTTTCAAATAATATTTATTGATGTGACTATGGCTTTATTCTATTTTTTTATCATGAAAGAGGTATTTTTAATCCATTCGATGTTGTTCTGAACAGGTTTTACAACGGATGAATGGATTAGTCGTGCATATTTATTTTAAGAATGATTTGACCACAAAGCATACTTTTTATCCTTATTTTTCGAGCTTTGTTAAAAATGAAAAATGATTTGAAGGGCACTTTTATCTCTTTTTCAAGCTTTGATAACATCGAAAAAGGAATCCTTGGAGTTTTCTTTCAACTCTTTTCAAACTCTGAGAATGTGAAAATGTTTCTGAGCACTTGTCTTTTCGAGCTCGTAAAATAAATGAATTGATATCTACTCAATATAAGTTTAACCATTTTCCAGACTCAGATAGATTATTTACGAAAAAGGAATACCTTGGTCGAACATGACTAAATAGGTTCTCTCAGATATTATTTTACACTTTTTCAGTTTTGAGTGACAACATTACCAAAAAGTACTTTTGGAGTTTTCTTTCGTCCTCTTTTTCAAACTCTCTAAATATGAAAAAGAATCAGGCTATCACTGTCGTTAAGCTTGTTAAAACATAAAATAGCGATGGGCTAGTTGATCATGGCAAGAATCAAGTTTCATTCATCGCTAGACTTGTTAAATTATTAAATAGAGATACATTATTTGCCCGAAGGGTTGAATTATAGATCAAGAAAATGTTATCCTCCTCAAGCTTGTTAACAAATAAAGAGGTATTGGTCGACAAATGACTGGGGAAAAATTTGGAAAGTGAACAGAACTTTTTACGGTAGTAGGTCGCTCTTGAACATGACACTTCACTCCATCACCGTGACTGTTTGGGTTGGGTAATATTCTTGATGGTTCATTCATACCTATGGTTCATCATACCTTCACTTTGTTTTTGGGTCAATGCTACCAACTCATCTTAGTGTCATTGATATGTTCAAGAGAAGTCATCTAGTGAATACTCAACCTTCTGCAATACTCATAAACCTTCATTCTCATGACCGTCATCCCTGAAAATTGCTATATCAAGTCATACCTTTGTCTCCGAAATTAGTAACTCCCATTTAGAAATAAGGTGGCTTCCTGTCGACGAAAAATCATTATCCAAGAAGTTCACTTAGAAACATTATATTCCAGTACCATGAGGCTTGTTATTGCATCAACAAAACCCTCGCTTCTAGACTTTTGATCGAAAGAATTTGTTTGGTGTTCGACATCAAATCATCTATTCACGCCTTACGAAATGTACTACAGTACCTTGAGGGCCATTGAAATCAATGGTGGTTCTCTCCAATTTGTTAACAACTCACATCATTGGCTGGTAATCAAACGATGTCTTTCCATGTTCGACTACAAATCATATATTCACATGACTAGACTTGTACCCGAATGATTGAGTGAATGAGATAAGAAGACCCCGGATCTAGTTTCAACCATCCGAGCTACGATTTTAGGATTTTTTTACACATCATCTGTATGGTAGCCTTACATACAGATCGTCATCCAAACATGGGCCTATATCTGTAGCCATGTCTATATTGGGCAACGTTCCAATGTGGATGACTTTCTGAATTATGTACATGTTATTAGATTGTTTATGTGATGAACATTGGATGCCTACCCTCATCAATTATGATCAAGAGGATATATCATGATGTAATGTATTGTAAGGTTGATGCAGATCGCCACTCCGCTTCATCTCTAGCCCACCACAGTGTAAAGCATCTCAATCAAAATATTGTTATTATTATTCTGACTTCATGCTTTAGGAGGAAATTGTTATAGGTAAATTTGGGCACCATTCCCAATGACCTAATTAACTGGAAATCATCTCTAGGACCAATGAATAAGGGTCTATCATCCCCTATCATTTTAGTTTTTATATGCCCTAAGACAAAGAACAAGACAAATCATCCATGACTTTCATATGCAAGGGTTTCCAAGATTTGAAGTTTATAATATATCATATGAGAGCTCACCAACGCTACCTCTAAAGGGACTAAGTGTGTTACATATGCAAGTAATCCCATTCAAGGGTGCTCTACAAAGCACTTCCTCACACTCAAGGGTGCGTTGGTCACATTGGGAGACAAATTCTCATTGTTCCAGAATCTCCACTTGGTCAGTGCCTTCTAGAAGAGTTCACATGTGTCAAACTTCGAATCCATGTGTCTATTTGATATCTACAAGTTTGGTAACATGTCTTGCCTATTATTGGAAAGTCATTGATTGTGAAACTACCTTCATCTCCTCTATAAATTGAGCACAGATCTTAGTGTTTGATAAGGAAGAATTTGAGTAGATAAATGCTGGTGGAATTTCAATTGAGGAATTGATTTGAGTAACATGCTGTTAGAGAGATGTGCATTGTGATGAGGCTGAGATGCTGCTAGATATGGTGACACTAAATCAATCACTGGGTTGAAACCTCCCCTTCTATCCATTAATAAATATTGCTGCTTACTTTCCCACATATGTATCTGTAACTAGAAAAACATGTGTGCATGTACATTTTCCATCTTGTCACTATCAGAGAAATAAAATAACATACTAAATTTAGTAGTCCATTCTTTCAAAATGATACTCGAGGGTCGAGGCCCATAAGTAAATTTCACTTTATATTAAAATGTACCGTTTGCATGGAACTTTACCTTCACTATGTCTTGCTCTCACATTTTGATGCTTATTCCTAACCAGAGATCGCTTGAATCACACACTTAAACTCTCTTCCTTGATGTTTCGCCTTAAACGACCTTCCTATTTACATTGAGCTTGAAGCATATTTTTCCATACAAGATCAATTTTAGATTGCTCCAAATTCATATTATTTGGATCATCTAATGATTGCTTCAATATTTAACTAGTTGGCGAGATCCATGTAATTTCATATCAGGGAGATACATAGTAATTTGGTATGTCTATATTTAAAATACCTCAAGATAGATATATCGTAACTTGGTTGTAAGTATGTTTAACATAACTTCATATATAAATGGGTTATCTGAATGGTTATGTTTTTTATATATAAATGTTAAATTTTGTTTTTCAAAGTATATACTTTATTAATCATCTAATCATTTCATAAAATATTATTGTTAATAACTTGAAAATTTGATTGTTTGAATCATCGATCTAAAGTATATTAATTTTGATTCAAGGTATTTATTGAATTATGAGGTTAAGATTCCTTTGAAGAATCCAAGTGTATTTTTTAATAATCTGACCTACAGCAGAAAATACAAAATGGTTAGGCTGATTCCTATATAGATATATGCCCACTTTTAAATATTAATACAAACATAAAGTTTTTTTTTTTTTTTTTAATGTCCACGATGCTAAAAATAGCCTATGGGACATATTTCTTCTCCATATGCCTCTTGTATTCAACCCTTTTCCTAAATAACCTTGTATTTGGCCATTTTCCTGTGGAGTTTTAAAATAAACGCTCCCATCTTCTCGGCAAAATCTTCATTGAATAGATTATCCCAAGAGCTATCTGCTAGAATACCTAAATAATTTTCCCTACTGTCTTTGAAGGTCTCACATTCTAAAATGAATTTTTTTTATGTTTCCACTTTTCTGGAAGAGCAATTTTATATCGCCAAGAAATATTGGCCCCTATGTACACTTTTTGTTGATGATTATGAGTGGGGTTAAACTCTTCAATGTAGTACTTCTTATTTCTCCCTAGATATTTCTCCCAAGTACATTTGTGGAACTTATCCATAGAAATTTTTTTTATCTCTTTACTGTTTGTAGGACACATGTTCAAGAAAATACCCCATTTACTAAATAAATTGTTATTTTGGTGCATCCAAGTCTTCTTTCTTTTGCACAATCTGTCATTAGACACAACCTTAGGCCATCTACCCTCTTCGATTTTCTCAATATTTTTCAAATAAATTATGACTCGCACCATAGAGATTGCTTCAATAGGAGCAACCCCTGTTTAACTTAACAAGATAACATAAGTAACTAAACTTTTAATTATGAATTTGTTTGTAATCAAGCGCTTCTGAATTTTCTCAATTTGTTTCCACTGCATTTCAGTTGTGATGCTAGCCCATAATTCACAATTGTAGAGAATCACTGGAGTCAATAGAATCCCAAAAAGAGTTAGAGTGGTTTTTAGTCCCATATCTCTAATACTCTACACCTGTTTTCAAGAGCATAAAATGCTTTCCAACCCCCCAAATTTATTTTATTTCTACAACCATCCCAACTTAAATTTATGCTGAATTCAATTATGAGGTATTTGTAGTTTGCAAATTCTTTCAGAATGGTTCCTTCAAAGTAAAACTTATGCTGGTTATGCTTTATTTTGTTAGAGAAAACCACTACTTTAATTTTGCTAATATTGACTTGCATCACCACCCTTCTATAAAAATGCTCAAGGGAACGTAAGTGCTCTTGCAAACAAAGATCTGATTTAGCAATCTGTATAAATTCATCTGCCTAAAAAAGAATCCTTAGAACGAACTTTCCCAAATGGATAATGTAAACCCCTTGCGCATTTAGCCACTCTTCAAGTTTATCAGTATATAAACCAAAAAGGGTAGGAGACAATGGGCAACCTTGTTTACCCCGATATTGCTTCTAAAGCTTTATGAAATTCCTACTGAAGTTCTAATTTTGACTTACACCTCTTCATATAGCCTATACACATTTTCTCTCAAATGCCTCAGAACCCTGAGTTCCTCCATTCTGTGCCAAAGCTTATCCATAGGAACCATGTCAAAGGCTTTTATGAAATCAACAAAGCAACAAAAAAGTCTTCCTTTTTTTCCCAAAGTTTTTTAATGATGTGCCTTAAAGTTATAAAATGATCAACTGTGGAAGGTTTAGGTCTAAAAACTTATTTCCCTTTAGCACGTTTATCTCTTTATTCTTCCCACATTCTGCTTTTATTTTCTAACATGCTTCCAAATAACTTTGCAAACAAGGGAAAAAATATTTCGAAACCCTAGCGGAGCTCTGCACTAGGCTGACCTCCATGACCTAGGGTTTGTTGGTTCTGGTGATGACTGCCCACGACAATCCTTCTCCCCTAGTCAGATCTACAACAAAATTCTACCTAGATAGCTACAGGCCTCCCACTAACAGACTCTAGCAGGGGGGCTGCTGCTCCCCCCCCACTAGCCAGTCTCCAATAAGGACGATGGAAGGGGCTAAAAACGCCAATCAGCACAACTATGGCCTATCTCAAGAAAACAAAGGGGTGACACCTACAACATAGAAGGAAAATACAAAAGCTGCAGCAGACGTGGACACAAAATCCACCACTTGCATACCAAAGGAAACCAAGAAAACAGTGATTGAACTCCCTGTGCATCGCATCAATGGAAGAATCCAATTCATGAAATATTATGCACTGATAGGAAAGTTCATGGGCTTCTGGCCCATGGAAAAAGCGTTGAGAGGATGGATCGCTTTGAAAGGTAAACCCAAAGGACACATCGAACAATAACTATGCGCAAAAGTATTGTTCAACATTCTCTTCACCTAGTTTCAAGACAAGGACCAGATCATGGATGGAGGGTCGTACTTCTTCAACATGACAGGTCTATACCTCAGACCATGGATGGAATGTTTCAACCCAGAAAAACAGGATCTAACCTAGGCCCCAGTTTGGATCCGGCTCTACTCTCTCCTCCAAGACTACTGGGATGAACTCACCCTCCGAGATATAGGAAATGCCCTAGGGGAGTCTGTCAAGATTGCAGAAGAAACCAAAATCAACCAGTATGCAACCTACACTCGCATATGAGTCTACATGAATCTAGCCAAACCGCTCTCAGGTGAGGTAAGTCTTTTGCATGAAGAATTTGAATGGAATCAAACTGTTGATTATGAACATATTCCTTTTAGATGTAGGAAATGTCATCAACATGGGCATCTCTTTAGAGACTACTCCATAAACAGGAAAGCAACAACTGAAAAGGATACCAGTGAGAAGGAATCAGAAGGATTCAGAAAGGTAGCAAGTAAAAAAATACACAACAAGAGGGATATCCCGCAATAGAACAAAAATGACTTACAACCAGCAACAGCTTTGCAACCCTTAATCAGCTACGTGAAAATGAAACATTACCAGTCAATGAGGTAGGGAGCACCTCCACAGCACAGGCCCCTTCCTCTATGGCTCAGCAACACAAGCTTCCATTGGAAAACTTCTTAAAATTCCCCAAAACCAATACTGAAGAGGAAAATAGTTAAACAAAGGGCAAAGAAACGATAATGGAAATGATCCCAGAGGTGATGGAGGAAGAACCAGAAAGCATAGATCTGGAAGGACTGGATCTTCCAGGGCCAGAATAAGCCCATACCAACAAAGATTACACTTCAATCCCAGAGCAAAAAATCCAAAAAATCGAGGAAATCCTAGCCCAGGCACAACGGCTCCCCTCCTTGGGTATACAGGGAGGAACGCTAATCAATACCCAGTATTTCGTGAAAGAGTCATGAAAAAAAGGAAGGAAAACATCCCTGCAATGAACTATAGAAGTGGGGAAAGAAATGGTGGATTCTGGACGTTTCCCCAAGCTAACGAGATTCTATGCCCTTACCTCCAAATATATCCCATGAAGCTCATCTCATGGAATATTAGAGGGCTCAATATCCCCACAAAACACGAGATCTTAAAAAAAATGATCTTGGAGGAACATCCAACAATATTCTACATGCAAGAAACCAAATGTACCAGCTCAACACTGGAAACCATCTTCAAAAAAATATGGAAAGGTAGCAATACTATAGTGGTTGATGCAAACAGGGCATTTGAAGGACTCGCCATCATCTGGAACCCCCAAATCATCACATTAGAGAATCTTCATGCCAATAGAAACTTCATTTAGGGAAATTTTCACCTGATAGGTACGGAAATCCATGGATTTCTTACCAATTTCTACGCACCTCAAAATGCGCAACAAAAATTGATGCTACTGAGCAATCTAGAGGAAATCAATCTATAGTGATCCTATCCCCTCTGGCTTCTAGGAGGTGATTTCAACATGATAACCAACCTCCAGGAAACGAAGGGTGGAAGGCTGCATCTTGAATCTGATAGTAATGGATTCAAAGAATTCATCTAGAGAAACAACCTCATCGATCTTCAGACCTCCAATGGAATCTTCACATGGAACAACAAAAGAGGAGGCACCCAATAGATAGCCTCTCAGTTGGATAGATTCCTCATCACTGATGAACTCATCTGCCTTGGAGGAAATCTGGATACTACCATCATCGTTGCAGCGGGATCTGATCACTGGCTGATACAACTCCAGTGGATCCAACCAGGTAAGCATGCTCCCAAACATTTCAGCTTTGAACACTGCTGGTTCAGGCACGCAGGGTTCAAGGAATTAGTGTCCAACTGGTGGTCTTCCATAGAACCCCCTCAAGGCACTAAAATGATCCAATACTAGACAAAACTGGAACTTCTCAAAAGACATTTGAAAGTCTGGAACAAAACAACCTTTGGCAACATATTCATAGAGTTGAGGGGTTTGGAGGACAAAATGAATACTCTGCAACAGAACATCATCCAATTGGGATGCACAGATGAGACAACTCACTAGGAGAAACGCTTGAAAACTCAGCTAGAGGAAAGAAGGAATGAAGAAGAATCTCTTTGGAGAAAAAAATCCAAAATCAACTGGCTCAAAGAGGGAGAAATAAACACCAAATTCTTCCACTACTCCACCATACAACATCAGATGCACAACAGAATAACGGTCATCAAGAACCAAACAGGGGAAAGGCCGGAAACGCAAGTAGCCATTACGGAGGAGCTGCACACTCACTTCAGTGATATACTCCAGGAACCCAACCACCAGAGGCAGGAAGCCATTGGGGAAATTACCCAGCATATCCCCAAGCCGATAACATACTATCACAACAAGATGCTGCTCGTTGCAACCACCTTAGTGGAGGTGGAACAGGCAATCTTCCAATTGAAAACAGGGAAAGATCTAGGGCCTGATGGATTCACCACCAAATTCATCCACTTCTTCTAGGACATCATCGAAAAATGAAGTCTGGGAAGTGGAGGAATCTAGGTCCACTCACTGGCTGCTACCAGCACTAAATGCCACCTTCATCACTCTAGTTCCCAAATATGACAGCGTTGCCTCTCCTAGTAAGTACAGACTTATCGCTCTCTGCAATTTCATCTATAAAATCATCTCCAAATTCATTTCTAACAGGCTGAAGAAGCTCCTACACCTCATCATCTCCCCAGAACAAATTGGGTATGGGGAAGGAAGAAAGATCCTGGATGACATCATCTTAACTCATGAAGTCATCCACTCCCTTAAAACCACCAAAAAACTAGGCATGCTTCTCAAAATTTACCTTTCCAAAGCCTTTGACAAACTAAGCTGGGACTACATCAAAAACATTCTCGCAGCTTTTGGCTTCATCCATACCTAGATAAGATGGATTATGAGCCTCATCACCTCTCCTTTTCACTCCATATTGGTCAATGGCATCCCCTCCATTACCTTCAACCCCTCAAGAGGAATAAGACAAGGGTATCCTCTTTCTCCCTTCATATTCATCATCATGGCTAAAGGCATGGGCCGCTTGATCAAAATCTCTATCCAGACAAGTGAATTGCTTGGTCTACCTCTCCACAACCTCCCTCCATCCTCTCATAAGAAATTTGTGGATGAAAACTTGATCATGGGCTACACCTCAGTCCAAGAAGCTCGCACCCTCAAAGTTGTTCTTGAATCCTTATGTGAAGCCTCTAGTACAGAGATCAACCAGGAAAAAATCTCATATTTTTTTCTTCCATACCCCCCCTCAAACCCAACACAATATCGTTCGCATCTTAGGCTTATCCATTTCCATCCTTCCCTCCAAATACCTGGGAGCTCCTTAAACTGAACCTGCCATTAATCACTCCTCCTGGAATGCAATTCTTAACAAAATGGAAACTCGTCTCTCCAACTGGACTCACCACACCCTTAACATTGCCAGCTGTTTGGTCCTCATCAAATCCATCTTGCAATCACTCCCTATCTATCTATTTTTAGTTCTTGCTGCTCCCAAATGGGTCCTTAAAGAAATGCGCAACCTGTAATGGAGATTCCTCTAGGGAGGTACAAAATATAAGAACAAATGGGCTTTAGTCAATTGGAAGGAGGTCTGCACCCCAAAACATCAGGGAGGCTTGGGTCTTCGGGATCCTGAACACAACAACATCATAATGGGAGCCAACATCTGGTGGAAATGGGTCTCCAACCTCAAAACCCCCTGGTCCAACCTATGGGCGGCCAATTATGCGCAGTATTGGCCCAAGGAAGATCTCATTAGATAAAATTTGGACCTGCCAGGATACTAAATATGGAAAGCAACTAGTCACCAAAATGATATTATCCAAAAACATAGCTTCTGGGAGTTGTAAGATGGAAATCAAGCTAGATTCTGGGAAGATTCCTGGAAACAGATGCCAAGCCTCTCCTCCATCTTCCACAGACCCCTTTAGACTGCTACACTCCAAAGCAGGCATCTACAGAAGGTTCAAGACTTCTGGATGGAAGACACCTCAAAAAGCTACAAGCAATGGATCCACACAAGCAGATGGCAAGCTAATTGGAACAATGAAAGCCATACTGAGATCTGGGAGGAGCTACGCATGAAAATAAAAATCCAGATCAGAACTAGGCCTGATATCCTGCGCTAGGGGCACATGCCCAGCGGTACTTACTCAACTAGGGAATCCTACAACATCCTCCATCAGCAAGATCCAGGACTAGTCGACAACATCTGGAAAAAGATTTGGAAGGCCAATTTATGGCCCAAAATAGCCACCTTCCTTTGGCTGCTCAATAAACGATGCATTCTCACATGGGACAATATCTTGAAACACAAATTTTTAGGGCCCTCCAGATGCCCTCTTTTTCAGAAAAACTCGGAAACCATTGACCACCTACTAGACCAATTTCCTCATGCCAACACTCTTTGGGACATAATTGTTGTCATATACCAATGTTCCAACCGTGTTAGAGGCAACATCATTCAAACCATCAGCAATTGGTAGGATAATCCTTTGACTAGTAACTTGTTGAATAGATTATGGTAAATCACTCCAGTCATCCTCATTTGGAATATATGGAAGGAGAGAAACAGTCACATATTCAAGGATAAGGCATCCACACCTGATCAACTTTGGGACATAATTCAATGACCTCACTGAAACTCTAGCTTTAAATGCGTGGAGTCAGGAGGACCTATTCATCACCATAGCTAAATTTAATATATGGAACAACTAGAAAATGAGTCTCTATACTCCCATGGAAATCACTCCCAGAAGTGGGGGAAGATCTCCTAGCCTAGAAACCTGGACGCCCCCCCTCATGGGCTTCTTGAAATACAATTTTTATGGGGCATCTAAAGGTAACCTAGGCACAAAAGGTTTTAGAGGTATCATCAGGAACACTAGTGGAGATCCTCTCCGAATCTACTATGGGAACACTGCATGGGACATTAACAACTCTGCTGAGCTGGAAGGAATGATACAGGGTATCCAAATTGCCATAGAATTCCATTACTTCAACCTGGAAGTGGAATGGGAATCGTAAATAATAACTATGGAAGCCACCCATATTCTTTAAGACATGACCTCCTCAAAAGTTTCCAACAGCTAGAGACTTACCCACAAGCTCAAGACATTGGAACTTCTACTTCTTAATCACCGAGCCATCACTTTCAGTCATGTGCGCAGGAAACCCAACACTGTTCCAGACTTACTCACAAACAAAGGGGTGGAAATCAACTGTGTACTACACCATTCCACCCTTGAGCATAATGAAGATGAGGTACTTAGATAGAATTGTCTCACCCTCATTCAGAAATACCAGCTCCCCCCGGATGCAAATGACACACCTAACACGAGGGAACATCAAATCTCAATTGATGCAGACTGCGATAATCTCCAACGAAATTCCCCACCTGTAGTGGATCCAATTACAATTAACTCCTCGGACGCTCCTCGCAGAACCATAGATAACGTAGATCGGATAGGCATGGTGTCATCTGACCCTGATCATCACCTCACCCATACTGCCATTAATGTCCATGATGTATAAATAGTATTGCAGCCACACCTACCCCTTTGCGCTTGCTCACTTGCCTGAGCTCCACACACAGTACTGTGCGAAGATCATTCATGGACATACTTACAATATTCATCCGCTCACCTATTTATCCTCCAGACCTCTACCCCTTTTCTCCATTATCTATTCTCATTTGCATTTAGCTCTCCTCCTTCTACTTTGGACTCCAACTGATTCCAATCAGGTGCGAAGTCTCAGTCCCAGAGTGAAGCTGTGCAGACTCCCTCTGCATGTTGCTCTGCATTTTGCGTATCTCCCCCCCATCCTCCATAGCCTCTCCATCCCCAGTATCTATCCTGCCTCCTCTCCCAAGCGTGAAATGGCCCCCATAATGTGGCAACACACTATTCACGGAGGTCAGAGAGGAGCTCTCCTGGGTCGTTACCATCGTGAGAAGGATAACCGCCATGAATGGATTGAAGGCTCCTCGTCTACCACCCTTTCTCATCATCAATATGCTCCCAAGAAGTGAGCATAATCATCCAAGGTTTCTGCGCACAAGGGCAGTCGAGGTGCGAGGAGGTCAACCTCCTCTCCCAGAGCACCCTCTCCACACAGCACGCCATCTCCCCCGAAAAATCCTGTGCAGGTTGATGAGGACACAGACATATGGATTATGGACTCCGATGACATTTGGATGAAGGTTCCTAAAGGTGAAGACCTGGACTCCCCCATCCTCTACGCTCCTGCAAATCTCCCCAAGCGCCTTGCTGTCGAAGTGGAATTTGTTGTGGAAGCGGTCGTTGCGGAAGCCCCGGGTTTGTCCATCGACGAGGAGGATCCCCATTGCAGTGATGATGAGGAGGAATAATGTATGTGCAGCTGTTCATTTTTACTCTGTTTTTTGTCATATGTGCCTGCAGGGCTTTTTTGTAATTTTCTACTCTCTAGCTTTTAGATGCATCCGCGCTGTTGCGCACAATGTAAAGCTCATTTTCATTAGGGGAATTTTGAGGTCTAAAATGGGCCTCCTAAGGAAAATGTACAATCAAAATTCACTTTATAAGAACCAATCACATTTTAGGGGATGACATCATCCCTAATGGTTGAGGTGGCATTGCTTGAGTTAGAGGTACTTACTTGTCACATTCTCAATGGTGGATAAAAACTCATGGTTAACCATGGTAGTGCTCTAAGTACTTTTAAAGTCAAAGTAAAGTACTCATAATAAATGTCATTTCACACTTTTTGACTAAAATAATATTATTGTCATTTCATATTTCTTGAAAGAAACAATGCATATCCCTATACATTTATTATATTACATTATATTATATTATATTATTTTTATATAATATATTAATTACATGTTATTATACAATTTAAATAATATAAATTTTAATTAATAGCATATAATATAATTAAGAATTTATAAATTTATATTTATATTTTATTTTAAATTATTTAGGTACAAAGGACAAATGTATTAGTTGTTCAATGATAATGACTTTTTCTTGAAAAGCTCATTCTTATTTATAGTCGCATCAATACAATTTTTTTATTAATTTTATTTTGGTACAACTTTTGAATTGAATTTAACAATGGCTACATGGATTTTGGTGCAAAAAGTGAATTGCAAATTCATAAATATTATTTTATTGGTTTAGCTATTATTTTATTATTTCCTTAAGAGGCCCATTTTAGACCTCAAAATTCCCCTAATGCAAGTTTTTTCCGGGCCAGCCTTCACCCCCGCGGCGGCCCAGAAACAATGTTACAAAGGCAGGGATTGGTTAAACGGTAGCTTACCAACCCTAACTGTAGCATATGTATTTTTATGTTCTCAAAATTAACAGATTAGCACAACTTACCCAAAAAAAAATCTTTGCAAACAAGGGGTTTATCATTATGGTTTCATAATTGGAGGGATTATTGATGTCACCACTCTTGAAAAGAGGCATTGCCATACTATTTTTCCAATATGTGGGGAACCCCTACTCTATGATGTTGTTGAAAATTTTTGTGATGTGAGGTGAAAGAATTTTTAAGCCCCACCTTAGATACTCTGCTTGGAGTTCATCTAAGTATTTTTCTTTTCCAACACCCAACTTCTTGATACCCATCTCTACCTCTTGCACCGTGAAGACTTTTGTGGTTGTGTTGACCAAGGGAGGGGGGTCATCCTTGGGATCATGTTCATAAAGTTGTCTTGCATAGTCGAACTATTTAGAAGTTGTAATGTTGTTTTCAATTTGCACCTTTTTAGGTTGGAGCTCCTTCCAAAGTAATTTTGGGTTATTTTTGCCAAGGAAGATTATTTCTTCTCTCCTCGAAACCATGAAATCAACCTTTTCTTTCTTAATATCTACTTATAATATTTGAGCTTTATGTTATCCTTGTCTGATTCCTTCCACATTCTCCTTGCCTTTTTGCATTCCTTGTCAAACCAAGCATTAACCAAAAAACAATTTTTTTTAGACTTCTTAATTTTTTTTCTCTTTTTCACTCACCAAGTGTGCTTTGAATTAAATGTGTTAATTCATGAATATGAAGGCCATGAAATGAGATTTCTTCCTTCTCGAAGAGCCTCTCTAGCATTATTTTGAAGGTATTACACTTCTCTTGAGTAAAAAATATTCTTCCCTTTGGGGGATTTTGTTGAACACACTGAGTTTTTGACCCTAATTGCTTCTTTTTGGTCCAAGAGAAACTTAAATAAATTGGCTTGTGATTTGATTTTAAGTCCCAAATTTGATCCCAATCAACACTTCATTTTCTCACACAAACTATGCAATAAAATTACATAATCTACTACACTTGCTCCATTGTAAGTATTGCAAGTGAAATTACCAGACGTTTCCTATATAGTCAAACCATTACAAATGACTAAATCGAAAGCCCCACATAGCGTAAGAAATTTTTCTCCAAAGATATTGGAGCCTTTATCTTCTGAAATTCTTTCCCACTGATGATTACTCTCTTTTGTAAGCTAGATAGGGTCATCGTATTTTTTAGAACGAAGAATGCTAGCTTGTTCACCTGCAGTTCTAGCATTGAAATCCCCCATTATAAGGACTTCACCTAGCTGAGAATATATTGGAATATCTGATTTTAGGGCTACAAAGGGAAATTTATGGTCAAGCCCTCTACTTTTGTAGATTTTTGAAACTTGCGGTGCAAAATAGCATGCTGCAATTCTGATGTGATTTCCATTTTATGATATTTTAAGCCAGACAAATTTCTTATTTGGGTTTTCTTTTTCTAGCTGAATGAAACGACCTTGTTTTTCTCTCACTAATACCATTATACCCCCATGCCCTTTACCATTCCATGCTAGCTTTTTCAACATTGCTATATTCTAGTACCCTTCAAACAAAGGTGTCTTTCACCCTTCATGCTTATGTGTTTATATGAGGAAAATTGTGTCTCTACCTTCTGCAATAGGCCCTAAACCAAGTCCTTGTCTCCATGGGTAACCCTTGCAGTTCGAACAAACTAATATTAAGGAATCCTAGGTACGACTTGATTTCTATTTGTTTTGACATGCAAGACTCACAGTTGAGTCTTTGTCCCTGCTTGCCCATATTGACCTTGCTTCCTCATTTCTTGCTGAAGAGTTTGATGCCTCTCCTTTGTTATATTTTTGTTGCCTTATTTTGGAAGGAGGTCCAAATTGCGCTATAAAAGCTTTACCTTTATAAATCCATGCTCTCTTTCCCTCATCTCTTGCTACCCTAACTTTTTTCATTTCGTCCCTCCTTTCTTCTTACTGTCTTATAGTTAAATATTCTTCTATAAAAAACTAAGAACACCTCAAGAGCTGCTTCTTTCTTAGAATGATATCTTATCACGCAAGCGAGGAATGATGACTTTTATGGGCCTGACTCTCTCACCGTTAAGCTTACCTACTCTACATGCTAGGCATATTTGTCCTTGCCATTGTAGCTTGTATTTCAAGAAGTCTCTTGCAAGGTCAAGAGTACATTCATTTTTCCCATAATCTTTCACATCTTTAATAATTATGTTTGTTTCTCTATATTTTCTTTCCTTGTTTTCTCTCTTTTTCATGTTGTAAACTTGAATGCTTGATTCGCCTTCCCTCTTAGTAAAATTGCTAATAACTTGAGCCCAGGTTTTGGAGAGTTTTGTGAAATATCCTTTCCTTTCTTCTCTTGATATCTCTTCATGGTTGTCTGTTTGCGCAACTACTTTCCCCTTATCATGGGATGGTTTTGCATTCCCCTTATCAATTATGATTTTTATATAAAATACTGAGATTTAGATGTGTCTAGAAGGTGGCATCGAGCATTGAAAAGGGAGAAATAATAAAGCAAATTCCTATGCATGAAGGTTGGATTTTATACATAAGCACTGAGTTCAATTCAAAAGGAGTAGATTCAACTAGGGTGAATGAAATGGAAAACAACAAAGAACTAAAAAATAGCATATTAGCGAGAAATCCTTAGAATGCATAAATTGTATCTGATTCATGTTTATTTTTCATTTCCATTTCTATCAAGTTGAAAGAATCAATGATGAAGTTCTGAAATCTTATTTTATATATAGAATTTTCCATGAAATTCGATGAGTAATTTATATTTTAATATTTATATTTCAAATAATTTTATTTTTATTGATATAATTTTAATTCAATAAACTAAAAATTATATTTACATAATTCATATATCATATATACAAATAAATAGTGAAATGTCAGCACTTTTTTCATGTTATATATATATATATAAACAAGTAGATACATATTCTGATATTTATTTTCTCATATCCTTGTGTTAGTGAGAAAATAAGTAATCTCAAAAAATTAACATATAAATCTTTAAGTTTTTACTGCTCTAAGATGTTATTTCTTCAATCTGTGATAACTGTCTACTATATCAATAGCTTCACAACAGTTGATCTGTATGTGATCTTAAAGTTCTTTTGGATGAAAAATATAAGATGTCTAGTTCAAACAACACAAAAACATATTATGTTGTATGGAAACCGTCATGGACTGATAACAAGGCAAACAATATATATATATATATATATATATATATATATATATATATATATATATATATATATATATATATATTTTTTTTTTTTTTTTTTTAATTATTATCATGATGTTTTAATGGCTGAAATATAAAACTATTTAAAGAATTAATTATATATATTGATGGTTAAGGTTTATATATATATATATATATATATAAAATTTGGATAATAATAAAATAAATATATTTTATGATAATCTTGTATGAGTTGGTTTAAATTTAGTTTTAAATTTATAACTGGGATTGAGGTGAGGTCTAGGATTCAAAAGCAGTTGAGTATATGAGTGATTTTTGAAATGGATATATTAGATATGATATGATAATTTAGTGAAAGAAATGTTATAAGAAATATATTTCCAATAAAGACATTGTTAAATGAAAATGAAAATAAAGTAGGAGAAGGATGACAGTAAGTGTGGAGAAATGAGTTATGTTTTATATCTATTTATATATATACTATTTTTTATCTGACTGAATGTGTAATGTTTATATATATATATATATATATATATATATATATAAATTTATGAAGTGTATATTTGTTGATTTGAGTAGAGCTTAGTTTCTATTAGTCTGAGGTTCAAATCTCATGGGAGGGGTTTATAATAGGAGCCAATCATGAGGGGTAAAAAATATCCAAGGGATATCCATGCTTAATCAAGTCTCACACAACTCTATAGATAGTATCCTACGTTTGATAGATCATGTTTCAATCCAATATTATGTCTAGCATTGACATTGACCTTGGCATATATATATATATATACACACACACACTGCTACAATGTGTAGTATATAATATTTCCTAAATGCGATACTGCTAAATTGTGTAGTATATTATATTTCACATATCCTTTAAATTCATAAAACAATCACTCAAATAATATATATTTTTCTTGGAAGTAAACTTTTGAACTTTTCAAAAAAATGGTGGCTTCTTTTTACAACTTGGATCAGTTGGCCTAAATTTTTTTTGGTAAGGATGAGTGTACAAGTTGAAATTGTGAACCCACAATAGTTTTTTATGTGAACAATTAATGAAAATAAATTTGAGGGCATTAGAGCCTCAATGATCATATTTTCTCGGACAATGGAATCTCTATGATAAGAGATGTATAAAGTTGTTGATGCCATATGTGTGGGGTCTGTTTACAATGTTGTTTTGATATATTGTCCTGCGTGCTCTGTGACGCTCTTCATTAAGAAGAGTAGGGACACTTATTTTCTATTTGAGTGTGATGGTTTAAGGGCTTGTTTCGGTATTACGCTTTAGTGCATAAGTTAAAGGTGGATGTATGCCCACTACTTGAAGAAATTTTAGGTCACCAAATTATTATTGAAACATATGCATGTAAACGGTTTAATGTAATACTTGAATGGATAGTGTATGCCAACAAGCATGCTCTCAATAGAAGGAATGGGTGGATTTACTTCAATTGACACTAATTCTAATGCATTCTTTCATATTATTGTTAGGTCACTTTTTGGGGACATTTCAAGTTTCTGGGTCCATTCTCTTGATTCAATGTTGGTTTTAAAGAAAAAATGGAGCTATCACAAGGATCCATATGGCTCATCAATGTTTATTCTATGAAGGAAAACAAATTGAAGGTAAAAATTAATTCCCTATGTAATACAAAGGTAAAAATTTAATTCACATTTTCATATTATTTTTCCATAGAGAAATTGTGGATTTTTGGGTGCCTTCAAGCTCTGAATCTATCCATTTTAAGGGTGTAGTAAAAAAAAAAAAGTCTCCTTCTAGTCTTCATGATGACTATATATTGGGGTATGCTAATAAGGTGCAAATGGTGTAAATTAGAGCTCCAGAGGTAGTGGATCTTTCACAATATGAAACTAATATAGATATTTGTAAATTTAATGTACTAGTTAAAATCCATTCAGAATGAGTTCTCCTCATATTCTAAAGTTGGTTTATTATTTTGTTTTACAACTTAGAATTTGATTAAAAGAAGTGTGAGTTCTCTTCATGTTTCAATTCTTTTTTTTTTACAATTTATTATTATTATTGTTATTTATTTTTACAAACATGTTGATTGCGATAAAGCTTTTGAGGGGAGTGACCTTTTAGAACCCATAATTCTTATAATTTTATCTTAATTTTATTTTAGATACTAGAATGCTAATTTCAGTTTGTCTTCCTAATTTATTATTATTTCTAGTATTTCTTAGTTATTAAAAATATAGGAAATAGTTTAAAAACTTACATAAAATTAAACATTAAAATAAAATGATTCTTAAAAAAAATTAAATAAATAAATATATAAGGTCTTTGAACAATAAAAATTAAACATTTAGTATAAGATATATCAACTTTAAACACATTTACAAATTACATGTCTATATGTTCGAATTTATCTTAATAAAATAAACAAAAAATAAAATACTACTTGAAAACAAAAAAATTGATTTTTTTAAATAATCCAATAAATAAATTAAATTGATAATCACAAATTAAAAAATCAAAATATCTATTACAACTTCAAAAATTAAAATTAAAATATGAATACAAAATTTTTCTGGCCAAATGAAAAAACACAAAATAAAACAACCAACCATATTTTTAATTCAACTTACAAAACATATTTGTAAATTATACTCTCTCGCCTTCTAAATTATTGTGAAAGATTGTAACTCTTTTCGAACTATAACATTGCCAATTTTGAATACACATTTTTTTTTAATTAAGGAAAACTAATATTTTAGGGACTTCATTATGGTATGGTGAAATATTTATTAGAGGTAGAATAACAATAAGATATGATTTGATATTTTTTCTTTTTGAAATATTTTTATCAAAGGGACTAAATTGTTTATATTTTGGCGGTTAAATCATGCTATAGGGAAAAATATATTTTATTATTAATTACGCCATAAGGCGTTATTATTTGAAAACAACTTTCCTAGCTGCTACTTTGTCCATGTTTGGGCCATTGGATGACATGTTAGACGATTGAAATGTTTTAGACCACTAGATCCAATGGCTACATCAACCTAACTAACTAACTAACTTAGTAAACCATACTAATCTCTTCCACCTTGCTATGATACATCCTATCTTCTATAGAAATTCTGCATTTCCATCTGCAAGTATTTTTGGTTTTCTTATGCGCATTCTAAGTTAAATGTGAGGATTGGTTTTCTTCCGCATTCTCAGTATGTGATGACATTTTCTACCCTAAAATTTCATATGCACGTTAAATGTGAGTTGGCATTCTCAGTTAAATGTGAGGATTGGTTTTCTTCCACATTATCAGTATGCAAGGACATTTTCTACCCTAAAATTTCTTATGCGCCTTAAATGTGAGTACATCATGACTAATTTGACTAATTTTTCTTCTATGCATCACATCTGCAGTGACTAAATTTTATTGGTAAATATTGGTGCAAACATCTGCTGCCTTGAAATTTCTTATGCGTATTCTCAATTAAATGTAAGGAGACTAATTTTTCTTCTGTCCATCACATCTGTTGTGACTAATTTTTTTTTAGTAAAGATTGGTGCAAATTTTCTGTTGTGACTGATTTTATGTGAGGACATTGCAGTGACTAAATTTTTTGGTAAAGATTGGTGAAAAAATTCATATGCTTTTATGTGCATTCTCAGTTGAATGTAATTCTTGATTTGAACCAATTTAGTATCGAATTTATTAACTTTCTTGATTTGAACTAATTTGGTAACTCTGATATATTCTAATTATTTTAAATTTTTAAATTTTTTAAATTAAAATTTAATAAAATATACTTGAATTAAAATGTGAGTACATCGTGACTAATTTGACTAATTTTTCTTCTACGCATCACATCTGCGGTGAATAAATTTTTTTTGGTAAAGATTGGTTCCAATTTACTTTCTTAGTATGCGAGGACATCTGCTGCCCTGAAATTTCTTGTGCGCAGTCTCAATTAAATGTGAGTAGACTAATTTTTCTTTTGCCCATCACATCTGCCGTGATTAATTTATTTTGAGTAAATATTGGTGCAAATTTTCTGTTGTGACTGATTTTATGTGAGGACATTGCAGTGGCTAAATTTTTTGGTAAAGATTGGTGAAAAAATTCAGATGTGTTTATGTCGTAATTCTTAATTTGAACCAATTTAGTATCGAATTTACTAATTTTCTTGATTTGAACCAATTTGGTAACTCTGATATATTCTAATTATTTTACATTTTTGAAATTAAAATTTAATAAAATATATTTAAATTAAAATGTTAATTTTATTTATTTAAAACTAAATTTTAAAGACATATACATATATAAATTAACATTCTAAAATCATAAAAAACATAGAACTCACTTGTCATTTTAGCCATTGACACCACTCGAACTTATAAATAAAAAACATATAAATGAAAATGGAATGATGTGTTCTTGTGCAGAAAATTGAGAGCTTTTCCTGCTGATCACTTGCCCTTGCAATGCCTTCTACTTTCTCGAAAACATATGTTGATGACTGTTGTTGTACAACAAAAAGATTGGCTGCGATCTAATTGTAAAAGATAATTTATCAGAAAAATGCATTTAATGAATCAAAATACCATTTATAAACCTCTTTTTAAAAAAACACAACACTCACCACTTCTGTTCAAAATTACTATTCTTTATAAACTTAAATCAATTTTTTTTTTTTAAATTTGAAAACTCGTGTATTTAATTTTTTTTATAATAAATATATTTAAAAAGATATGTAAAATCTCAGAAAATTAATCACTCATAAAATCACAGATTCTTGATTTACAGTTTTCTCAGTTTTGTAGATCCTTGAAAGCAAAAATTAAATTGAATACTTGTAAACTTTTCCCATTCTAAAATCTAAATTTTTTTTCTTATTTGAAAACTTGTTTATTTAAAATATTTTATAATAAATATATTTAAAAAGATTTCTAAAATACCAGAAAATCAATCCTTTATAAAATAATAGATTCTTGGTTTACTGTTTTCTCATCTTTGTAAATTCTTGATAGCAAAAATTAAATTAAAAACTTGTAAGCTTTTCATTATGATTTTTCTTTTTTTCTCTGCATATATGCCATCCCACCAATATCTTTACTGCCATTAACATCTTTTCTTAGTGAACTAAGAATCCGTTCCTTCTAGATAAGATTTTGAGGCATTTGATCCATTAATTTCATCCAATTGTATTGGTATCGAATTTACTAATTACTATTCTTTATAATTAATGTGATTCTTTGTACTATTTTTATTTAAAATAGTAATTTGTATTTGTATGTTTGATACTTTGTTATAATTTGCTCTACAAATTAAGTGTGCCATGATTGTTGGAAATTTCATGGTTAATGTAATATAAGCTAAATAAAAATTCATTTCTTCTACACAAGATCAAGAAAGTTTTCATGTAGCCAACACCATAGAACAAGACATGTTCGCCAACTCCACAAATGCTACCAAATCTCTCTCAGTATTGGAGTTATTTTTTCAAATGATGTTTGTAACACATCTGTAGGTGTTTCCATTCATAAATTGCTTACTCATTTTTGTCAATATTGTTAGATAATGGTGAAATAAATACAATGTTAATTGAAGTGATCCACAGAGCTATTCACAGCCAGCTTGGAAAACCAGGCATGAAGATGCTTGTAATTTTCAATGGAGTAGTCTTCAAAAGTTCCTAGCTCTATTTTAATTTCATAAATGCATTGAAAAATAACCGATAGTATTTACTTCAATTGTTTTATTTGGATGTGTTGCAAGCTAACATTTATTGCTATACAAGTTGTGCAATAAATTATTATGTAACAATTGTGCCAAGAAGTTTTTAAATTATTTCTCTTCAGCTATATCTTATCAGTTTAGTATGTTTTCAATCAAGAAGAGGCTTCAAAGTTTAAGAACTATATCTTACATCCGAGCACATGATTATATTAAAATTTATGAAACAAATTCATTTTTTACAACTTGTATGCTTAAATATGTGATTTTGGAAGTGATGATGGCTTCATTAGACACTTGATTAGTATTGTGGAAAAACTTTGAGTATATCATTAAGGATTGAGAGTAGTTCCTGTAGGAGTTGCATTTCTTATAACATATTTTTATATCCTTTGTATAATAAGCTATTGTATATACAGTTCTAACATATTTTCCCCACGAATTACCTATATGTTCAATAGTTCATGTAGCAATTGCATTGCCTATAACAAATTTTTATATAATTTATATAAGATATTGTATATACAATTCTAACACATTTCCTCCAGGTGTTACCTATATGTTGACAAAGTGATGATGGCTTCTTTAGACACTTGATTAGTATTGTGGAGGAACTTTGAGTATATCATTAAGGATTGTGAGTAGTTAATGTAGCAGTTTCATTGCTTATGACATATTTTTATATTTTTTGTATAAGCTATTGTATATACAGTTACACTATGATATGGATACACTTTTCCCCCAAGCGTTACTTATATGGTGACTATTGTCCAATTGTTGATATTTAGAGAAATATAATTAAGTGATTGATGGTTTTTTAACATCAAAGTTACTATGATGACCTTTTATCTTAGGATGAATCCTTAGTGTTGAGATTCGATCTACATGGCGAAGATGCATACATCACTTCACAGGAAAACCCATTGGCCTATTGATAGTATGTGGTAGTTGTATGGATGGACTTCTTATATTGTCCTCACTGTCATAAGATTCCAACACGGTTAATTTTTTTTTTTTATAAATCTATATACAAGTTATACATATTATGTAGTAAGAAATGTTCTTTAATAATAACAATCACTAAAATGGGAAATTCTCTCAATACACCCCTCTAGATATACAATGTCTCATGATATTCTTTTCATTTGGTGACACATGGAAATTCCAATACTAAAACTCTTTCACATTGTCCCTCACATTATACGAAATTCTATCTTCATAAGGTTTCCTACATATATTAGCCTAACATGAAAGTTCATCATTCTCATATTATTGAATCCTAATTTTTTAATGCCTCCATAAATCAGTTATATATATTATAATAGTTCTCACTTGAGTAATCTTTAAATTTCATATTCAATTATTTATTAATAAAGTTGTCTTACTTAGTAGGGAGTACAATAATTTTGTAATCAAATAATAGGAGAAAAAATATTGACAATATAATTTATTTGAATAAATAGATGTGTGTAAAATATTTTAATAAGAAACTAGATTTGTAATTATAAAATATAAAACTATAACTTAAATTTGTGAATCTACTTTGTATTACTTTTTCTTATGTATATACAGAAAGACTAAGCCAAGTTTGGAGTTAATAAAATAAACCATAATATAAAGAAAATTATCTCCTTTCAATAATGTCTCCATATTAAAGTGACGTTCAATTTCTTGTATACCAAGACTATTGTTCTTCATATACAATTTCTAACAAGCATGCAATTGGGGCTAGGATATGTAGATGAACTTGGAGTAAATTCTATTTTTTTTAATAAAAATTCTCTTTATTTACATCTATGCTAGATAGAATGTACTTGAATGTATTTAAAATATCTTATTTGAGTTACATGCTCATTTCATGCTTGTTTACAAATTATATTGGTTTAGATATATGTTTTCACCCGCAATTGCCTATTTCAATAACAAAATTTTTTGGTTGATAACTAGTATCATCAATATCTTTGAAACCTTCACTACCTGCTTCCATGCAAGAAAAATTTTCTTTGCATTCCTCCATGATGGCTCCTTCTCTACAACATCTTATTTCTTCTAGGCTACTTGAAGCAAAATTTTCTTCGCACTCCTCCATGATGGCTCCTTCTCTGCAACATCTTATTTCTTCTAGGCTACTCTTTCCTATGATATTTCCTTACGGCGTTTCTTTTGCAACACATGGTGCAATTGATAGTTATAAAATTTCAAATCGAGAAGTGACATTTTGACAAACTTCCAAACTAATTGATTCTTCATGATCCAACCGACACGCCAAGAAGTGAATGACGGTTCATCTGCCATAGAATTTTTCTATTTTAAATTTGTATTCAAACATATATTTTTATTATAAGGATAAACTATCAATTCGACACTCGAGCCTTTATAAATTTCAAAACTAATTGATGCTATAGCTTTCATGATTGAATCAACATACCCGGCCGAGAATGATGGTCCATCAACAAAATTTGTTACAACTATGTATTTTTCTATTTTAAATTCATGTTACAAAGAATTAAGTAAGGAAGTTTGGTCTTCACATGTCATGTGGTTTAATACTATGCAAGATTATGTATGTATGAGAGTTGTTTCAAACACAAATTTTTCAGTTGAAAAAAAAACAAAACAAGAAAAAGAGTTCCACAACTTGATAGAAGGTAAGGTAAAAATTTTAAATCTGAAACATCGGTAAAGTTTCTACAACTCAACTCTAATGTTCATTTTGATCATTTTAACAAAGAATGTTGACGATTTTAAAACAATTATATTTAGAGAGTCAGTTAACTAAGCACTGAGTCGAGTGAAGTGATAGATGAATTTAGTAAGTGTGTGTATATCAAGTTATATTAGGTGAGTCGCTAGTTGGAAAAGGTTAAATACCCTTCATCAGGTTCATTGTAAAAAAATAAATTTTGTGTGATCTATAAAAGAGCCTCAACTCGTGTCTTTTTGTGTGTGTGAATTATTTGTGTTATTTTGTGTATTATCTTCTCTTCCTTTATAAAAAATTGGTATATGAGTTGAGGAAGAATCACAAGATCCGTGGAGCCTTGAGAGTCAGTAAAAAAAAAGATGAGCATAAAACTAACAAATTTAATATATATATATATATATATATATATATATATATATATATATATATATATATATATATATATATATATATATATATATATATATATATATATATATATATGTATAATCGTCGAATAGTTATGGAGAGCGCGAATTGTATGATATCCGCATTGACTTAGCGCACAAACCTTGCAAATTCCGCACTTTATTAGTGCAAAAACTGCACAAATATCATGAAACTTTGATCATCGCACGAAATTTGAGTTTACTCCGCGGTTTATTAATTTTAGGGGTGCTCAAGCCCGTAACGAATTAAAACAGACGACAATCTTGTTCATCATATATAAAAAGTCAACAAGGGGTACCTATCAACCTTTATTGAAAATGTTTGATTTTGTTTTTTAAAAGGCCTTCGTAAACGCGTTTTTAAGTAATATGGGGGAGTATTAAAAGGATTCATTGAAATTGGCCCTATTCTAACAATAAGTGAGGTTTTATAAATTTTTTTAAGCATTTTTATAATATGTTTTTCAAAATAAAATTTTATTTTAAAAAGGGTTATTATAAAAAGTTTTTTTATATATGTAAATTTAGATAAATGTCTTTTGGACTAATCATATCATTAGGATTTGGTCGACGTTTCGAACCATCTAATGTGGTTCATCCACAGGACAAGGTGAAAAAATATGATTGATCTTAATGAATAAATAGTTAGGATGCATCATTGCCTGGAGATAGCCATTGAAACTAGACGTTAAAAACTAGCCATTAATTAGTTCAAAAAATTAATTAAGATATGATTTTTATTAATTAAAAAATCTTTATAAAGTTATTTTAATAGGGTTAATAGTTAATTGTTTTGAAAAGTAAAAACCATTTTCATAAGAAAATATATAAATCTCTTTTATAAAAGAATTTATTATATAAAAAACAAATATAAGGGTTTTTTGAAAGGAGTTTTGCAAAGCTCATAAAAGGAGAAATTTAGGGTTTTATAAGAGAATATATTTTTTTAGAAAGATGGCAACAAAGAGCTTCCAACCACAATTTCCTCCTTTCATAGGGAAGGATTATGATGTGTGGGCCATTAAAAGGAGACTACATTGAAGGCGCATGATGTTTGGGATCATGTCAAGTTTTGGTTTTTAGAACCTTAGAATGAAGCATAAGAGCGAGCTCTCACTAATGAAAAAAGGGAACAATGGAAGAAAGACAAAAGGAAGAATGCACAACCGTTGCATCTTATCTAGTAGTGAGTGAACCGAGCAGTGTTTCAAAAGATTATGATTATTTCTTCAACAAAGACAACAAGGAAATTTTGACGACAAGCTATAAAGATATGACCAAATTCAATATTGTTAAGTTGGAGAATACTAGGAGATATTTTGAAAGTCTGCAGATGAAGGATACAGAGGACATCGATTCTTTCATGAATCGGGTCATGTGTGTTGTAAATTAGTTAAAAATTTATGGTGAAGATATTAAATATAAAACAATGGTTGTGAAGGTCCTCAGATATTTGTCTACGAAATTTGTTGTTGTGGTAGCAGCCATAGAAGAAGCCAAGGACTTGAAAACACTAACAATTGATGAGTTGATGGGATCAATTCTATCACATGAGGCAAGGATAGACAAAAATAATGATTCCTCTCTAGAAACTACTTACAAAAGCCAAGTTTCTATTTTAAGAGACGGAGGTTGAGGCAGAAATAGATCGAGAGGCAAAGGAAGAGGCAAAAGATATGGGGGTCAAAGAGATGGATGAGAAGAGCATGAACATGATTTTGAAAGAAACAAAAAAAGATTCAATAATAATCAAAGAGTTGACAAATCAAATGTGAGATGTTATTATTGCAATAAATTTGGTCATTATGCTCGTGATTGCAGGAAGAAGATATTTGATCAAGGAAAGCTGAGAGGTAATGTTAGAATAGAGAATACTAACTCCATGTTCCTAGCTTTCCATAACATGCATGAACTGTGTGGTAATGCCTGGCTATTATAAAGTGGTTGCAATAACCACATGACATTCAACAAGAATTTGGTTGCAAATTTGGATCAATCTATGAAGACAAAGGTCAAATTGGGAATTGAAAAAACTGTGGATTTAGATGACAAAGGAGTGGTCAACATTCTGACCAAGCACGGGGAGCCAAAAACAGTATCAAAGGTATATTATGTCCCTAGACTCAAACATAATCTAATAAGTGTTGGTCAATTGACGTAGAAGGGATACAAAGTTATATTTCAAGGACAAGAGTGTGTTATTTATGACAAGAACCTAAGCAAACAGCTGATAGAAAAGGTGCAAATGACGAGGAACAAATTATTTTCTCTAATTCTGAATTACAGTGATTGGGTCAGTTCTTTTACAGTTGCATGTTCTAATGATTATTGGTCATGGAAATTTTGATTTGGACACTTTCACTTCTCTGGTTTAAGATTATTTCAGTAGAAAAAATTGGTCAGAGGATTACCTACGATCAACGAACCTACTAGTACTTGTGACTGTTGCATCTTGGGAAAGCAACACTGTGAAAAATTTCCAAAGGGAGTTGCAAACAGAGAAAGATAACCCCTTGAGTTGGTACATATAGACTTGTGTGTCCTTATGAGGAAATAGTCTATTGGTAGAAGTTGTTACTTCCTCACTTTAATTGATGATTATAATAGAAATACTTGGGTTTACTTCTTGAAGTAGAAGTCTGGAAATTTTGCAAAGTTTAAAGAATTCAAATTCGTTAGTAGAGAACCAAAGTAATCAGAATATCAAGGTATTAAGGTCATATTGTGGTGGATAATGATCTAAGTATGAATGCTAGTTTTTTTGTGCTAATGTCATCTTCATATTTAATATTTATTTGTATATCTTATGCTTGATGTACATAGTTTTCCTTGTTGTTTATGTGTGTAAAACAGGTAAATTAACTGAGTTTTATAAGTGAATTCAAGAGCATAAAGAGTGAAATAAATATGTTGAACAATATAAAATAAACAAACAAAAAACCATCACAATTGATCCATTAACACATTTTTTTGATGAAGGAGTTCACCCCTCCTGTGCTACATCTCCTTGGTCTAGGTTCCATGGCTTGGGCCTCTGTATTAGATCAAAGTGAAAAAAAAAATTGTTTACATTTACCTACAACTCCTAAAACCTACTTCAATGGCTCCAGAATGTGCAAAAAATTCAGAAATGACTCTTCATTCTCTCAATTTGGTCTTTAGCTGATCTAGGCATGGCCTTCCCTCCTAGTGGCCCTAGGCTTCCTTTTTCTTCAAAGTGATAAAAACACCTTTATAATTGCTTCTCTGCCTCTGAAACCTATACCAATGGATTCAGATCATGCCAATTTGCTAGGAGTGACTCTTCTTGAGCCAGAATTGGTTGAAAATTTCTCAAGGTATGGTTAAAACCATTTTTCCTAGTGAAATGCCTCCAAAACTCGAGGGGACTCCATTTAGCTCCGCTAATTATGGAGGACTACCTGTTATGAAACCAACTCCAAAAATAGAATAAAAGAGAGATCAACGCCTTATAAATAAGCCACTTCAAGGGGGAAACCTCCTTTACATTACATAAATGAACAATTCTTGGATGATACTGTTGGGAAAAATACTGAGAGGGGGGGTGAATCAGTATTTACTGCATATTCAAAACCTTTTTTTTTCTTGCTTCTAAAACCCATACGCTACTTTCCTGAAACAAACTTGTGTATATACGCGGATACCCTTTATGAAACTCGCGTATACACAGATATCTAATTATGTCATTAGTTCTTCACTTAAATCATTCCATCATTCATTCATCAGATGTTTAATAAACAGTAAACATGTGCGGAAAGAACAGTAAACCATCACAAAGCACATCACACATGATAGCCGGGATTTTTAGGTGGAAACCCAGAGTCGAGAGAAACCACCAGCTGCGGTTGCTCGGCCTTCAATATTTTATTATAGAGAAAACATCTTACAACATATGTCTTGATACGAGACTCTACCGACACGGGCACCCACAACGCTTGTTTTCCCGACCTCTCACGGAAGGAGCTCAAGCCTGACTCATTTACCAGCCTCACCTGGAAGGGAGCTACGACCCCCTGATCTCGTTTACCAGCCTCACCTGGAAGGGAGCTACCACCCCCTGACTGAAGGCTACAACCCTTAGCACCTCTATGGACCACGTTTCATCAATTTTCACACTGGATCCAACAACTTCAATAGAACACAACTTGCAGGCCACGTTTCATCATTTTTCAGACTGGACCCTCTCCATACATTTAAGCACAGTCAAACATCAACAACAGATAGCTAATACACAGTAGATCAGATCAGACATTTCATATCCCATACTTCAGCAAACCCTAGTTTGCATACGCGCTTTCCTTTCACTGATGTCGCGTATATACGTGCTTCCGTCCACATCAACCAGCGTATACATCTGTACAAACTTCAGTGCGCATACGCGCTTTTTCTTCAGCGAAGCCGCGTATATACGCGCTTCCTCTGCGGCTAACTAGCGTATGAATCTTCAACCATTACAGAGCTACATACTTCTTCAGATCAGATATTCAGTTCAGATTCAACCCTTTACTGCAGACAGATGTTCGCCTCATCACAGATCTAATCACTCCATAAACAGATCTAGTAGATACAAATACATTCCAGATCTAGATATTCCGCTTCATCATTTCTTCATAGGTGCATCATAGATTCAGATCTATTATCAAACATTTACCCTTTCCATACAGATATACTTCATAGAGAAGTATTCATTCAAGCTCAGACATCTTGCTCCCACACTCATAATTTTCATAATGAATTTCATCTCTTTATATAGGTTTATCCTTTTTCAATACCATGAGCCCCTTTTTCAATACCATGAGCCAAAACAATACCATGAGCCTAAAACTACATTACTTCCGATGGTATTCCTGGACGGGGTCAAATAGGTGGATCATTACCCAATACAATGGGTCAATACCATGGTGGTTACCCCTGGTTTTGCGCTTTAGCCCATACGCGACTTGGCACGTTCTTTTCCGCGTGCATATGCGACTTCCCTTAGACAGACCCGCGTATGCATTGAAACATACTCTTTTTACCATAGATTTAGCACATGCTGAAATCCTTTCTTCATTGCCTTCTGTACTCACTGTAGATACATCAGATTTACTTCATCAAGAACATATTCTATCAAGCACAACTTCATCAAGTAAGTTGTCATCATCTTCATCAAATGGGTTGCCTTTCAAGGACAGCACTCAGCATCATATTGTCAACAAACATCATATCACATCAGATTTACATCATTTACCAAGTTCATCAAGTCAAGAATAACTTCATCAGGTGGATTGCCATCAAGGACAACACATGTCAACAATCGCATTTCTTCATCTTCATTCAGTGGGTTGCCATCAAGGACAACACTCTGCACCATATTGGCAACAATCTCCCCCTTTGGACTTGATGGCAACCACGATGGTGTTTGGTTACCACAACAGATAGGTACATTAAGAATACAATGACACCATGTCACTCTCTCCATTTTGACACCATTCTTTTCATTCAAACACCATGTCACTCTCCCCCTTTGACATCAAGGGCAAAGGGCGGATCAAAACCAACACGCTCTCCCCCTTTTCTCCTCATGTAGAAGAAGCGTTCTGCAGATCTGAAATATACTGAAGTGACCAAGCTCCCCCTGAGCTTATGCTGAATCTTCAAACATATTTTTTAATGAAATACATGACTCTATGAACTTCCTATCACCAAAGACTCATACTTACATCAATTATCCAACCAAGTGGATTTACATATGAGACTCAAGTACCCAACCAAGTGGGTTTACACATTTCAACTCAGCTACCCAACCAAGTGGGTTTACAAAATTTGCTTCAGCTACCCAACCAAGTGGGTTTACAAATTTGACTCAGCTACCCAACCAAGTGGGTTTACAAATTTGACAAGTCCTTACATGACTGAATATTACAATTTTACATCATGGGTCTCAACAAGGCCTTTTCATCAAATTACAAAATATGACCATTTATGACCAACACCAGAAAGTCTTCAAGAAAGAGAACATATTTAAGAACCATCATAATGCCAACAATGCATTATACTCAACAAAGCTAATGCTCCTCCTGAATCTGCGCATCCAAGCATCCTTTCCATATGACTAAGGCTCCCCCTTAGTTTGTGCATCCTGAACACTTTCACCAACAGATCATCAAGGTATCTTTATCAAAACACAATGTTATAAGAACTGGAACACCACCAGAGATACCAAATAGTATCAGAGATACCAAACAGCACTGCAGCTGTGCTGAAGAGAGCTGACTCCAAGTAGAATTGTCAGCAATCAGACATACGCAGTTTTCTGTGCATGAACTCGCGTATATACGCGACTGTGTTTCAGGAAACCCACGTATCCAATGTCACCTTCTACACTTTAACCAGATCTGATCCTCTGTGAGAAAAATGCAGTGTTCAGCTTCTTTCTGAGATATTTGAATGCTTCCCTGGACTACAGATAGATAGAACAGTGTAGTTGTGTCTTCAAGCGTCATCCAACAGTTGTAGCATAAGCACATTAGTAACCAAGCCTTCAGATTCTTTGCAGCATCAATACAATCTTTCCAAGAGAGATTATCACACAAGAACAATCATCTTCAAATATGTGTCAAGCAATCATCCATGTGGTCCAGTATCATCAATATTTTCAATATTTAACATGAAGTAACATATGTAGGGAGAAGATCTCAACTATAGTAACAAACTCGATATCCAACTCGTCCATGTGTGAGCACACAAGATACTTATCAGCAACCAGGGCTCAAAAACTCATCATAATAAACCATGTACCAAGTCATCATCATTTGAACATGAGTATCACAAAAATCAAAGAATAAGCAGTCATATTGCCAACAATGCAATCATTAGTATTCAACCTACTGCTCCCCCTAAACCAGTGCTCTTCCTTAACTTGTGCAACACCTTCAACAGTGAGTCATCAGCAACAATCTCTGCATGATCTATCCTCATCTCTGAATTATAAGACTTTCATCTCAACAACGAATGCTCTTCATCATAAAGCAACCAGGCTTCATCCATAATCTTTCAACACAAGAACCCATGTATCATTTTATTATCATGAGTATAACCAGAATAATGCTAACAGTACAATCATCAGCAATCAGACTGATGCTCCCCCTGGACCTCTGCTCCAGATCTTCAGCTATCAGATAAATTTTCTTATCATCAATGCATACGCGATTGTGTCTACTGGAACTCACAAGTATACGCGACTTTGTTTCATATAACCCGCGTATGGAAAGTGAAGCATAGACATTTTTCACATTCCTTCATCTCTCCCTGAATTTGTCCTTCCTGTACCTGTCTTCTTCATATCAGATGTACTGTCAGAAATGCATATAACCAGAATAATCAAATCAATCATGAGAGACATCATACATTTCTCCCCCTGTGACGATACATTACTAAATCTCATAATGTATCTCACATCATTCCTGCAGTCAATCAGAGAAGTAAGCTTCAGAAGCGGATGACTGCAGTAGGGTCAGGATTCCCTACATTTCTGATTGGTCTTCCTTCTTTTTCCAAATTTGTTTGACCTTCCTAACAGTGTGCTGAAAATTGTCCACTTTCTCAGATCTGATCATCCTGCATTCCTTTGCTACATGTCCATACTTGTTACAAAAATAACATCTCATGTGTCCAGAGAAATAAACATAAGAATCATAATGAGTATTTCTAATCTTCCTCCTTATACAATCAGCTGCTTTATGTCCATACTTGTTACATGAAAAACAATATCCATTGAAGCTACTAGAGTACCTTTCTGAGTAGAATCTGTTTGTTTGTGGCTGAATTGTTCTGCTTCTGCAATTTGCTGCAACATGCCCATAATTATGACATTTAAAACATTCAACGTTCTTAAATGAATTCCTTTGAGAATTCATGATTGTTGGTTGATCTTTTGTCTCTTTCAACACTTCAGGTTTTGCATTGACATCCTCTGAATTTTTAGCACTTCCTTGTGAGCTAGATTCTCCTTTAACAGTTTCATGGAAACCAAGACCAATTTTGATAGCAGGAGACCTTTGATTGCTCAGAATATTGTCCAAAGTATTAGTACTATCTTGAAACCTCAAAAGTTTAACCTTTTCTTCTAATTTACCTTTGAGAATGTTTACCTCAACCTCCAAGGCTTGACATTACTTTGTCATGCTTTATTCTTTCCTTCTTCCATCTTCTACTTGATCCTTCAGATTTAGAATCTCTTCTTTTAGCCAATTTTCGTTTTCTTCACATGTTTGTTCCAGCTCTTCATTTTTCTTCTTTGATTTTTCTAGATCTTCTTTAAGAGAGATGATTTCTGCTTCAAGGCCTTCCTTTTCAAATGATTGTAGAGGTTCCTTATTTTTCTTACTTGATGCTTCTAGATCTGCTTGTAGAGAGATGACTGCAGCTTCAAGTCCTTCATTCGTCATGCGTGATTCTTTGAGATCTTTATTTAGATTGTTGATTTCTGCTTCTAGTTCTTTCATTTGATTGGATGCATAAGTATGAAACCTTTGATACTTGTCCACCTGTCCAGTCAGCATTTCTATTTGTTTTTCCATTTGAGAGATCATTTCTTTGTTGATAGATTCTTTCTTATCAATTTCCTTTTGTTGTTCTTCAACTTTGATCTTGATAGCTTCTTCTAGATCCACAACTTTACTTTCGCTATCTTTACTATTGTTTGCACAAAGAAGAGTATTACAAGTGGCCTTCTTCTTTTCCTTCTTTTCCATGAGTATTTGTAGAGCTTCGTCAGAAACTTCTGGATCCATACTGTCACTTTCACTATCATAATCTTTGCACATGCAGTTAAGTAAGAGACACGAACAACGATTAATACCTGGTTCATCTTCTTCAATTTTTTCTATACATGATTTCTGAGGTATCTTCTTGTTTCGAGTAGTCTTCTTCTTTTGCTTCTTAGCCATGAGCACTTTCAGATCTTGGTCAGAATCTTCTTCATCTTCACTGGACACTTCATCATCATCTTCTTTTGCATAATAACTCTTTCTCTTTTCAAATTTTTTCCCTTTACCATGCTTTTCTCTATAAGGACATTTAGCAGCATAGTGACCAACTTTTCCACACTCAAAACATTTGAAGGGAAGCTTACCTTTGAATCTTCCAGTACCTAGTTGGAGCTTTCTCACGAAATTCGCTTCTTCTTCATCGGATATATAGCTGGATTCTTTGACAATTTCCTTTTCCTTTCCTTTTGTAAATGCCTTAAAAGCGGCTTCTCTTATTTGAGAAGGACCTCCTTGTCTCATTTCAAAAGCAGTCAGAGTACCATGTAATTGAACAATAGTAAGCGTTTGCAGATCTTGCCTTTCTTCAATCGCTGAAACTTTAGAGTCAAATTTTGAAGTCAAGGATCTTAAGACCTTTTCAACCAGAGTAGTATCAGTTATGGTTTCACCCAAATTTCTCATTCGATTTACAATATCATCCAGACGAAGGAAGAAACTGGCAACACTCTCATCACTATGCATCTTCAAATTTTCATATTCAATTCTAAGAGTTTAGAGTTTTGCACTTTTTACCTTTGTGTCTCCTTCATAGCTTAGAATGATTTTGTCCCATATTTCTTTTGCTGAATGTAGCTGCATCACTTTAGAAAATTCTGATTCAGACATGCTTCCTAATAAGACATTCACTGCTTTGGCATTGATTTCATACTTCTTCCTTTCAGCTGCATCAGTAGGAATACTTGTCGGATATTGATAGCCTTCTTCCACGATTACCCATACATCTGCACCAAGACTTTGCAGATATGCTTTTGTTCGTACCTTCCAGAATATCAAATTGCTTCCATTGAATAGAGGTGGCTTTATAGACATTACTCCTTCTTGACTTCCCATTGCAACGGATCTCCTTCAAGCGATCAAGCTTCTGCAGAAGGACCTGCTCTGATACCAATTGTTGGGAAAAATACTGAGAGGGGGGGTGAATCAGTATTTACTGCATATTCAAAACTTTTACTTTTTTCTTGCTTCTAAAACCCATACGCTACTTTCCTGAAACAGACTCGCGTATATACGCGGATACTCTTTATGAAACTCGCGTATACACAGATATCTAATTATGTCATTAATTATTCACTTAAATCATTCCATCATTCATTCATCAGATGTTTAATAAACAGTAAACATGTGCAGTAAGAGCAGAATAAACCATCACACAAAGCATCACACATGAACACCAGGATTTTTAGGTGGAAACCCAAGTCGGGAGAAAACCACCGCTGTAGTTGCTCAGCCTTCAATATTTTATTATAGAGAAAACATCTTACAACATATGTGTTGGTGCAGACTCTACCAGCACGCAGGCACCCACCTGCGCTCGTTTACCAGCCTCTTCTGGAAGGGAGCTCCAACCCCCTGACTCGTTTACCAGCCTCTCCTGGAAGGGAGCTACGACCCCCTGATCTCGTTTACCGGCCTCACCTGGAAGGGAGCTACAACCCCCTGACTGAAGGCTACAACCCTCAACACCTCTATGGACCACGTTTCATCAATTTTCACACTGGATCCAAAGCTTCCTTTAGAACACAACTTGCAGGCCACGTTTCATCATATTTTCAGACTGGACCCTCTCCATACATTTAAGCACAGTCAAACATCAACAACAGATAGCTAATACACAGCAGATCAGATCAGACATTTCATACCCCATACTTCAGCAAACCCTGGTTTGCATACACGCTTTTCTTTCTCTGATGTCGCGTATATACGCGCTTCCGTTCATATAAACTAGCGTATACATCTGTACATAAACTTCACTGCGCATACGCACTTTTTCTTCAGCGAAGCCGCGTATATACGCGCTTCCTCTGCGGCGAAGTAGCGTATGGATCTTCAATCATTACAGAGCTGCATACTTCTTCAGATCAGACATTCAGTTCAGATTCAACCCTTTACTTCAGATAGATGTTCGCCTCATCACAGATCTAATCACTCCATAAACAGATCTAGCAAATACAAGTACATTTCAGATCTAGAAATCCAGCTTCATCATTTCTTCATAAGTGCATCATAGATTCAGATCTATCATCAAACCTTTACCCTTTCCATACAGATATACTTCATAGAGAAGTATTCATTCAAGCTCAGACATCTTGCTCCCACACTCATAATTTGCATAATGAATTTCATCTCTTTATATAGGTTTATCCTTTTTCAATACCATGAGCCCCTTTTTCAATACCATGAGCCAAAACAATACCATGAGCCTAAAACTACATTACTTCTGATGGTATTCCTGGACGGGGTCAAATAGGTGGATCATTACCCAATACAATGGGTCAATACCATGGTGGTTACCCTTGGTTTTGCACTTTAGCCCATACGCGACTTGGCACGTTCTTTTCCGCGTGCATACGCGACTTCCCTTAGACAGACCCACGTATGCATTGAAACATACTCTTTTTACCATAGATTTAGCACATGCTGAAATCCTTTCTTCATTGCCTTCTGTACTCACTATAGATACATCAGATTTACTTCATCAAGAACATATTCTATCAAGCACAACTTCATCAAGTAAGTTGTCATCATCTTCATCAAATGGGTTGCCTTTCAAGGACAACACTCAGCATCATATTGTCAACAAACATCATATCACATCAGATTTACATCATTTACCAAGTTCATCAAGTCAAGAATAACTTAATCAGGTGGATTGCCATCAAGGACAACACATGTCAACAGTCGCATGTCTTCATCTTCATTCAGTGGGTTGCCATCAAGGACAACACTCTGCATCATATTGCCAACAGATACAAATGAAAAAAAATCCTTCTATATATAGAAGTCCATGGGATCACAATATAATCCTATCCAACCTAACAATAATAATGTAAGGGCACAATAATAACAATATTGGGGTTACAGGGGCACAACAATAACAATAAAGGGGTTACACTAAAAACAAAAAGGGACTATACTAGTAATATAGGGACCTAACATGCCCCTCTCCTTCAAAAAAGTGTTGTCCTCAACACTTGAGTAGCTCCGGATGCTTTTGTATAAAATTCTCATCCTCCCATGTAGAATCTTCAGTGGGTAAGTTCTTCCACTTGATGAGATACTCTGAAATTGATCGATTTCGTAGTTTTCGAGTTCTTATTTCTGTGACTACTTCAGGTTCCAATATGATTTTTCCTTCCTCATCAAGTTCTAGCAATATTGTTTGAACTGGAAGTTTGTCACCTATAACCTTCTTTAAGCATGAAACATTGAAAACTAGATGCACTCGCGAAGAAGAAGGAAGCTCCAATTTTTATGCCATAGTACCAATATTTAGCAACACCTTATAAGGACCATAGTAATTTGGAGATAATTTATTATCATTCTTAACTTGCTTGAGGGAAATTTGTTTGTATGGTTGTATCCGTAAAAATACCCAATCTCCTACATCAAAACTTCTCTCGCTGCGATGTTGATCTGCCTATTGTTTTATTCGAACTTGTGCCAAATTTAGGTTATCCTTTAAGAGTTGAATAACTTCTTGTTGATGATCGATGTGATCTTCCACTGCTTGAACCTTAGAATTTTCTCTTAAAGATGATGTGATGGATGGTGGATGATATCCATAAAGTGCCATAAATGGGGTCATTTTTGTTTCAATATGGAAGGAAGTGTTATACCACCATTCAGCCAGAGGTAACCACTTGACCCATTATGTTTGCTTATCAGGTACAAAAAAAGAAAGATATCCTTCCAAAAATATATTCACTATCTTAGTTTGACCATTAGTTTGAGGATGATAAGATGAGCTATGAGCTAGTTGAGTACCTAAACAAGAAAAATAATTCCATCCAAAAATTTCCAATAAAAATGGGATCTCTGTCACTTACAATAATATTTTGGTTTCCATGTATCTTTTGAATTATTTCCATAAATGCAGTAGACACTATACTTTCTTTAAATGGATGAGATAATGCACAAAATTGTGCATACTTGGTAAGTCTATCAACTACAACCATGATGACACTCTTTCCTTCGGACTTAGGTAAACCTATGATAAAATCCATTGAAATCTCCTCCCAACGTTGACTTGGAATGGATAAAGTTTGTGGCAAACCAAACATTCTGCCACAAATGTTTTGAATATCAGATTTAAGGCCATCCCAAAAAAAATCTTTCTTCACCCTGTGGTAAGTTTTTAAAAACCTGAGTGTCCTCCAAAAGGAGAAGTGTGCAATTCCAAAAGAATCTTTTGTTTTAGTTGAGAATTCTTAAAAATATATAAGCGATCTTTGTACCATAAGGAATCATTTTTCCAACTAAATGTATCATATGTACTAGGATCTTGCTGCAAATTTTGAATGAGTTTCCACACTTCTTCATCCTTCCTCCATTCATCCCTTACTTCAGCTATCCAATCTGGTTGGAAAATAGAAATGGCACAAAGAAATTATTCCACCTCTTCATCCTTTCTTGAGAGTGCATCCGTGACAACATTTAGCTTCTGTTTTTTGTAGATGATTTCAAAGTCATAACCCAACATATTTGTGACCCATTTTTGTTGCTATTCTTTAGAAAGTATTTGTTCCAAAAAGTGTTTAAGACTATCATGATCAATTTTTACCTTGAAGTGTCTTTCCATTAGGTAAGGTCACAATCTTTTTAGTGCGTGTAGTATTGCCAACATTTCCTTCTCATAAATAGCTTTATGTAAATACTTTCCTTTGATTAGATGAATTTCAAAAGAAATGGGTCTTCCTTCTTGCATTAAAACAACACCAATTCCATTTCATGAGGCATCACATTCCACAATGAAGGTTTTTTTGAAGTCTGGCGTGGCTAAGACCGGTGCTAGGCACATTGCCTCTTTAAGATGTTCAAAGACCTTAGTTGCTCCAGGAGTCCCTGAAAATTCATGTTTCTTCAATAATGTTGTTAGAGGTGCTACTATTCTCCCATAATTCTTAACAAACTTGCGATAATACCCTGTTAACCCGAGAAATCATTGCAACTTCTTTATGGTTGTGGGGACTTTCCATTCCTTAATGGCTTTAATTTTGTTAGGGTCTACCTTAAACCCCTCATGGGATACAATATGACCCATATATTCCACCTCTTGTACTCCAAAGAAACATTTGGATGTTTTTTCATATAATTGTTTCTCCTCAATAGTTTGAGCACCCTGTCAACATGTTGAACACGATCCTTCCAAGAACTCCTGTAGATTAGTATATCATGAAAAAATACTAGAACAAATTTTCTAAGGAAGGGTTTGAAAATGGAATTCATCAACCCTTGAAATGTAGAAGTTTCATTGGTAAGGCCAAAAGGCATGACAAAAAATTCATAATGACCCTTATGATTTAGAAATGTTGTTTTCAGAATATCTTCCATCTTCATTCTAATTTGATGATATCTTGAATGAAGATCCAACTTGGTAAAATAAATCGCTCCATGTAATTCATCCAATAATTCATCAATATGGGAATGGGAAATTTATCTTTAATAGTGAGTTTATTGAGCTCCCTATAATTTGGACACATGCGCCATGATCCATCCTTCTTCTGCACCAATACTACTGGAGTAGAGAAAGAACTTTGACTAGGTTGAATTATACTAGCCTCTAACATTTCTGAAATCATACATTAAATTTTGCTCTTTTAGACATAAGGATATTTGTAAGGCCTGATGTTTGAAGGAACACTTCCTGGAATCAAATGAATAGCATTATCATGATCACGAATAGGTGGGAATCCTTTAGGAGTTTCAAACACCTTGGAATGTTTGTTCAAGACTCTTTGGAGATCTGGAGAAACAGATGATTCTGATGTTGGAACTTGTAGTGATCATAATTGTGCAATTATGCCTCGTTGTTCTTTCTTCAGAAGCTTTGTCATGGCATTAGAGCTTATTATCTTTCCCGGCTTCCTTGGGATACCTCATAATTCAACTTCCTTTCCTTCCAAATTTTTTTTCAAGAAATGTTCTTGAAAATAAAAACATATTGTCCCAAAATATTGTAACCATTGTACTCCTATTACAACATCAACACCTCCCATTGGAATGGAAAGAATCAGAATATTCAATAAATATTCCCCCATGGTTAGCATGATATTATGACATTTTCCAAAGACATTTATAGTTCCTCCATTTGCAACCATCACTTGAAATTCCATTGCTGGCTATAGGAAAGAATTCAATTCCTTGGCTATCTTAAAATGAATAAAATTATGGGTACTACCTGAATCAATCAACACTATTAAATTTTTATTCTTAATATGTCCGTCTATATTGACATTTTGAGGAGTGGTAATACCTGCCAATGCATTACATGATATGGTTAGACTCATTTCTTCTTCTCCTAGGGTTGGTTCTTGGAGTATATCCTCTTCTTTTGAAGTTTCTTGTTCATTTTCTTCCTCCTCTTCACAATCTATGTAAAATAATTTCTTCTTAGAACACTTACGACCTTTAGTGTATTTGTTATCACAATTGTAGAAAATCCCTTTTTCTATTTTTTCTTCCAACTGTTGTGGTGTCAACCTTGTAGGCTGTGGAAGTCTATGAGTAGCAACACTTCCATATTTATAGATGTGAGTGGTAGGATTCCTTGTCACCATAATTTTACATTCAATTTTCTCTTGCCAATATAAATGCCTTCTCCAAGGAATCAGGTTCCTAAACACGAAATTAATGTTGGATGTTATCCTTTAAAGTCCCTATGAAGACATCAATCATGTGTTCATTTGGAATATCAGTTACCCTTATATTCAATTTTTGGAAGTCCTTAATGTGCTCCACCACTGAACCCTTTTGTTTGAGATTTATCAAATGGCTAAAGAAGGTGTTTCTCTTTGTATCCTCATAATATGCTATCATTTCCTCCATAAAAATTGACCAAGTGACATTTTTTTATGGGAGCAAAGCCATCGATACAATAAAAATGTATTTTTTTCTAAATGTAAAGTTGCAATGTGTACCTTTTGTGTGTTTTTCAAATTATTGAGATGAAAATATTGCTCCATATGTATTATCCATGTTACGGGATCCTTGCCGTCAAAATTCCTCATATCCATCTTTGGAATATGGTGGTTCTTCCAACTAACATTAGAGTTTATAAAATCATGATTAATATTTATTTTGTTCTCATCATGAGTTTCCTCTACTATATTTTCGCCATTAGGAAATATTTCTTGTATCAACTTTTTCAAACCTTCCATGTATGCTTTTAGATCATTCTTCATGTTTTCCATGTTGTCTTTCATTTTTCTTCCATGCCATCCATCTTAGCCTCCATGCCTTTATTCAAACCATCCATCTTAGCTTCCATGCCTTTCTTCAGAACTTCCATTTCATTTTTTGTTGTTCTTTGTGAGAGTGAAATTTGGTGCACTTGCTCTTGTAATTTTGACATGTCATGTTGCAGTTCTTTGTCTTCATGAGTCATAGTGGAGCCTTATAAAGGCTTAATGGGTGTTGAATTATTTTTAGGGGGCATTTTATAACCCAATACCGATATCTATTCTACAATATTCCCTTGGAATAAATTTAAACTGATTTTTCGCACAAGACTTATAAAATTCCAAAAACAAAATACACACAATTTTCTTGATTTTAATGAGCTCGATACTAAAACTGAATTATCTTTGTAATTGTGGATCTTTAATATCTAAAATTTGGCCCTGTAGTAGCCCTGTGAAGCTTATTTCAAATTCCACAGGTCTGACCTGATTTGGATTCTTCAAGACAAAGTTATGACCAATCTCCCACAATGACCTAATTATGGATTGGTTCAGTAGAGCGAAATTGTACGGTGTGCCACATGTCACTATTTCCTCCTTCAACTTTGAAATTGATAAACAGGAAAATAAGCTCCATGTACTTGCAGCCAATTTTTACATAATTCTAATATGATGCTCCGAGAGAGAGTTATGATGATTTTCCCACGGTCGCCTCTTTGAGATGAAATTTGGGAGCCTGAAAAAACCCTAACTTCCATAGATCATATCTTCAAAAATATTGTGAACCAAGATTTGAAATTTTTACATGACATTCCTACGGATTTTGTCTTCACTCTTTAAATATTTCAGCTTCTGAACCTTAGTAGAAACATAGTTATAGTGAAACTTCCACAATGGCCTATTTTAGATGAAATTCGGGAACCTGAAAAAACCCTAACTTCCACATATCATATCTCTGAAACTAATGTTAACCAAGATCTGAAATGTTTACATGACGTTCCTCATGATTTTTTCTTTGCTCTGTAAACATTTAAGCTTTTGAACCTTCGTAGAAAAAATTTTATAAGCGAAAATTCCATGATGACCTGTTCGGAGCAGCGAAACCCTAGAATGCAAAGCTCTGATACCAAATGTTATGAAACCAACTCCAAAAATAGAATAAAAGAGAGATCAACGCCTTATAAATAAGCCACTTCGAGGGGGAAACCTCCTTTACATTAAATAAATGAACAACTCTTGGATGATACAAACGACAAAACCTCCTTCTATATATCTAGTAGTCCATGTGATCACAATCCAATCCTAGTCGTCCTAACAATAAAAAATGTAAGGGCACAATAATAACAATATTGGGGTTACAGGGGTAAAAAAATAACAATAAGGGGGCTACACTAACAAAAATAAGGGACTATACTAGTAATATAGGGACCTAACACTGCCAAACTTGGTGGACTCCGCCGAATTCACTTCTAGTTTAACTGTTGTTTAATTAAATTCTAAATTGTAATTAGGGGTGGATTATGGCACATTAAGTGCATTTATGCTAATTCGTATTAAATATTTGGATTAGTGCATAATCATGGTTTAAGGCCGTAATTAAACTCCATTAGCAATATGCGCATTAATTTTTTGTTCTCGACGTGCTTATAGTGGATGGTCTTATGGGAGGAGGTTGGCCCCCTCCATTTCCTCATCGCTGCAAACCATTTTAATTGAAATGAATGATGGAGTCATTGTCTATTAAGACTGATCTTAGTGGTATGATGGTAATGACGGAGAGTATGGTGGGGGAGGTTGTGGGTTCGAGCCCCTACCTCTTCCCAACCCTGTGCATAAATTTTGTGCCAAATATATATATATATATATGTTCCAAAATTCCATCCAAACCTTTGAGCTTTAGGTTAATAATAAAATGTGCCCACCAATACTTCAGACCTTCATTAAATACAAATGTTCCCCCATATATAATATATGAAACCTTTGCATAATAAAACCTTCGGAATATGGTATATAGTTCGAAACTTTGACATATGAATATATGTGCCACCATAAAAATGTATTAAAACCAACCTTAAGGCATAATATAAACCATTGGACCATTGGAGAGGGTCCACCAGAGGAGGCATGTGGCAACCCTTGACTGCACCACGTGTCAGCCTCTAGTTGGGTTGTCCCTCACATATATAAAAAAATCAAATTCAATCTTAGGAGCTGATATATAAAAAAAATTCACTTTCAAACCAAATTGGTGAATCCTATTGTGACGCTTGTCATAGTGTCGTTGGGAAAAAACTAAATAATATGCTCTGATATACCTGGTATGTTGACTGGGCTGCCATGTCATCAACCTATCACTGTTCTGCAATTTTTTTAGTTATTTAGGAAAACAAACATTAGGCTCTATCTTCTTCATCCGGACTCTGTTTTCAACGAAAAAAATTGCATCGGATTCGCGACGTCGAGCTATTTTCCGTCTTTTAGTGTTCATTCAATTCTAATAACTTTCATTTTTTAGCTTTTACACTGAACACTTGATTAGAGAATATGATTAAAATGTATTCCAGGGTTACTGCAAATAACATGGAATCAAAAGACATTTTACAACTAGGTACACACCACAGTATAATGGTGTAGTAGAGAGAAATAATAGGCCCATTATGAATATGACAAGGAGCATGCTTAAAGGAAGCAAGTTGTCTAATGAGAATTGCTCAGAAGTAGTTGCATGTGGTGTTTATGTCATAAACATATATCTTACAAAGAGTGTGATGAAAATAGTACTAGAAGAAGCATGGTCATGTATGTCTTGTAGCGTATCACATCTCAGAGTGTTTGGATGTGTAGCTTATGCACATGTACCTAAGCATATAAGAAGTAAATTGGATGATAAAAGTGAAAAATGCATATTTATTGGTTATAGTGAGCAGTCAAAATCTTAAAAATTGTATAACACTGTCACCAAGAAGACTATAAGTAGCAAAGATATTATGTTCAAAGAACAAGAGTCATGGAATGGGACTGTAGGAAAAAAAATTGATTCACAAGCACCATTGATGAAAGAAGATGATGTAGTAGATAAGGAGCACCAAGAATCACAAGAGCAGACACCAGCAAAGACTCCAATATTTTTTGAGCAACATGGATCTTCAAGTAGATCAACATTACATAATTTTCCCAGCGGCCAATCAGGTTATGAATAAAGAAAAGGTAATAGAAATATGAGAAGTATGAAAGATATTTATGATGATTTGGATGTTAGCTCAAAATTTACATCGTTGTCATTCCAACCTTCTTCGTTTGAAGAAGAAATCAACGATGAAAATTGGGTGCAAGCCCTGGATGAAGAAATTGAATTTATTAAAAAGAATGATACATGGGATTTGGTTAATCTGCCAAATAAATTAAACCTCACTGGTGTGAAGGGGATGTATAAGAAAAAGTTGAATGAGAAAGGTGAAATTGACAAATTTAAAGTAAGACTTGTAGAAAAAGGATTCTCACAACAATCAGGAATAGACTTTGAAGAAATTTTTTCCCTAGTAACCAGATTGGATATTGTAAGAGCAGTTCTAGTTATAACAATTCAAAACAAGTGGAAAGTATATCAAATGGATGTCAAATAAACCTTCTTGAATGGAATTCTAGAAGATGAAATTTATGTGCAACAACCTCCAGGTTATGAAGTTGAAGGTAAATAAGATAAAGTTTATAAGTTAAAGAAAGTGCTCTATGGACTTAAGAAAGCACCTAGAGGATGTTATAGAAGAATAGACATCTACATGATTAATAATGGATTTTATAGAAGTGGCATTGAGCATACCTTATACATAAAGTAAATGAGCATGGAAAATTTTTTATTCTTTACTTATATGTTAATGATATGATTTTTATAGGTGATATTTAGTTAGATGAATTTAAAGTAGCAATGATGGAAGAGTTTGAGATGACGGATATTGGTCTTATGAATTAATTTCTTGGCATATAAGTTGAAGAATATGAAAAAAAAATATTTGTCAAAAAAAATATTCTAGAGATTTGTTGAAAAGATTCAGGATGGAGAATTGCAAACCTATCCCTACACCAGTTTCAATAGGTACAAATAGAAGAAATGATGGTGAAGGGTCATATGTCAATCCAACTATATTCAAAATATTGGTTGGCAGCGTTATGTATCTCATAGTCTCAAGACCAAATATTATGCGAAGAATGAGTTTAATTTCCATATTTATGGAGATTCCAAAAGAAATACATTGGAGTGAAGGAAAAAGAATTCTGAAATACATAGCAAGAACTAGATATTGTGGCATAATGTATGCAAGTACATAAAATAAAGATTCGATTGGATATACAAACAGTGATTTTGCAGGCAGTTTGGATCAGGGAAAATTTTAAGGATGGAATTTTATCTTAAAGTTTAGGAACCTTGGTGAATCTTATTAGTCCCTAATACCCAAATTTTAAAATGTTTCATTATAATTTTGTAAAAAAAAATAGATTTCTAATTATTTTATATTATACAATATCTAATATTGGCAATTTTCAGGGTAAAATAATTTTATACTATAGAATTTTGGCGAATTCATTTTTAGAAAAATGGAAATTAGCAAATATTTTTTTTTAGAAAAAACATGGAAAATTAGCCCACCTGTGAATATTAGCCCCTAAAATATTCCCTAGTTTGGATGATAGGAAGCGCACTTCCGGTTATGTGTTCCATCTTAGTTCAATTGTGATAGCATGGGCATATAAGAAGCAATCTATTGTGGTACTATCATCAACAGAAACATAATATGTAGAAGCAACATCAACAACATTTCAAGAAATGTGGTTAAGAAGAGTATTGGATGGACTTAAGCATAAGAAACAAGGATCAACAACAATATATTGTGACGACACCTCAACGATCTATCCAAGAATAGTGTGTTTCATCAAAAGAGCAAGTATATTGATACTAGATATCATTTTATTAGAGAACTTGTGAGCAATGGAGAAGTTCCCTTGAAGCCTTGTAAATCTAGTGGTCAACTCGCTGATATATTTACTAATTCATTAGCAATGTTTGAGTTTCAGAAAATAAACTTAGGTGTTGTAAGCCTAGCTGAGACATAGACCAACAGACATGTTTGAGTTTTCTGATTCATGTCCTAGTTTAGCGATCGTAATTAAGGGGGAGTGTTAAAACAACTAATTAACTCCTGCATGAATATTTTGATATATTTAGAGAGTCATTTAACTAAGTATTGAGTCAAGTCAAGTTAATTGAAAGATGAATTTAGTAAATGTGTGCATGCCAAGTTATATTAGGCAAGTCGCTAATTGGAAATGGTTAAATACCCTTCACTGGGTTCATTGTAAAAAAATCAAGTTTGTGTGATCAATAGAAGAGTCGCAGCTCATGTGTTATTGTTTGTGTGAATTATTTGTGTTATTTTGTGTCTTATCTCCTTTGTGTTTCCAACAGACGAGTGGAGAAAAAAATTGGCTATATTTGATGAGAAAATCACCTTGTAAAAAACAATTTCTGCACAGTTTACCATGGCAATGCTCCTATTTTAATTTCATGAATCCCTTCATGATGTAAGATAAACATATAACCAAAATTTAACTATTTACAGATATTTTTTTTTATTGTAATTTTATAGTAAATTTGGAAGATTTTTCTAATTTACAAATTTGAGTTGTAAAATTTAAATATCTTAATACTTCAAGTTTTTTCAAAATGTGAAATGAATATTAAAAACATATTTTAAATAACAAAAAATAAATATTTCATCTAAAATTATATCTAGGAATAAAACTAATGTTTTAAAACCATAAAACCATAAATGTTTTAGAAACCAAATTTTGCCTTTCTTTTAGTACGATCGTCTCTATCACATACAAAATATTGCAGTGATCCAGTGCTTTTGAGAAACATTGATGAGTAAAAAATCCTATAGAATAATGAGAGAGTTTTCTTTTGGTCTATGCCATACTACACTAAACATTTTATTTTGTCTTTTTCCTGATTCACACTTTCGTAGGTGCCCTAGCTTCAAATGAATGTGCTTGCGACATTGGTGTATAATAGGGAATTTTTGTAGCCAACCCCATATTCCATCGATTACATCATATACAAGTACCTATAGACTCTTGAAGCCTCTAAATCACATCTCGTCTCCCACTCACTCGCACTAAAATTGTGCAGTAGGCTCGTCGAAATTGTAGCAAAATAGATTCAGTCATCCTTCCAATCTCTTTCCACAAAAATCCATAATGAGAAAAACCTTCTTGGTGAAAAAGCTCCCACATTATTATTTCATTCAAAAGTTAGTTCTCTTCAATTCAAACCATTAGTATTAGTATTTGTTGGAAAATTAATCTCAACAACCCCAGTTATTAAACTGATAGTCGCAATACTTGTGGTACGAGTAAATCAATTAAGTTGATTTTTATTACATGTTACACATTTTTTTTGCAGGTTAAAGGAAAAAATTTCCATTCTGTAACGCATCAATTAATTAAGAACAAGTGGGCATTTAATGCAGGGTTTGTAAAAACCTATTGTCTACCTTTATTCTACAACTATTATTTGTATTCCGCAACATGTGCAGCTACAGAAAGTTATATTTTGTACAAGGGCCCATACTATGTTTTTAATACTTTGACATGTCATGAATTAATGTTTTAAAATGTATGTTTGAATATACAAGTAAGTAGAAATACTTTTTCTTGGTCGCTAAGTAGGTCAAGGTGAGAAAAACATGGAGTGATTTTTGGTGGGCATGTGAAAACAAACAATTATTGAGTTTTACTATGCTACAACTAGTGGAGCATAAATCTCCATAAGAACTCTTGTTTTTACTTAGTGAAGGAGCCACAACTTCCATATGAATGTATTTCATGTATTCAAAATTATATCCAATGTTTTTATTGTGTTGCTCCCATTTACTCTATTTTGTTGTGCTTAAAATTATTTTTGAGTTTTTAACTCTGTCTTAGTTGCACAAGTCAAAATTTGATTTAATCTCCCTAACTATTGTCTTGAGCAAACTCCTCTTCCTCATATTTCACGTGGTAATTAGTGTAAGTGCTAGTGTTTTTACTAGGAGTTAAAATTTCTTCTGAAGGCGTTATTTTTGGAGCATATTTACTAGCACGGAGAAAGTTATTTTTACAGTTAAAATGACAGCATCAATCACAAGCTTGAATAATTCTCAATTACCTTAGTTTAATGTAAATAATTATGACTATTGGGCTATAACAATGAAAATAATTATGACTATTAGGCTATAACAATGAAGGCTTTGTTTTCTTCTCAAGAAATTTGGGATTTGGTGGAGAATGGCTTCCAAGAACCAACAAATGCAGCAACATATAATGCTCTGACACAAGCATAAAAGGATATGTTGAGGGATAACAAGAAGAAGGATTCAAAATCCCTCTTCTACATTTTTCAAGTAGTTCACAAAATTATTTTCCCAAGGATTGCAGCAACAACAAAGTCCAAGCAAGCATGGGATACCCTCCACAAAGCCTACCAAGGAATGGTAAAAGTTAAGACAACAAAATTGCAAATGCTAAGAAGATATTTTGAGATAGTTTGTATGAAAGAGACTAAGAATTTTGAGATAGTTTGTATGAGAGAGACTAATAATGTAGACTCATTAACTAACACAAGTAATAGGACTGGTTACTCAAATTAGGTCTCATGGTGAGACACTTGAGGAAAGGAGAATAGTTGAGAAACTTTTGAGAAGTCTGCCAACAAGATTTCATGCCATTGTTGTGGCCATAGAAGATACAAAGGATTTCTCATAGTTTTCAATGGATGAGCTTCATGCATCATTGATTTATCATGAATATATACTGAATAGAGAAAAAAACTCTTCATTTGGTCAAGTTAGAGGCAGATGAAGATCAAATTCTAGAGGAAAAGGAAGAAGTCCACATAAATTTGGAAGAGGTAACCCTTCAAGCTCAAGTATAAGTATGATAAATATCAAGTTCAATGTCATTATTGTAAGAAGTATGGTCATTATGCAAATGAATTTATAAAGAAACAACATGATATAAGTAAAAAACCAAGTGAAAATTGTTAGCCTCACTCTCATAAACAATTATAAATCCAAAGTTAATTGAATTAATTAAACATTGAAAATTAGGAATTTATGCCTAATTTTCTATATTGAGTTGGTTCCTAATAATTAGGAGTTAGTTTAGGCCTACCTAACTTGGCTCCTAGATTAGTGTCTGGTTGAGATATTTTCTCAATAAAGTTGTCCAAGATAGACGCACTATATTGAGACAACTTCCTCATCTATTTATTTGTATTATAAAATTATTTTAATAATGAAGTATACGTGAGGAGTACAACAAAGGTTGTGTGGCATTTTTCGCCAGTTCTATGTCTCTAGTATTTTTATGAGTGTTTTATGAGTTGATTGATTTTATACATGCGGTATCAGACCCAGATATGAACCTGTGGAGACGTAAGAGCAGTCAAGCATGACTATTTGTTGTGGAGGCATTCACGGTCTTGTTTCAGGGCCTAATGGTCGAGGGTATTCTGAGCTCTAAGGAAAAATCCATCTGTGTCAATGCTGCAAATTTTTCTTCAGAGATCGAATAATCACTTAAACCAGGTGGCATGGCTATAATTCATTTTGAATTTTTTGGTGATATGTATAGCATTCATTCATTTTTTCAATAATTGTAATATCGTTCGTTTTACAGAAAAGAGAGAAGGTTTTCTCGAGATTATGTAATCTTGTTGTTCCATTGAAGTTAGATTTCCACAACGCATCATCCACTTTTAGTTTTTGCACAGGAATTCATTTAGATCTGTAGTTTAGTGTTCGAGGTGTAACCCCCCATCTCTATGTTCAATATGCAGCCCCATTTTCTCTTTCTCGATGTCTAAGACGGATCGAACATCCACTCTTCCTTCAATACTCGATCTGAGAAATTTCTCTACCTATCAGGGAAATTTTAGTCATGTGGGTGGTCATGTAGCAATATCTATGAACCATTCTTCCATAGCAGCATCCTTCGAGAACGCGTTTTGTTCCATTGATGCAAATGGGAAGCAACAAATCAACTTTAGAATATTTAAATAGATTAGAATGAATAATCACTGGAGTATGAGCATATTATACCTATTTACGATGTGTCTGGCATGCGGTACATGATCAGGCTGGAATTTTTATGGCCGGACATTGGATTGATGGATATTAGTTCCCTAACTGTAAAACCAATGTTACACAAGAAACATAATTATATTCCTGGAGATACCAAGAGGATGGATCCACTAATATACGAATGCAATCAATTGTCTTGACGCAATGAAATGCATTGTTGAAAGGGCGAATTGAAATTCGGTGGATCATACTGTGTCAAAATTTTTCTATTGTGGTTATGGTGCTTTGTTTGGGTTAAGAATTTGTTTTGTACACTCACTTTGATGGGTTTCCTATCCAAATATTCTTCAGGATTTTCACATGTGCTAGCACCATAATCTAGCAGCAAAACTCCTATCGATATTTCTTGTGCAGCCCGAGATTCAACCTCACGACCATATAACTAGACCTTGTAAGCATCAGCACAAATATTTGAGTACCAGTCTGTGAGTGTCTGCATCTCCTAAACCTGCATCTTAAGCGCTTCGACATAGTTCGCGGTCTCTTGTAGGAAAACAAGGAGCTCTAATCTGCTACTTCTGAGCATAAGAACCCTAAGGGTCTGCACACAAGAAGTTACACTGTGTATTTCTGCTTTTCTGCCATGTGACCGTACACTAGGGGAATGCACTACAAATAGCCGCCTTACGAATTTCTTGTCGGAAAAGGTTGTTTTGTAGGGTATGGTATTCTTGGCAGGCACCGATCTCGTAGAATCCATTCTGAATTTAAGTATCGATCGTCGTTGGTAGTAGGATTTTTTGAGCTTGAAAAGGAATTTATTAAGGATAGCTCGACTCGATGCAGTTCAACCCCTCACCATCATTGTAAGTGACAGATCTGTGGTCACTTTCACAGTTTGACCTCGAGCTAATTCGTTGGTCTCCCATTCTATTCTCCCCTAGTGCAACATAGCAATCAACTGTCTTGTATATTTCTTCTGGAAATAGGCCCTCCATGCCACTTCCTGATCACCTCTGCAAGGCAATTCCATCGTAGCTCAGAAAATTATAAAAGCTCAGATGCTACAAAAAATTTAAAGTTTTAATAATTATTTTAATGAAAAGTATGTAAAGGACTTTTAAAGTTATCATAAAGTTTTTATGGAGCTTTTGGATGAATAAGGCAAGTTATGAAAGTATTTTTTTAAGCTCTGTAATATTTTTAGTGATAAAGTTAATGGAGTGATAATATATTTTTGAAGTGATTTTTGGAGAGATAAGGTGTATTAAATTTTTTGTGTGGTGTCAAGAAAGATTCAATGAAGTATTTTTTAATGGATAAATAAGGTGCATATTTTTCATTTATAGAAATAAGTGATTTTGGAGTGATCAGGATTGAGTTTGTTGTAAATCTGGAGTTATAATTAGAAGCTTATTATTGTAATCCAAATTAATATTTTACTTTGAGAGAGATTAAGTCAGTCCATCTAGTTTTTGAAAACAAGGTGTTCTCACAATATGTGCTTGAGATGCTTCAATGCATATGTTGTAAAGATAGAAGGATGATGTGCCCCATACTTAATAAAATGTATTTTTTGATGGTACTTGTATCCTAAATCCACCCAAAATTGATAAAGGGGATATTAGGTACACGTGTGTAGTGAATGCGTGTGCATGACTTGTGTACAATTTTTTGACACTCTCTTTGTAATATGGTACACAACAAATTAAACAACTACATGCACATAAGCAAGCTTAAGTATACAATTCATCAAACTTAAGTAATCTATCTCCTGTAATCAAGCTTAAGTACACAAGAACAAAAAATCACATGCATTTGTGCAACACATCATCAAGTTGATAAAGAGGTCTTCTACAACCACATTCCACATCATTCAATCAAATAATTCAAGTTAAAGATGCTACAAAATCAAGCATTCCAAGGCAAGACGACATCAACAACACTTTTTGTATCACTTGCATATAAATATTTTTTAACTGAGTTGAATTGTATGGGTGAATTCTCAGTTGAAACCGACACCCAAGTTTGAATTGCTAAGGTGGTAAAACTAAGAAATTAAGTCAAGTAAGTCTTCAACTAAGTCATATTATTTGAACTTGTCGTTTTCCTTTTGGGTGAATTTTTGACATTTTTCAACACACTTCGTTTTCAAATAACCACAATCACGTGGATACATTCAAGGAAGTAGAAAGTGCTAGTGAAGAAATCAATAAAGTTAAAGCAGGCGATCAAAATCAAACAAGCATGAGTTCAAGAGTTCAAAAAATCAAGTTATAAAACTCAAACAAGTGTTGAAAGCAAGCACAAGCGAGCGAGTACAAGCAAGTGGGCCATTCAAGCAACAAATAAAGTGAGCGTGTCATTAAAATAAAGCGAGTGAATTCAATCCAACAAGTTCAAGTCAAGTTAGAAAGTTCAAGACAAAAGATCTTGAATTCAAGTGAGCAAGTTCACATGGCGAAACACATCCAGCTATTCCAAGTTCTTCACAATTTGATCATATCAAGTGTTGAAGACATGGTGAAAATCAACAAAGCAACTCTTGCTGATATTTCAAGGCATCTACAATAGACAAATGAAACAATTTATTTCCTTCAATTGGAGTTGCAACTACAAAGAAATGAGTTGCAACAAAAAAGTGATGGTTCCAAGCCATTCACCCATACAAATGAAAATAAAAATGATGATTCAAATCCATTCACCCAAACAACTTCAAGTGTTGAAGTTGTTCAAGTTCAACTTTCTTCCAAACCAATCATCAAGCCATGGGAAGAAATCCAAAGTAACAAAAATCTATGAGGATCAGGAAATGTCAAAGATGACGACAACTTACATATCCCAGATTATTCAAAGCCCATCAAGTTCATCAATGTAGAATTTCTTGAACAAATCACATCAAAAAAATTTGCGAAAGTTGCAGACAAACCAAAATGCATGCAAACCGAAGTTGTAGTCAAATCAAAATGCTCACATTGTCAAAGAACAGGTCATATGGAAGATCATTGTTATGATCTCCATCCTGGTCGTCATTGTGGTGAGTATAATAATTCACAGAGAAATGTTGCAACCAAACCAACCAGCTAGATGGAAGATCAATTATGCCTGGATTGATCCTTGGGAATGGTCGTCAACAGTCAAAATATTGTCTAAGTTTTACAACCAAATTCAATCACACCTATTGCAGCCGACAGTCAAATGAATATGGTGCTCTCGCGTATATGAATGGGGGAGTACACTAGTGAAACTCTCATACACATGAAAGGGGGGAGTTCAGAAATAATTTCAAAATGATTTCATCTCCTTTCAACTAACAAAGGGGGGGAAATGTTAATGAAATTGATGGTGGTTGTCATATTGAAAGTCTCGACGACATCAGAAAAAGCACCCAGTGGGCATCAATAAATTTGCCAGTGGGCGGTCGACAGAAAAATCAACAATGAGCATTTTTCGACAGCATCAACAAAATCAAAAGTGATTTGTTCTTAACATCATCAACATCATCAGCCAATGTGCGATCATCATCACCAGATTTACTAGTGGGTGTTCTCAAATTTTTTCAGTGGAAAAAGGATGTTAATTTCAAGCAAAGGATAGATGGATCCTTTTGCATCTTGGCACGTGATGAAGTGTCAAGCGGAATTTAGAGATGAATCAGACATGCAGCTGACTCATTATCTCTTCATATTGCATTTTTTTCAGCATCCAACTTTGGCGGTTTTTCAGGCAATTTTTTTGAGGATCAACATGAGAACTTGGAAGATGGTTCCTCATTCTAATTCTATATTTATCATTGAGGGGGGAATGTTAGCCTCACTCTCATAAAAAATTATAAATCCAAAGTTAATTGAATTAATTAAATATTGAAAATTAGGAATTTATGCCTAATTTTCTAGATTGAGTTGGTTCCTCTTAATTAAGAGTTAGTTTAGGCCTACCTAACTTGGCTCCTAGATTAGTGTGTGGTTGAGATATTTTCTCAACCAAGTTGTCCCAGATAGAAGCACTATCTTGAGACAACTTCCTCATCTATTTATTTTTATTATAACATTATTTTAATAATGAAGAATATGTGAGGAGTACAGCAAAGAACGTGTGGCCTTTTCTACTAGTTTTATGTCTCTGGTATTTTTTATGAGTGTTTTATGAGTTGATTAATTTTCTACACAATTTTCACAAAGGAAAATTAGAACCAAGATATCATTTTTTTATCTTGTATTGTAGCACAAGAAACAAAAGGGGATGTATGGTTTCTAGATTCAAGGTGCAACAATAACATGATAGGGAACATAGGAATGTTTACCAATCTAGATGAAAGTGTGAACTCTGAAGTGAAATTAGGGGCTGATAACAAAGTTTTTGTCATGGGAAAAGGAAGAGTCAAAATTCTAACAAAGAAGGGGGAGAATAAGTACATTTCAGATGTTTATTTTTTCCTTGGTTTGGAGAAAAACCTTATAAGCATTGGACAACTCATGAAAAAGGTCTACAATGCCTTTTTCAAAAATGGAGAGTGCATAATTTTGGATAAGTCTCCAAGAAAACAGCTGATTGCAAAATTTTATATGACAATAAATAGAATGTTTCCTCTCAACCATGTTTAAAGGAAGAAGGTACGCACGCACAACTGTTAGTGAATTTAGAAGAGGATGAAATAAAAGTTGCAATTTTCATACAAGTTAATTTTCAAGTAGAGGTCAAACATGAAAAATAGTTATGGAATTTGAGATTTGTTCACCTTAATTTTGGACGTTTGAATTTGTTGCATACGAAAAGCATGGTGAAGGGATTTCCATTCATAGGAAAACTAGACACCCTATGTGAAGGATGCATCTTGGGAAAACAAAATAGAAATACATTTCCAACAGGAAATTCAATAAGGGAAAAAGGACCCTTAGATATTGTCCATTTAGATTTATGTGGACCAATGCAGACACCATCAATTGGTGTCAGCTATTATTTTTTGACTTTCATAGATGATTATACAAGGAATTCATGGGTCTAATTCCTAAAACATAAAAGTGAAGTGTTTTAGCACTTTCACCAATAAAAATCTCTTGTTGATAATAAAAGTGGACACTACATCAAAGTTTTGAGGACCGACAAAGGTGGAAAATACATCTCAAATGACTTCTTACATTTTTGCAGGGATCATGGAATTCACAAGAAATTTACAATGAAGTATACACGCCAACAAAATTGATCCATATTTATGCAGGAATGCAACAGAATATAGAAATAACCATAAACATAGAAATACAGTTAAAATAAGGCTTCATTTCATTAATATCAAATCACAGAAATATGCTTACAAACATGATGGAAATAAAATAGCTAGGCTGCTGGTAGAAAATCTCTGAGAAGAGATGTGGCGACTACAAACCTCTGAACTGTATTACAATGAGGCTCAAGGGCCTATTTATTATGGAGAAACAATGGAGAATTCTAAATGTCCAAAAACGTAACCCTAGGAGATGAAGCGCCAAAACTATGGGCCCCGTTTGGGTAAATTGGTGTTTCAACTTCCCAGGGACATAACTTTGGCATACTATCTCCGTTTGGGGCTTCAAAACGGGTCCGGAAGTTCAGGACCCAAAAACCTGCTCAAAATAGTAAGTTGTGAAAAAAACTGAAAGAGACAATGGTGGGGCCCCAAGTGGAATAGGAAGGTGGCCACCAATATCCACCTGGATCATTCCTCCCCCCTTAGGAAGCAATGGTCCCCATTGTGTTGAGTTCCTCCATAAGATGAGGAAACTTCTGTTGAACTTGGTCCCTGATGAACCACTTGCCTTGGTGCAGGAGTTGGCCAGCTTTGACAACCCAATACAGTTGGATATTCTGTCGGTGAGTGTTCTTGATTTGCATGTCCATGATACAGTCTGTGGTGGCTTGCTCCATGCAGTCTGGGTTTAAATATTTTGGTGTAAGTTCTTCTGCAATGTTAGAGGTGTCGAATAGAGGTGGGCAGTAGTGATGAAGGCGGTCTACATTGAATACTGGGTGCAGACCGAGGAATGGTGGAATACTGAGCTCGAAGGCATTGTTCCCTACAACCTTGGTGATGGTGTACGGCCCATATCGGAGTGGGTGAATCTTGTGGTGGGGTCCAGTGAGGCGCTCCTTCTGCAGATGTAGCCACATTTTTTCGCCCACCTAGAAGTTGTGTGGCACCTGATGTTGATCATGTCGTTGCTTGTACTTAGCATTGGCTCTATCAAATATGTCATGAACCTGTTGGCAGATGTGTTGAATGTGCTCGATGAAGTTGTTTGCTTTGTCAGCTTCAGACTGGACATGAGCTGAATCGGCCTGATGTTGGGAAAAATACTGAGAGGGGGGGGGATTTTGTGCAGATAATCAAACTTTTATTTTTTCTTTTCTAAAAACCCATATGCTACTTTACTGAAGGAAACTAGCATATATACGCGGATATCCTTTACAGAATTCGCGTATGTCCAGAGATCTAATTATGTGATTGAATCTTAACTCAGTTCATTGCATTATTCATTCATCAGATATTTCAGAAACAGTAAACAGGTGCAGACAGAACAAAATAATCATCACACATATGGAACACGCATGAAAACCAGGATTTTTAGGTGGAAACCCAATTCGGTAGAAAACCATCGCTGTCGTCGCTTCAGCCTTCAAAATTTATTATTAAGAAAAATTCTTACAATCATGTACTGGTGCAGACTCAAACCAGCACGCAAGCACCCACCTACAGAAGGCTACAACCTTCTCTCATTTACCAGCCTATCTTGGAAGGGAACTACAACCCCCTGCTCTCGTTTACCAGCCTCTCCTGGAAGGTAGCTATGACCCCCTGACTGAAGGCTTCGACCCTCAGCACCACTGCAGACCACGTTTCATAAATTTTCAAACTGGATCAAGCAGCTTCAACACAACCCTTCACTTATCAATAATCATATCTTGCTCAATGCTTTAAACAGAACAGTAAGACCACTGTAACCAGAATATCAGATATAACCCAGACTTCAGAATAGATATGCAGAAACACATTCAACCTTCAGCAACCATTAGATTAGAAATCATACGCGCTTTTATTTGATCAGACCCGCGTTTGTACGCTCTTTCCAGCAGACGAACCCGCGTATACTTCAGTGCATTTTCTAGGGAAAACCCTAATTGCGCATACGCACTTTTCCTTCCACAGACCCACGTATACACGCTCTTTTCATGAAACAAACATGCGTATAGATCTACAAAAGATAAATTTTGCAGTACAGACCAGATATATGAACTTACCTAGATTTCCTCAATCTCTTCAACAGGATTGCGCCAGGTCTTCTTCACTTCTTTTCAGATCATCCTTGACATTCACCATTTCTAGATCTAGAGATCTTGAGCCTTCATCATGTTCATAGGTGCATCATAGATTTAGATCTATCAATTAGAAATAGGGTTCAACCATACAGATATACTTCAGAGTGAAGTATTCATCAAAGCCCAGATTCCTGCACGCCCTTGCACAATGAATTTCTTCTCCTTATATAGGGTTACCCTTTATCAATACCATGAGCCAAAACCACATAACTTCCAATGGTATTCCTGGACGGGATCTCATAGACAATCCAGTGCTTAATACAATGGGTCAAAACCATGGTATTTACTCCTTGTTTTACATATTTAGAGCGCATTTGAGCATACGCGACTTGCAACGTTAATTCCCGCGTGCATACGCTACTTTGCCTAGACAAACCCGCGTATGCCTTGAGACACACACTTTTCATCAATGTTCAGGCACATACTGAGATCATCAGAATTACATTATTTAGTAAGCTCATTAAGTCAAGAACAACTTCGTCAAGTAGGTTGCCATCATCTTCATCAAGTGGGTTGCCATCAAGGACAACACTCTGCATCATATTGCCAACAATCTCCCCCTTTGAACTTGATGGCAACCATGATGGTGTTTGATCACCATAACAGATAAATACATTAAGCACATCCATTATTCATGAAAACACTATGTCACTCTCCCCCTTTGACATCAAGGGCAAAGGGCGGATCAAAACCAACACAAGGTTTTTCTCCTCATGTAGACATAAGAGCTCTGCAGATCTAATGTGCACTAAAGTTACCATTCTCCCCCTAAGTTCATGCTGAATCTTCAAACATATTTTTCAATGAAGTACATGAATCTATGACCTTCCTATCACCAAGACTCATATTTAAATAAAAGATCCAACCAAGTGGATTTACATATGCAACTTAAATACCCAACGAAATGGGTTTACACATTTTGACTCAACTACCCAACCAAGTGGGTTTACAAATTTGAACAAGTCCTTACATGACTGAATATTACAATTTACATCATGGGTCTCAACATGACGTTTTCATCAAATTACAAGTATGAATTTTCACAACCAAAAAGACCTCAAGAGAGAGATCAAGTTTCAGAACCATCATAATGCCAACAATGCATTATTCTCAGCCAGGCTAATGCTCCCCCTGAAACTGTGCATCCTTTCCATACGACCAAAAATCCTCCTTAGCTTGAGTAACCTGAACACTTTCAACAACCAATCATCAAGGCATCTTCACCCAATATCAAAGAATGAAACAGAAATATGAGAGCTGAAACATCACCAGAGAAGCCATACAACATCAAGGATACCAAACAGCACCATAGCTTGTGCTGAAGAATGCTGACCCAGAAACTTTTTCAGCAACCACCCATACGCGGTTTTCTGTGTATGAACTCGCGTATATACATGACTGTCTTTAAAGAAACCCGCGTATCCAATTTAATCATATCTGATATTCTGAGAGGCAGAGACAACACCCAACTTTTGTCTGAGATATTCGAACGCTTCCCTGGGCAGAGGTTTGGTAAAAATATCAGCAACTTGTTCTTTGGAGGGAACATACTCCAACTTCACCTTTTGTTCAAGCACTTGTTCACGTAAGAAGTGATACTTGATGGGGATGTGCTTGGTCTTTGAATGCATAACAAGATTCTTTGAGATACTGATGGCACTTGTATTATCACACATAATGGAGATAGGAGAAGTACATTTGATTTGAAAATCTTCCAAGGTTTGCATCATCCAAAGGAGTTGAGTGCAACAAGATGCGGCAGCCACATATTCTGCTTCAGTAGTAGATAAGGCAATCTAACTTTTCTTCTTACTAAACCAAGATACCAACCGGGGCCCCATATATAATGCACCACCACTTGTGCTTTTCCGATCATCAACATTTCCAGCCCAATCTGCATCAATGTAAGCATGAAGAGTAAGATCAATATTATTTGGATACCATAGTCCAAAGTCTTGAGTTCCTTGTAGATATTTGAATATTCTTTTGACAGCCTGAAGATGAGATTCTTTTGGATTGACTTGGAATCATCCAACAATTCCAACTGCATGCATAATATCTGGTCTAGTCCCAGTGAGATACAGAAGACTTCCTATCATAGATCTGTATTCTGGTTGATTCACCGTGGGAGAATCATCATGAGAACTGAGATTACATCTGGTTACCATTGGTGTGCTTACAGGTTTGCACTCTTCCATCCCATACTTCTTCAGAATTTTCTTAAGGTATTTTGCTTGAGATAAGAATATACCTTCTATAGTTTGATGCACTTGTAAGCCAAGAAAAAATGTTAGTTCCCCAAGTAAAGACATTTCAAATTCTTGCTGCATGACAGAAGCAAATTTCTGACTCATAGATTCTTCATTACTTCCAAAAATGATATCATCAACATATACAACTACAATCAATAGTTTTTCATTTTCAATTTTTGTGTATAAGTTACTATCAGCAGACCCCTTTGGAAATCCTTGTTGATGAAGATATTTGTCAAGACGATAATACCATGCCCTTGGATCTTGTTTGAGACCATATAAAGCCTTTTTAAGTCTGCAAAAAATATTTTCATCATTTCCCAAAATGAATCCTTCTGGTTGTTCTATATAAACTTCTTCTTCTAGATCACCATTGAGGAAAGTAGATTTGACATCCATTTGATAAACTTTGATTTGTTGAAAAATTGAAAAAGCAAGAAACATTCTTATGGCTTCAAGTCTAGCTACAGGAGAAAAAGTTTCTTCAAAGTCTATACCTTATTTTTGAGTATACCCTTTGCAAACCAGTCTAGCTTTGTTTCTTATAATGTCCCCATTCTCATTTAGCTTGTTCTTGAATATCATTTGGTTCCAATGACATTTTTATCATGTGGTCTTGGTACCAATTCCCAAGTGTGGCTCTTTTCAATTTGATCAAGTTCTTCATTCATGGCCTGAATCCAACATTCATCTTTGCTAGCTTGATTGACATTGTGTGGTTCAATCGTGGATAGAAATGCCAGATAGCTAGGAGATCCCACAAGAGTCCTCCTTGTTTGTACACCTGATTCCTTGTCTCCCAAAATTTGAGATTCGGGATGATTCTTTTGAACATATTTGGATGGAGCTTTTCCAGATAAATCATCTTCAGGTTATTCATTGGATCCAATGTCTATATCATTTCTATTTGATGTAGAAGGACAAAAGTCACCATCATCTTCTTCTTTTGTTTCTCTTTCTTCTTTAGGGACTGCATGAGACTCATCAATAACAACATCAATACATTCAACAATCTTTCGAAGCCTTTTATTGTAACATTTGTATGCCCTGCTTGTAGATGAGTAACCAAGAAGTATTCCTTCATCTGATCTAGGTTCAAACTTGCCAAGCTTTTCATCATTATTTTTGATAAAGCATTTACTTCCAAAAACTCTAAAATGTTTCACAGAGGGAGAATTACCATACCAGAGTTCATATGGAATTTTGTCACTATTTACACGAACATGTGCCTTGTTAAGAATATTTGCTGCTGTGTGAGCTGCTTCTCCCCAAAAAATGTCAGGTGTTCCGGAATCATCAAGCATAGCTCTAGCCATTTGTTGAATTGTTCTATTCATTCTTTCTGCTACGCCATTTTGTTGTGGAGTGCCTGCTACAGAGAACTGCCTTTTTATGCCATGTTGTTCACAAAATTCAAAGAATTCATTTGATGTATATTCTCCTCCTCGATCAGATCTAAGACACTTGATTTTTAGATCTAATTCATTTTCAACCAGCGCTTTGAAGATCTGAAATTTTTCAAATGCCTCATCTTTGTGTTTGATCAACCCAATCCAACACATTCTAGAGAAATCATCAATGAATATGATATAGTATTCTTCACCACGTGGTGAATTTGTCCTCATAGGTCCACATATGTCAGTATGAATGAGTTCAAGAGGCTTACTTGACGATCCTTCCTTGGCATTGAATTGCACTCTGGTTTGCTTACCGAATTGACAGGATTTGCATATGATACTTTTAGGTAGAGAAATATTGGGAAGACGACGAACAACATTAAGTTTGCTTGATTTGTTGATTTGAGAGAAGCTTAGATGCCCCAACCTTCTATGCCATAGCCAGTTTTATGAAGATTTACTCAAGTAACATTCTTCTTTGCAATTCTTCAATACATATAGGTTGCTTGGAGTTCTTTTTCCTTTTATAATTGTTTTACCTGTATCAAGATCACGAACCACACATTCTTTTGAACTAAAGACAACTTCAGTTCCTTGATCACACATTTGACTTACACTTAACAGGTTATGCCTTAATCCATCCACATACATGACATAATTAGCCTTCACATTTTCTTTTAGGAACACAGACCCTTTTCCTTTAATTACATCAAGAGTATCATTTCCAAAAGTAACTTTCTTTTCCTTTTCTAGAGCACTATATGCACGAAGTTTGTTTTTATCACCTGTCATGTGTCTCGAGCATCCACTATCAATGTACCATTGATTTTCTTCACCTTCCGCAAATAATGCTATGCCACAATTTTCAACCTGTGATTCCTTCTTTTTCCATATTTTGGATTTTGAAGGAAGATGCTCTTTTGGCTGAACTTTGCTCCTGCATTCAGATTCTTCATGCCCATAGCTATTGCAATAAGCACATTCAACTTCATTTAGAAGAGGAGAAAAGTTTTTATAGGTATTCTTCTTTGTTTCAATATCAACCCTTTTCTTTCTTGCTTTTCTTGTCATGATGATTTTATATGCAACACATTGAGGAGCTTTATGGCCAAAATTGTGACATGAGAAACATTGTCCATTGAAGAAGAAATTTCTGCGATCATGAAATATTCTACTTGAATTTACCTGTTGATTGGGGCTTCTTTGAAAGATATTCCTGTTAGTGTTCCTTGCATTAAGATGATCATGCTTTACCTGTAAAGATTCTTTATTTCCTTGCTGAGTGGCAGAATTTTGTAAACCAGCTGTAGCTGCTTTTAGATAATTTGGTGCTGAAGCTTGAGAAGATTCTCCAATATATCCAAGACCTGTATTTATAAGAGGAGAACGTTGTACCTTGATAATCTCATCTAAGGTTTCAGATCCTTTAGCAAATCTGAAATTCAGAGTCTTTGCTTTCTCAAATTCTTTTCTTACACTTACCACTTCACATTCTAATTTCTCATTCTGTTTCTTTGCCTCTTCAACCTGCTTTTCCAGAGTCTCAATGGTTATTTTCCTTTCTTCTAAGAGAATTTTATATTCTTCTAAGAGAATTATTCTTTTTTCTAAGCGTATTTTGAGTTGATTGTTCTCTTCAAGAAAATCATTGTCCTCTAGAGCATCCACAAAAGTATCATTTTCTTCTTTAGATTCAAATGCCATGAGAAGTCTAAGATCTTGTTCACATTCTTCCTCACTATCAGATACCACATCACTGTCATCATGAGTATAGTAAATTCTTCTAGTGCTAGACCGATTCTTATTTCTAGCTACTTCCTTTCCTTTTGTAGGTGTTTCTTTGTGAGGACACTTAGCAGCATAATGACCAACTCTTCCACAATTAAAACATTTGAAAGAAATCTTACCTATAAACCGTCCTGTACCAAGTTGAAGTTTCTTTACAAAATTTGCCTCATCTTCTTCTGAAATATATCCTGATCCTTCTGCTTCTTGTACTTCTTTCCCTTTTGTAGAATCTCTAAAAACAACTTCTTTGACTTCAGATGGTCCTCCTCTTCTCATTTCATATGTAGTCAGTATGCCATGAAGTTGCACCACAGTAAGATTTTGAAGATCCTGTTTTTCTTCAAGAGCAGAGACTTTTGACTCAAATTTTGCCGTTAGCGATCTCAAAATTTTCTCAACCAAAGTAGTTTCGGTTATTGTTTCTCCCAGATTTTTCATACGATTTACAACATCATCAAGATGTAAAAAGAAACTGGCAATACTCTCATCACTATGCATCTTTAAATTTTCATATTCAATTCTGAGAGTTTGGATTTTTTCACTTTTTACCTTTGCATCACCTTCATAACTCAGAATGATTGTGTCCCATATTTCTTTTGCTGTATTCAGCTGCATGACTTTGACAAATTTTGATTATGTTAGACTTCCTATTATAGCATTGACCACTTTTTCATTTGATTCATAATTCTTCCTTTCAGTTGGATCTGTTGGTGTAGTAGCTGGATATTGATATCCTTGTTCAACAATGGCCCATACATCTTCTCCCATAGACTGAAGAAAGGATCTCATCCTCATTTTCTAGAAGATTAAATTGCTTCCATTGAAGAGCAGAGGCTTGATAGATGTTGTTCCTTCTTGATAGCTCATCTTGCTTGATCTTCCTTCTAGCGGCTAAGATTTTTCAGAAGGACCTGCTCCGATACCAATTTTTGGGAAAAATACTGAGAGGGGGGGGGGGGGTGAATCAGTATTTTGTGCAGACAATCAAAATTTTATTTTTTCTTTTCTAAAAACCCATACGCTACTTTACTGAAGGAAACTAGCATATATACGCAGATATCCTTTACAGAACTCGCGTATGTCCAGAGATCTAATTATGTGATTGAATCTTAACTCAGTTCATTGCATTATTCATTCATCGGATATTTCAGAAACAGTAAACAGGTGCAAACAGAACAAAATAATCATCACACATATGGAACACACATGAACACCAAGATTTTTAGGTGGAAACCCAATTCGGGAGAAAACCACCGCTGCCGCCGCTTTAGCCTTCAAAATTTATTATTAAGAAAACTTCTTACAATCATGTACTGGTGCAGACTCAAACCAGCATGCAGGCACCCACCTGTAGAAGGCTACAACCTTCTCTCATTTACCAGCCTATCCTGGAAGGGAGCTACAACCCCCTGCTCTCATTTACCAGCCTCTCCTGGAAGGGAGCTATGACCCCCTGACTGAAGGCTTCGACCCTCAGCACCACTGCAGACCACGTTTCATCAATTTTCAAACTGGATCAAATAACTTCAACACAACCCTTCACTTATCAATAATCATATCTTGCTCAATGATTTAAAAAGAACAGTGAGAACACTGTAACCAGAATATCAGATATAACCTAGACTTTAGAATAGATATGCAGAAAAACATTCAACCTTCAGAAACCATTAGATCAGAAATCATATGCGCTTTTATTTGATCAGACCTGCGTTTGTACGCTCTTTCCAGCAGACCAACCTGCGTATACTTCAATGAATTTTCTAGGGAAAACCCTAACTGTGCATACATGCTTTTCCTTCCACAGACCCGCGTATACACGTGCTTTTCATGAAACAAAACTGCGTATAGATCTACAAAAGATAAATTTTGCAGTACATACCAGATCTATGAACTTACCCAGATTTCCTCAATCTCTTCAACAGGATTTCCCCAGGTCTTCTTCACTTCTTTTCAGATCATCCTTGACATTCACCATTTCTAGATCTAGAGATCTTGATCCTTCATCATGTTCATAGGTGCATCATAGATTCAGATCTATCAATTAGAAATAGGGTTCAACCATACAGATATACTTCAGAGTGAAGTATTCATCAAAGCCCAGATTCCTGCATGCCCTTGCACAATGAATTTCTTCTCCTTATATAGGGTTACCCTTTATCAATACCATGAGCCAAAACCACATAAATTCCAATGGTATTCTTGGACGGGATCTCATAGACAATCTAGCGCTTAATACAATGGTTCAAAACCATGGTATTTACCCCTTGTTTTACATATTTAGAGCGCATTTGAGCATACGCAACTTGCGACGTTAATTCTCGCGTGCATACGCTACTTTGCCTAGACAAACCCACGTATGCCTTGAGACACACACTTTTCATCAATGTTCTGGCACATACTGAGATCATCAGATTTACATTATTTAGTAAGCTCATCAGGTCAAGAACAACTTCGTCAAGTAGGTTGCCATCATCTTCATCAAGTGGGTTTCCATCAAGGACAACACTCTGCATCATATTTCCAACACCTGAGTAGTTGCAAATGGCATGGCTACGTCGATGGGACATAGTGGTTGGAATCCCAAGCCCACCTGAAAGGGGTTGTGGCTGGTTGAGCTGTGGAGAGCCTGGTTATAACTGTGTTGTACATAGGGAAGGATCTCATCCCATGTGTGTGGATGCTTTGAATTGTACATGTGTAGAATGTGTACAATCATCCTGTTGATGACCTCTATCTGGCCATCAGTTTGGGGATGGAAAGTTGTGGACTTGGTGAGCTTGGTGTCCAACATTGACTAGAGGCTAGACCAAAATGTGTTGAGGAACCTGCTGTCGCGATCTAATATGATATATTTTGGGATCCCAAAGTGCACCCACACTTTTTCAAAGAAGAGTTTAGAAGTGGCTTCTGCTGTGATACTCTTCTTGCAGGTCGCCGTAATGGCCATCTTTGAGAATTTGTCGAAGACCATGAAAACACAGTCGTTTCCATGCTTAGTAGAAGGAAGGCCCGACATGTAATCCATGGAGATGGATTCCCAAGGTCAACTAGGGGTAGGTAGCGGAGTATAGAGCCCTTGCTTCTTGATGGTCGGTTTGGCAATGGTGTACACAGTGCAGGATCTTATGTACTTCCCGACATCCTGTCAAAGGTTTGGCCAATAGAAATACTTCTATAATACTGCCACTGTTTTCTCGACCCCAAAATTCCCAGTGACTTGACTGTAGTGTGCTTCCCATATCATCTTGGCACGCTCACTTGAAGGAACACAAATATGTCCCAAGTGACATAATAGTGCATCTTGGAGGTGAAAATTTGGAACTTGCATACCCCCCAAGAGTGCCTTATATGTATGGCTGAATTCTGGATCGCTCTTGTAGAGAAGCGGCCAATCATAAGTCTCATGCCCACAAGAGTTGAGAACTGTGGTTATGGCCACGATTAGTGGTCAGATGAGGCAATCTGCAACATTATTGGTGCTACCCTTCGTGTACTTGATGTTCAAATGAAATTGTTGCAGATATGTGGACTAGTTCTGATGGCAATCGTTTTGTAACTTCCCTTGTGTCTGTATGACCTGCAACGTTCAGTGGTCTGTGTGGATGATTTTCTCCTTCCCCAAAATGTAATGCTTCCATTTTTGACAATCTTTCACAATGGAATACATTTCTTTGTCATAAGTGGGATACTTTCAAACTGTGTTAGACAATGTCTCACTGTGATATGCCACTGGATGCCCCAGTTGAGCAAGACCTACCCCAATAGCATAGTCAGAGGCATCTGTCTCGATCTCAAATGGTTGTTGCAAGTCTAGTAATGTGAGCACTGGGGCAGAACAGAGGCGATGTTTCAATTCTATGAATTCCTTCTATTGAGATTCTGACCAACAGAATTTTGCTTTCGCTCATCCCTTGATGACTTGACTCAAAGGCCAAGTGATATGAGAGAATCCCAACACGAACCTGTGGTATAAATTAGCAAGACCCAGAAAGCTATGAAGCTCTGTTAGGGTGGTTGGGGATGGCCAATCCTAAATGACTTGGATCTTGCCTGGATCCACATGCACCCCCCTTTCATCAATAATGTATCCCAGATATTGAACCTAGTTCATGCCAAAAGTTTACTTCTCCAAATTGGCACACAAATTGTGTTGTCGCAGTGTTTGGAGGACTTCTCGGATGTGGTGGAGGTGCTCTTCCCAAGTCTGGCTGAAGATAAGAATGTCATCCAAGTATACCACTACAAATGAGTTGCTGAATGGATGCAAGATGTCATCCATCAACCTCATGAAGGTTGCGGAAGCAATTGTCAATCTGAAAGGCATGACAAACCATTCGAAAAGGCCCTCCTTGGCTTTGAAGGTAGTCTTCCACACATAAAAGGGTTTGATTGGTACCTGGTGATACCCAGACTTCAAGTCAATCTTGTTGAAATATTTTTCCCCTTTGAGTTGGTCTAGAAGGTCATCAATCCATGGGATCGGGTACCTATTCCGGACAGTGATCTTGTTCAGCACCCGATAATCAATACAGAGTCTCCAAGTCTCACCCTTCTACTGTACCAACACGATCAGGCTCCCACAGGGCAATGAACTTGGTCGGATGTGACCTTTCTGTAGTAGCTCCTGAATCTGCCTCTTGATTTCATCATTCTCCAAAACATAGCACCCATAGATCGGTCCATTGGGTAGCGACACACCTAGGGTCAGGTCAATGGGGTGCTTGACCTGACAGTGTAGAGGCACCCTTGTGGATGAGGTGAAGATGTCCCCGTACTCCTCCACAACCTTGTCCATTTGTTGTTTTCGTGCAGAGGAGCCATGTCTGGAGGTCGTGGCCACAGTCTTCTTCTTGCACTGGGCGTGGATCATCAGGAAAACAAATTTCCTGGTTTGGGAAATGATCTTACTGCATTGTTTTGTAGTAACCAAAGAGATAGTGGGAGGTAGTGGTACCTATGGTATCCTGTACAATTTATTTCCCAAAGTAACAATAACAGCACGAGGTCGAGACTCATACACAGCATGTCGCTTCCACAAGTATGGTTGGCCTAACAATACATCAGAAACATCAATAGGAGCAATGTCTCACAATACCTCATCCGTGAAGGGCTTGATGCTATAGGTAAGGTGGCACTATTGGCTGACGCGAAGATCTCGTCCTTAGTGAAGCCACCCGATGGTGTATGGTTGTGGGTGCGCTGTGGTCGGCAAGCCCAACCGCTTCATGAAATATGCTGAAATGAGGTTCTTTTGGCTCCCATTTTCAACAATGAACCATAGCGGGGAACCCTTCACCCACATCTGGGAGTGGAAAAGACGCTCTGCCTCCTCTAGATCTTCTGGTTCCTCCTTCTGGATCTTCATAGTGGCAACAGTGGCGTTGGGCTCCGCATCAGTAATCTGCTTCCATTTGTCATTCACCTTGTCAAGTTTTGATTCAGAGTCAGAGCATGCATCTGATTCAGAAGCCCTCATCTCGACCACCAGCGACTGCTTGGCCCGACACTCACTTGTGTTGTGAGTGGAGTAGTTATGGAACTCACACCACTTTCCCATGTCCTTATTTTGCTTCACAGTGTTGTTCTTTGCTTGTGTCTTTGGCAGGTTTTCTTGGGCCGCTATGCCTTGGCTTTGTACTTTTTTCTGCGGTTTGGGGACACCTTTCCCTTGCTTTTGATTCGTAGATCCAAAGTCTCGCTTCTTCTGTTTGAATTTTTGCTCAATATTGGCAGCATACCGATATGCCGTACCAAGCGAGGAGATGTCGAGGAACTCCATTTCTTCTTGAATGTATATATGCAGAAAACTGTGATACTTTAGCACCAAATTTTTCTATGAATCTTTGATACCCAACTTTGTGCGTAGGGTATGGAACAAATTTGTTAGCTCATGCACATCTTGATCCCTTTGTTGTCGCAGCATGGTCCATTGTATGTACTTGTCCTCATAGCTCCCCATGAGATAATATTGTTCCTTGATGGCATATCGGAATGAATTCCAAGTGGGTATGGCTGAGAAAAATATGGTTTTGTCTCGTTCATTTTCTCACAGTAGGTTTCCCATCAGTCCTTGACATGGGGGGTAGCTTTGAGGAGTGCAAAAATAATCTTCTCCCGGTCGAAAAAATCATGAACTGATAAATATCCTTCTAATAGATTCAACCATATATCTACGGCATCTGCATCTATTTGACCCTAAAATATGGGAATGTCAAAGTTTACTTGTACCTTAAAGGGAGTCACACCTCCAAAGTGGTTGCTGGATGCAGATGCGCCGCTGGTGGGCAGTCATTGAAGGATCTGGGCAAAGCTATCCATCATCATGTTCCTTTGTTTTTCGAAGGCCTCCACGAGCAATATTTTGATAGGATCTCTTGCTCCCTCATCTTCCTTTTCTTCCCCCATGGGTGTCCATCGAGGTTTGTGAGGCTGATCTTGCAAAGGTTCCACCAGATCGAGCCCTAACTCCTTATACCCCGACCTCATTCGAAACAGGCAAAGAAGGATCGAGAAAAAGTAGACCGCTCTGATACCACTGATCTGGATTTATGCAAGAACACAATAGAATACATGAATAACCATAAACATAGAAATACAACAGAAATGAGGCTTCATTTCATTAATATCAAATCACAAAAATATGCTTACAAACATGATGGAAATAAAATAGCTAGGGTGCTGGTAGCGAATCTCTAAGAAGAGATGTGGCGACTACAGACCTCTAAATTGTATTACAATGAGGCTCGAGGTCCTATTTATTATGGAGAAATAATGGAGAATTCTAAATGTCCAAAAACCTAACCCTAGGAGATGAAGCACCAAAACTATGGGCCCCATTTGGGTAAATTGTTGTTTCAACTTCCCAAGGATGTAACTTTTGCATACTATCTCCGTTTGGGGCTTCAAAATGGCTCTGGAAGTTTAGGACCCTAAAAACTGCTCAAAATAGTAAGTTGTGAAAAAAATTGAAAGAGACAATGGTGGGGCCCCAAGTGGAATAGGTGGGTGGCCACCAATATCCACCTGGATAAAAAATGGTGTCGCGGAAATAAAAAATAGGACCATTATGGAAATGGCAAGGAGTATGTTGAAGGAAAAACATTTTCCAAATGACTATTGGGTTGAGGTTGTCTCTTGTGCATCATATATCATCAATAGGTATCCAACCAAAAGTGTCAAAAATGTGGTTCCTAAAGAGGCATGGAGTGGAAGAAAGCATAATGTCACTAACATGAGAGTGTTTGGATGTGTGGTTTATGTACATGTCCCAGATGAATTAAGGAATAAGTTGGAAAAAAAAGGGGACAAATGCATATTTGTCCGATATAGTGATGAATCCAAGGCATACAAGTTCTACAATCCATTAACCAAGAAGGTCATAATCAACAGATATGTGAAGCTCATAGAAGAGGAAGCATGGGATGGAAGTTTAGAGAATACAATCAATGTGAAAATATGTATACCACATCATGACAAAGAGGAATTGACCGCAATAAGTAATTCCTCAATGGTGACTTCTCCTACTCCTATTCAAGCTCAACAAAGTAGCCACCGACTGACACCGTTAACAAATAATAGGAAAATGTCGAGCAGTCAAGCAAGTACTACTCCAAGTACACCAAAAATACCAAAAATGTAATATAAATCAAGCACAACATCAAGTGACATGTCAATCCCATATCTCGCAAGCATAAGAAGACAAAAATTCAGAAATTTAAGTGAAATTTATAAGAAAAATGAAGTTGATGGTAGTGCAGGTCAAAATTCCTTATTTGCAATGTTTTTTCATGTAGATGGCCCAATCCATTTTGAGAATGTATTCAAAGAAGAAAACTGGGCAGCGCCATGGATGAATAAATAGGAGCAATAGAAAAGAATGACAAATGGGAGTTTTTGTACCTTCCGCAAGGAAAATAATTCATTCGAGTGAAGTGTGTATATCAGACCAAGAGAAAAGTGCAAGGAAATATTGAAAATCATAAAGAAAGGTTAGTTGTCGAAGGATACAACAATAACATGGAATATATTATGCAGAAACATTTGTGCTAGTCGTGATTTTAGGTCCCTATATTGCTAGTGTAGTCCCTTATTTTTGTTAGTGTAGCCCCCTTATTGTTATTGTTGTACCCCTATAACCCCCATATTGTTATTATTGTGCCCTTACATTTTTATTGTTAGTTCGGCTAGGATTATATTGTGACCCCATGGACTCCTATATATAGAAAGGAGGTTTTGTCATTTGAATCATCCAAATAATTGTTCATTTATGTAGTGTAAAGGAGGTTTCTCCCTCGAAGTGGTTGATTTCTAAGGCTTTGATATCTTTTTTCTTCTATTTTTAGACCTGGTTTCATAACATTTGGTATAAAAGGCTTTGGATTCTAGGGTTTCACTGCTTCAAATAGGTCATCATGGAATTTTCGATATAAATTTTTTTCTACGAGGATTCAGACACTAAAACAAAAAACCCATTTTGAAGAAACCTGAGGAATTTCGTGTAAGAAATTCAGATCTTTGTTCGCAATATTTTTGGGGATATGATCTGTGGAAGTTATGGTTTTTGTAGGCTCCCAAATTTCATCTAAAAGATAAGACCTTGGGAAAATTTCCATAACTCTCTCTCTGAGCATCAAATTGAAATTCTATAAAAAATGGTTGATAGTACACATATTTTTGTTTCCTTTGTATCAATTTCAGAGCTAAAGGAGGAAACAATGACACGTGGCATGCCGTACAAGTTCTCTCTACTGAACCAATCCATAATTAGGTCATTGTGGGAGATTGGGCATAACGTTTCCTTGAATAATCCAAATCAGGTCAGACCAGTGGAATTTGAAAGAAGATTCAGAGGGATAATATAGGACCAAATTTCAGATATTGAAGATCTGAAATCACAGAAATAATTCAGTTTCAATATCGATCTCCTCAAAAGCAAGAAAAAGGTGTGTATTTATTTTCAAATTGCATGCCTTTTTTGAAAAATCAGTTTGAGGTGATTCCAAGGGAATATTGAAGCATAGATATCAAGATTGGGTTGTAAAATCACCCCTAAAAATAATTCAACACCCATTAAGCCCTCATAATACTCTACTATGACTCATGAAGAGGAATAAGTGCAACATGATATATCAAAACTACAAGAGAAAGTGCACCAAATTTTGCTCTCGTAAAGAGCAACAAAAAATGAAATGGAAGTTTTGAAGAAAGGTGTAGAAGCTAATAGGGATGGTTTGAAGAAAGGCGTGGAAGCTAAGATGAATGGTTTGAAGAATGGTATGGAAGACATGGAAGATATGAAGAATGATATAAAAGCAGACATGGAATTTTTGAAGGAAGGTTTGACAAAGCTGATACAAGAAATGATTCCTAAGGGTGAAAATATAGTAGATGAAACTCAGGATGAGAACAAAATAAATGTTAATCATGATTTCATAAACTCTAATTTTGGATTGAAGACCCAACATATTCCAAATATAGATATGAGGAAGTTTGATGACAAGGATCCCGTAACATGGATACTACATATGGAGCAATATTTTGATCTCAATAATCTAAAAAACACACAAAATATACACCTTGAAACTTTATATTTAGAAAAAAATACATTTGAATGGTATCGATGGCTTTTCTCCTGTAAAAAAAATGTCACTTGGTCAATTTTTACGGAGGAAATGATAGCACATTATGAGGATACAAAGAGCAACACATTATTTAGCCAATTTATAATTCTCAAACAAAAGGGTTCAGTAGTGGAGCACATTGACAACTTCCAAATATTGAATATAAGGGTAGTCGATATTCCAGAGGAATAGAGGATTGATGTCTTCATAGGGAATTTGAAGGATAACATCCAAGAAGAGGTTCGCCTTTGGGAACCTAATTCATTGGAGAAGGCATTCAAGTTGGCAAGAAAAATTGAATGTAAAATTATGGCAACAAGGAAGCCTACCACTTACATGTATAAAGATGGAAGTGTTGCTACTCCTAGACTTCCACAACCTACAAGGTTGACATCACAAAAATTGGAAGAAAAAATATAAAAATGGATTTTCTACAGTTGTGATAGAAAATACACTAAAGGTCATAAGTGTGCCGAGAAGAAATTATTTTACATAGATTATGAAGAGGGGGAAGAAAATTAGCAAGAAACTTCAAAATAAGAGGCTATACACTAGGAACCAACCCTAGAGAAAGAAGAAATAAGTCCGACCATATCCTGTAATACATTGGAAGGAATTAACACTCCTCAAACGCTCAATATAGAAGGACATATCAAGAAGAAAATGGTAATAGTGTTGATTGACTCGGGTAGTACCCATAATTTTATTCATTGTAAGGTAGCCAAGGCATTTAATTGCTTCCTATACCCAACACCATAATGTCAAGTGATGGTTGCAAATGGAGGAACTATAATTTTTTCTAGAAAATGCCACAATATCAAGCTAACCATGGGGGAATATGTATTTAATAGTCCAATGCTTTCCATTCCAATGGGAGGTGTTTATGTTGTACTAGGAGTACAACAGTTACAATATTTGGGGACGATAACTTTTAATTTTCAAGAACTTATCTTGAAATTTTTTTTGGAAGGAAAGGAAGTACAATTATGGGGTATCACAGGGAAGCTAGGAAAGATAATAAGCTCTAATGTCAAGACAAAGTTTCTGAAGAAAGATCAAAGAGGCGTAATTGCACAATTGTGCTCACTAGAAGTTCCAACATCAAAATAATTTATTTCTCTAGATCTCCAAAAATTCTTGGAAAATCATTCCAAGGGGTTTAAAACTCCCAAAGGACTCCCACCTATTTGTGATCGTGATCATGATATTAATTTGATTCCAGGAAGTGTTCCTCCAAACATCAGAGCTTACAGATATCATTATGTACGAAAGAGAGAAATTGAACGCATGATTGCAGAAATATTAGAGGCTAGTATAATTCAACCAGTTCAAAGTTATTTCTCTGCTCTAATATTATTGGTGCACAAGAAGGATGGATCATGGTGCATGTATATGGATTATAGGGAGGTCAATAAGCTCACTATTAAATATATATTTCCCATTCCTATGATTACTGAATTATTGGATGAATTACATGGAGAAATTTATTTTACCAAATTGGATATTTGTTCAGGATATCATCAAATTATAATGAAGGATGAACATATTCTGAAAATAACATTTCGAACTAATGAGGGTCATTATGAATTTTTGGTCATGCATTTTAGCCTTACCAATGCACCTTTTACATTTCAAGGGTTGATGAATTTCATTTTCAATCCCTTCCTTAGAAAATTTTTGTTAGTATTTTTTGATGATATACTAATCTACAACAGGTCTTGGAAGGATCATGTTCAACATGTTGATAGGGTGCTCAAACTATTGGAGGAGAAGAAATTATATGCAAAAACCTCCAAATGGTTCTTTGGAGTACAAGAGGTGGAATATATGGGTCATATTGTATCTCACGAGGGTATTAAGGTAGACCCTAACAAAATTAAAGCCATTAAGCAATGAAATTCAGCACAACCATAAAGTAGTTGTGAAGATTTCTTGAGTTAACAGAGTATTATTGCAAGTTTGTTAATAATTGTGGGAGAATAGCAGCACCTCTAACAACATTATTGAAGAAAGATTCATTTTCATGGACTCCTAAAGCAACTAAGGCCTTTTAACATCTTAAAGAGGAAATGTGCCTAGCACCGGTCTTAGCTATGCCAGACTTCACAAAATCCTTTATTATCGAATGTGATGCCTTAGTAAATGGAATTGGTGTTGTTTTAATGCAAGAAGGAAGACCCATTGCTTTTGAAATTCGTCCAATCAATGGAAAGTATTTACAGAAAGCTATTTATGAGAAGGAAATTTTGGCAATTCTACATGCACTAAAGAAATGGCGACCTTACGTAATGGGAAGACACTTCAAGGTAAAAACTGTTAGACACCTAATCCTCTATGGGTAGGTGTAGAAGAAAAATAGACCAAAGGATTCCAAGAGATCACTTGGAATGTGAAACGAAGGGTCACATAATGTATTATATATATGCATATTTGATAATAATAAGGCATCTCATGCTTATGTTTTCTATTTGTGTGTTTTTACCATAGCTGACTTCAACACGGTATCTGAGCGTAGGTGATACCTTGACATTTTCAGATTTTGACAGCTTCATTTTTAGCTACTCTACCTATTTATGCATCCTTAAATATCTGCCTTCTATAAACACCAATTCCTCATCTTCTCTTTGAAGAACCTTACCTATTTTTGGTAGTGTGATGCGTAGAGACAGAGCAAGCATGGCTAACTGTGTTTTGGAAAATTAACTGCGAACGATGTTGATTTTATCCTATTTGAACATTGGTGATTCTTTGCGCATGAACGGTATGTCATTTATTTAACTCACTGGTTCATGGTATTATGTTTTTGTTGGCCAAGCACAGGTTACCTCCGACCACCCTTGTTTTGGCATTGTGGCTTCGTGTCATTCCAACGGAAGCATGCCATTCCTATTCTTGCAGCAGAATCATGTTGTTTTTGTGTTAATCTACACCCTAAACTGACACCACCATTCCACTATATTATATTACACTGCTTGGTGTTGATTATCTCGATTACACACCCTTGGACCCTCTACCTTCCGACCCCTCCACCATACTGGCACAGTTAATACTCCCCTGCACCACCAACTCACACCTTTGCTTGGGCCTCCCTCCACCGTAGGCCCTTCCCCTCCACCTCTCACCTTTTCCCTCCCCACTCCCCGCTCCTTGCAAATGATTACACTCATCCACTACTCCTCCTGCTGCCAACTCCTCCACTCCCCTCCTCCCACTCCCCTACCCTTGCACAACACCGTTGACTCCCTCACCTCCCCGTAGCCCCCCGCTCACCACTCCCTCCACCTCACCACTCTCGCAACCCCTCTCCCCCCTCACTACACTCCTCGTCCCCATCCCGTAAACTCTCCCTCCCCTCCCTCACCTCTCCCTGTCTCCCTCTCATAAACTCTCCCTCTGACTCTCTACAACGCGATTTATAGTGATTTGGAATTCAAAACGACAAAATTTTTTTGGGTGTTCCAAGGTTGAAGAATCTTTATGTATTGAGCAAGAGGTTAACTGACCACAAATCCTTTGCCAAAATTCAATGTAAACAATGATGGTATATTGTTGCTGGATCTTAGCAGCAAGTTAAAGTTGATGCACTCAAACTTAAGTGATATGGGAGTCACAATTTTGTAGTAGGCGAGGAACGCACTGTGATAAAATTATTGCACCAAACTCATCAATGGGTACTTAAAAAAAAAGGCGATTCAAAAGCTTCTCATTGCCCATGTTCGTTTCCTTAGAACACTTCATTAATGTTTAAAATGTGAGCGTTTTAGTTGTTTCCTTTAAAAGGTTCTTATTGAATGTTGGAGGTGTAGTAGTCAACGAGCTCTTTGTTATGGATCTAACCTGAAGTTTTCTTTCTTTGTAATTTCAAAATTTGAATTTGTGCACACGGTAGAAGTAACATATCAGAGTTTGAATCATATTATGGATAGAATAATATCTTATTGGTGTCTTTATTTTATTTTTCATCCTCATTGGGTGAAGGTTTTCTATGAGTAGTGAGCTTCGCTCAAACCATCTAGTTGTCACATGTGGCTCTAGGATTTTATTTTGTGGGCACATTCTAGCACGCTACTCTTTGTTTATTTGTGCTTCATTATACTTTGTTTGTTGCACTGACATATATATATATATATATATATATATATATATATATATATATATATTATTTTTATTTTTTTCTCAGCAAGAAGCACACTTTTATGGACATGTCTACTTATGTTTTGATAATGCAACAAAATAAGCTCCTTTGGGAAGTTCATTGGCGTATTTTTAATAGAATTCGGTTTTATTTCTCCAGATTGGATTGTTAAGAAAATGGCGAAAGTTTATGAAATATTGGAGTTTTTTAACACTCTAATACATTTCACTGATTATGATACAATGAAAATAGGCAAGAATTTTCTATATGATATTAGAACTAGTTTACATGATGCACTCGATAAGATTGAATTTTTGTAGCTTGAGTCAGAGATACAACAAGAGGAGATACAACAAAAGAGTTGTCATTGTGAGCTTGTTTGTGTTCAGAACATTGAGACAAACTCTCATCAACAACAAGAAACTATTCAGATAATTGAGCCCAGTACAAGAGAAGATTTGCATGCAGAAGCAAACATCCAGCCTAAACTTCCCAAATCCATCATCAAACCTTGGGAAGAGCTTGTCCATAACAAGCATAGAACATGTCTTAGATATGAAAAGGATTTTTCCTTTCATATTCCAGACTACTCCAAGCCCATAAAATTTCAGAGTGCCATATTTCTTTATGATAGTTCACCTTCATCTGTTCCAGATCCTGCTCCTTTTACAAAGTAGCAACACCAGATTGAAAAATTCCAACACTGTGATCGAGTTGGCCATATGAAATATCATTTTTTTGATCTTCACCCATGCAAGAATTGTGGTTGGCACATCCATTCTTCACACATATGCATCAGAAAAATTCCTCCTACAAGAACAAAGATTCATCTTGTATAGATCACTTCTTGGCAATGGGCGTCAACAGCCAAGAAGATGTTTAAGTCATATGTGAGAACTTTTTCTAGAGTATTGAACAATATTGCAGTTGAGTTTTCGCCATCATCTCACTTTTTATCTAACATGGGGGGAAATGATGGTTATCTACAAGCTTCAAAGCCACTTCAAGCGAGCCTGAGCCACAACCTGTCATTCCAGATTCAGAGTTGTAGCCAGAGACATAGAAGTTCAAGTGAGCCTGAATCACAACCTGTCATTATAGATTCAGAGTCATAGCTAGAAACACAGATGCCCATGAGAATTCCTTTGGTTTGTGGTCAACCTTAAACCATATATGAAAGTTTGATATTCTTCCTCTTCAAATAATTCAGGACACTTCCTCTAGCATAAGACTTCAGCTTCTTGCTAGTTTGGGAAGAGTTTTAGGAAACGCATCAAGCATTCCAGAGTTGGTGGTCATCCTTAAACCATCGCAGGTTGTAGACCTCCCTTCTTCTAGGTTGAAGGTATCCCTCTTCAAAATATGAGGATCACTTCCTCTAGCATAAGACCTCAGCTTCTTGCCAAATTTGGAAGAGTTCCAGGAACTGCACTAAGTGTTCCATTGTTTGTGGTCATCCTTAAACCATCTCTTTATGCCAACATTTTAGAGAGATCATTCTGCCTAAGTGCTACCATGCATACTTTGCATATTTGTATTACAATTATCTTCTTGGACTCACACATACCCCTTCAGATTAAGGGGGGGAATGTTGGACACCTAATCCTCTATGGGTAGGTGTAGAAGAAGAATGGACAAAAGGAGTCCAGGAGACCACTTAGAATGTGAAACCAAGGGTCACACAATGTATTATATATATGCATATTTGAGAATAATAAGGCATGTAATGCATATATTTCCTATTTGTGTGTGTTTACCATAGATAACTTCAACAAAACCTGATAATGATAGTCTTAAATACTTTTTGGAATAAAGACTATCTCCGTAAGAGCAGCAAAAATGGGTCAAAAATAAGTTGGGTTATGACTTTGAAATCATCTAAAAAAAATGGAAGGTAAATGTTGTTGCAGATGCACTCTCAAGAAAGGATGAAGAGGTGGAATCATTGCTTTGTGCCATTTATTTTATCCAACCAAATTGGATAACCAAAGCAAGGGATGAATGGAAGAAGGATGAAGAAGTGTGGACACACATTCAAAATTTGAAGCAAGATCCTATTACATTGGATAAATTTAGTTGGAAAAATGATTCCTTATGGTACAAAAATCTCATATATCTTTGTAAGAATTCCCAACTAAAACAAAATATTCTTTTTGAATTGCACACTTCTCCCTTAGGAGGACACTCGGGATTTGTAAAAACTTACCACAGGGTGAAGAAAGATATTTTTTGGGATGGACTTAAATCCAATATTCGAAAGTTTGTGGTAGAATGTTTAGTTTTCCAGTAAAATAAAGTTGATACAATTAAGACCCCGGGTCTTCTACAACCTTTATCCATTCCAAGTCAACATTTGGAGGATATTTCAATGGATTTTATCATAGGTTTACCTAAGTTCGAAGGAAAGAGTATCATCATTGTGGCAATTGATATCCTAACCAAGTATGCACACTTTTGTGCATTATATCATCCATTTAAAGAAAGTACATTTTCTATTTCATTTATGGAAACAATTCAAAAGCTATATGGAAACCCAAAGATTATTGTAGGCAACAGAGATCCCATTTTTACTAGAAAATTTTGGACAGAATTATTTTCTTGTTAGGGTACTCAACTAGCTCATAGCTCATCTTATCATCCTCAATCTGATGGGAAAAAATAGATAGTGAAAAAATGTTTGGAAGAATATCTTCGTTATTTTGTATCTGATAAACAAACACAATGGGTCAAGTGGTTACCTTTGGCTAAATGGTTGTATAACACTTCCTTCCATACTGCAGCAAAAATGACCCCCATTTATGGCACTTTATGGATATCATCCACTGTCCATCACATCATATTTAAGATAAAATTCTAAGGTTCAAGCAGTGGAATATCACAATGAGCAACAACAACAAGTTCTCCAACTCTTAAAGGATAATCTAAATTTGGCACAAAATCGAATGAAACAAGAGGCATATCAACATCGCAGCGAGAGAAGTTTTGATGTAGTAGATTGGGTATTTTTACGACAACAAACATACAAACAAATGTACCTCAAGCAAGCTAATAAAGATGATAAATTATTGCCAAAGTACTATGGTCCTTACAAGCTATTGCAAAAGATTCGTAATATGGCATATAAATTGAAGCTTCCTGCTTCTTCTCAAGTGCATCCAGTTTTCCATGTTTCATGCTTAAAGAAGGTTATAGGTGACAAACTTCCAGTTCAAACAATATTGCCAGAACTTGATAAGGAATGAAAAAGCATATTGGAAATCATGAGTCTATTTGAATATTTATTTATGATCGAGATATAGGTGGTCCAGGTCATGGTTGAAATATTGACTTGGATGAGGAAGATCACAAGAAGAGACCCAAGTAATGGCACCACACCATTAGATATTTTTGAATAAGAAAAATGAACAAGGGATGATTATTGAGTGGAAAGAGAAAACAAAGAACATAGTCAACTTTTCTCTCATGGTCAATATTAAGGAAATCTATGAGTCAAGATGTTTGAGGAAGAACAAGCGAGACTGAATTGGGAAAGAGACATGGTAGTCAAATATGAGAGTTTGATGAAAAAACAGACTTGTGATCTCACATCACTTCCATTAGGGAAGAAACCGATTGGCTACAAAGGGATGTACAATATCAAGTACAAGGAAAATGGTACATTTGACGTTGGGAAAAATACTGAGAGGGGGGGGGTGAATCAGTATTTAGGGAAAACTAAAAAATTTTACTTTTTCATGCTCTAAAACCCATACGCTACTTTGCTGAAGCCAACTAGCATATACACGCGGATATCCTTCATAAAACTCGCGTATACACATAGATCTAATTATGCCATTAGTTCTTCACTTATATCATTCCATAATTCATTCATTAGATGTTCTATAAACAGTAAACATGTGCAGTAGGAACAGAATAAACCATCACACATGAACACCAGGATTTTAGGTGGAAACCCAATTCGGGAGAAAACCACTGCTGCAGTTGCTCAGCCTTCAATATTTTATTATAGAGAAAACATCTTACAACATATGTGCTGGTGCAGACTCTACGTGCAGGGCACCCACTGCGAGCCTCGTTTCGACCTCTGGAAGGCGCTTAACCCCACGACTCGTTTACACGTGACCTCTCCTGGAAGAGCCTACGACCCGGTCTCTCGTTTTGACCTCACAGAGGAGCTACGACCCCCTGACTGAAGGCTACAACCCTCAACACCTCTATGGACCACGTTTCATCAATTTTCACACTGGATCCAAAACTTCATTCAGAACATAACTTGCAGGCCACGTTTCATCATATTTTTAGACTGGACCCACTCCATACTTTTAAGCTCAAACATACATCACCAACAGATACTTTTCAATTCAGATAACTCAGACAGATAGCAGTAACATAGCAGAACAGATCAGACATCTCATACCACAAACTTCAACAAACCTTATTTTTGCATACGCGCTTTCCTTTCACTGATACCGCGTATATACGTGCCTTAGACCATACAAACCCGCGCATACTTCAGTACAAATTACAGAGCTAATTTTACTTCCCATATGCGCTTTCTCTTCAGAAAACCCGCGTATATACGTGCTTACTCTGCGGCGAACTAGCGTACAGTTCTTCAGACATTTAGGTCATTGCAATTCTTCAGAACAGATACATCACACAGATTTTACCCTTTACTTCAGACAGATGTTCGCCTCATCTCAAATCTAATCATTCCATAAACAGATCTAGCAAATACAAATACATTTCAGATCTAGATACTCTTCTTCATCATTTTCTTCATAGGTGCTTCATGTATTCAGATCTATCATTCAACTGTAACCCTTTCCATTCAGATATACTTCAGAGAGAAGTATTCATTCAAGCTCAAACATCTTGCACCCACACTCATGATTTTCACAATGAATTTCTTCTCTTTATATAGGTTTACCCTTTTTCAATACCATGAGCCAAAACTACATTACTTCCGATGGTATTCCTGGACGGGGTCATTTAGACGAATCATTACCCAATACAATGGGTCAATACCATGGTGGTTACCCCTGGTTTTGCACTTTATGAGCGCTTTTGCCCATACGCGACTTGGCACGTTGTTTTCCGCGTGCATACGTGCCTTCTCCTAGGCAAATCCGCGTATGCATTGAGACATACTCTTTTCATCATAGATCTAGCACATACTGAATTTATTTCTTCATTTCCTTCTGTACTTACTATAGATACATCAAATTTAGTTCACCAAGACATATTCTATCAAGCACAACTTCATCAAGTAAGTTGCCATCATCTTCTTCAAGTGGGTTGCCATTCAAGGACAACACTCAGCATCATATTACCAACAAACATCATATCACATCATATTTACATCATTTACCAAGTCCATCAAGTCAAGAATAACTTCATCAGGTGGATTGCCATCAAGGACAACACATGCCAACAATCTCATGTCTTCATCTTCATTAAGTGGGTTGCCATCAAGGACAACACTCTGCATCATATTGCCAACAATCTCCCCCTTTGGAATTGATGGCAACCACGATGGTGTTTGATCATCACAACAGATAGGTACATTAAGAATACAATGACACCATGTCACTCTCCCCATTCTTTGACACCATTCTTGCTCTCCATTTCAAACACCATGTCACTCTCCCCCTTTGACATCAAGGGCAAAGGGCGGATCAAAACCAACACACTCTCCCCCTGTTCTCCTCATGTAGAAGAAGCGTTCTACAGATCTGATGTATACTGAAGTGACCAAGCTCCCCCTGAGTTCATGCTAAATCTTCAAACATATTTTTCAATGAAGTACATGACTCTATGAACTTCCTATCACCAAAGACTCATACTTACATCAAATATCCAACCAAGTGGATTTACATATAAGACTCAAGTCCCCAACCAAGTGGGTTTACACATTTCAACTCAGCTACCCAACCAAGTGGGTTTACAAAATTTGACTCAGCTACCCAACCAAGTGGGTTTATAAATTTGACAAGTCCTTACATGACTGAATATTACAAATTTTACATCATGGGTCTCAACAAGACCTTTTCATCAAATTAGAAATATGACTTTTATGACCAATACCAGAAAGACTTCAAGAAAAATAACATATTTCAGAACCATCATAATGCCAACAATGCATTATACTCAGCAAGGCTGATGCTTCCCCTGAATCTGTGCATCCAAGCAATCTTTCCATATGACTAAGGCTCCCCCTTAGTTTATGCATCCTGAACACTTTCAACCAATCATCAAGGCATCTTTATCAAAACATCAGAGATCGAAACAATATTATAAGAACTGGAACACCACTAGAGATACCAAACAGCACTACAGCTGTGCTGAATAAAGCTGACCCCAAACAGAAATTTGTCAGCAACCAGACATACGCGGTTTTTTGTGCATGAACTCGCGTATATACGCGACTGTGTTTCAAGAAATCCGCGTATCCAATACCATCTTCTGTATTTTAACCAGATCTGATTCTCTGTGAGGCAAAGACAGTGTTCAGCTTCTTTTTGAGATGTTTGAATGCTTTCCTGGAATATAGATAGATAGAACAATGTAGTTGTGTCTTCAAGCGTCATCCAACGGTTGTAGCATAAGCACATTAGAAACCAAGCCTCCAGCAGCATCAATACATTCTTTCTAAGAGAAATTAACATACCAGAACAACATCTTCAAATATGTGTCAAGCAATCATCCATGTGGTCCAATATCACCATGATCTTTAAGATTTAACATGATGTAATAAATGTAGGGAAAAAGGTCTCAACCATAGTAACAAACTCTGCATGATCTATTCTTATTTCTGAATCATAAGACTTCCAATTCATCCATGTGTGATCACAAAAGATACTTTTCAGCAAACAGGGCTCAAATCTCATCGTAATAAATCATGTACCAAGTCATCATCATTTAAGCATGAGTATCATAATAACCAAAGAATAAGCAGTCATAGTGCCAACAATGCAATCATTAGTATTCAACCTGCTGCTCCCCCTGAACCAGTGCTCCTCCTTAACTTGTGCAACCTGAACACCTTCATCAGCAAGTCATCAGCAACAATCTCTGTATGATCTATCCTTATCTTTGAAATATAAGACTTTCATCTCAGCAACGAATACTCTTTATCAAAAAGCAAACAGGACTCATCCATAATCTTCAACATAAGAAACCAAGTATCATATCATCATTATTTAGAACTGAGAAACTAAGCTGATACTGAGTCAATAATACAGTGATTAATAGTCAGACTGATGCTCCCCCTGAACCTCTACTCCAGATCTTCAGCTATCATATAAATTCTCTTATTATCAATGCATACGCGACTGTGTCTGCTGGAACTCACGTGTATACGTGACTTTTGTTCATCGAACCCGCGTATGGAAAGTGAAGCATAGAAATTTTTCACATTCCTTCACCTCCCCCTGAACTTGTACTTCCCGTACCTGTTTTATTCATATCAGATGCTCTGTCAGAAATACATATAACCAGAATAATCAAATCAACCATGAGGGTCATCATACAGTGCTCCCCCTGTGACGATACATTACCTACATCATTCCTGCAGTCAATAAGAGAAGTAAGCTTCAGAAGCGGATGACTGCAGTAGGGTCAGAATTTCCTATGTTTCTGACTGGTCCTCCTTCTTTTGCTTCTTTGCCATGAGTACTTTCAGATCATGGTCAGAATCTTCTTCATCTTCACTGGACACTTCATCATCATCTTCATTTGCATAATAACTCTTCCTCTTTTCAAATTGTTTCCCTTTACCACGTTTTTCTTTATAAGGACATTTAGCAGCATAGTGACCAACTTTTCCACACTCAAAACATTTGAAGGGAAGCTTACCTTTGAATCTTCCAATACCTAGTTGGAGTTTTCTCACAAAATTTGCTTCTTCTTCTTCGGATATATAGCTGGTTTCTTTGACAACTTCCTTTTCCTTTCCTTTTGCAGACACCTTAAAAGCAACTTCTTTGATTTGAGAAGGACCTCCTTGTCTCATTTCAAAAGCAGTCAAAATACCATGTAATTGAACAATAGTAAGAGTTTGCAGATCTTGCCTTTCTTCAATAGCTAAAACTTTAGAGTCAAATTTTGAAGTCAAGGATCTTAAGACTTTTTCCACCAGAGTAGTATCGGTTATGGTTTCACCCAAATTTCTCATTCGATTTACAATATCATCTAGACGAAGAAAGAAACTGGCAATACTTTCATCACTATGCATCCTTAAATTTTCATATTCAATTCTGAGAGTTTGGAGTTTTGCAATTTTTACCTTTGTATCTCCTTCATAGCTCAGAATGATTTTGTCCCATATTTCTTTTGCTGAATTTAGCTGCATCACTTTAGCAAATTCTGGTTCAGACATGCTTCCTAATAAGACATTCACTGCTTTGGCATTGATTTCGTACTTCTTTCTTTCAGCCGCTTCAGTAGGAATACTTGCCGGATATTGATAGCCTTCTTCCATGATTGCCCATACTTCTGCACCAAGACTTTGCAGATATGATTTTTCTCGTACCTTCCAGAATATCAGATTGCTTCCATTGAATAGAGGTGGCTTTATAGACATTACTCCTTCTTGACTTCCCATTGCGACGGATCTCCTTCAAGCGATCAAGCTTCTGTAGAAGGACCAGCTCCGATACCAATTGTTGGGAAAATACTGAGAGGGGGGGGGGTGAATTAGTATTTATGGAAAACTAAAACATTTTACTTTTTCATGCTCTAAAACCCATATGCTACTTTGATGAAGCCAACTAGTGTATACACGCAGATATCCTTCATAAAACTCGCGTATACACAGAGATATAATTATGCCATTAGTTCTTCACTTATATCATTCCATCATTCATTCATTAGATGTTCTATAAATAGTAAACATGTGCAGTAAGAATAGAATAAACCATCACACATGAACACCAGGATTTTAGGTGGAAACCCAAGTCGGGAGAAAACCAGCTACGGTTACTCGGCCTTAATGTTTATTATAGAGAAAGCATGCTACAACATATGCTGGTGCGATCCTACCGACGTCGAGGCACCCTGCGTTGTTTACAGGCCTCTCCTGGAAGGGAGCTCCAACCCCCTAATTCGTTTACCGTACTCTGGAAGGGAGCTACGACCCCCTGATCTCGTTTACCAGCCTCACCTAGAAGGGAGCTACGACCCCCTGACTGAAGGCTACAACCCTCAACACCTCTATGGACCACGTTTCATCAATTTTCACACTGGATCCAAAACTTCCTTCAGAACATAACTTGCAGGCCACGTTTCATCATATTTTCAGATTGGACCCACTCCATACTTTTAAGCTCAAACATACATCACCAACAGATACTTGTCAATTCAGATAACTTAGATAGATAGCAGTAACATAGCAGAACAGATCAGACATCTTATACCACAAACTTCAGCAAACCTTAGTTTTGCATACACACTTTCCTTTCACTGATACCGCGTATATACGCGCCTTAGACCATACAAACCCGCGTATACTTCAGTACAAATTACAGAGCTAATTTTACTTCCCATACGCGCTTTCTCTTCAGCAAACCCACGTATATACGCGCTTACTGTGCGGCGAACTAGCGTATAGTTCTTCAGACATTTAGGTCATTGCAATTCTTCAGAATAGATACATCACACAGATTTTACCCTTTACTTTAGACAGATGTTCGCCTCATCTCAGATCTAATCATTCCATAAACAGATCTAGCAAATACAAGTACATTTCAGATCTAGATCCCCTTCTTCATCATTGGTGCATCATACATTCAGATCTATCATTCAACTGTAACCCTTTCCATTCGGATATACTTCAGAGAGAAGTATTCATTCAAGCTTAGACATCTTGCACCCACACTCATGATTTGCACAATGAATTTCTTCTCCTTATATAGGTTTACCCTTTTTCAATACCATGAGCCAAAACCACATTACTTGAAGTGGTATTCACAGATGGGGTCATTTAAATAGAAATATTACTCAATACAATGGGTCAATACCATGGTGGTTACCCCTGGTTTTGCACTTTATGAGCGCTTTTTCCCATACGCGACTTGGCACGTTATTTCCCGCGTGCATACGCGACTTCTCCTAGGAAAATCTGTGTATGCCTTGAGACATACTCTTTTCATCATAGATATAGCACATGCTGAATTCCTTTCTTCATTACCTTCTGTACTCACTGTAGATACATCAGATTTACATCATTTAGCAAGTTTATCAAGACATATTCTATCAAGCACAACTTCATCAAGTGCGTTGCCATTTAGGGACAACACTCTATCAAGTGGGTTGTCATCAAGGACAACACTCAGCATAATATTGCCAAAAAACATCATATCACATCAGATTTACATCATTTACCAAGTCCATCAAGTCAAGAATAACTTCATCAGGTGGATTTCCATCAAGGACAACACATGCCAACAATCTCATGTCTTCATCTTCATTAAGTGGGTTGCCATCAAGGACAACACTCTGCATCATATTGCCAACAAAGTAAAAAGTACGGTTGGTTGAATAAGGGTTTTCTTAGCAATAAGGCATTGAATATGAGGATACCTTTTCTCCTACAACAAATATGAACACCATCCGACTTGTTCTAGCCACGCCAGCACAATTTTACTGGAAGGCCCATTGTATGAGTTGAGTCACAAAAAAGGTACATTTTACCCTCATGATTAACTTGATTTATTATTAACTTTCATGCGTTTACCTTCATTTTGGTAGTAAATCTAGAAGAATTCATTATAAACAGAGGGTAAAACTAATTATCAATAAATTATGTAATTATGAGGGAAAAAGGATAACTTCCGCTATTTTTAGGTGGAGGGAATCCAAACTAACTAATGTTCAAAATACTGAACATCATTGACCAGAAAAAGAAAATGATCTCGTTTCTGTTTATACAGGTCAACGAAAATAAATGAGGACATTGCTAATTCTATAATGCAAACAATTAGACAGCTATGAAATCCTTAGGATCTTTTGATCCTGAGAATTCGCCATTATTCATTCTGTTTCTATGTAAATATATGAATGACCAATAGACGGAAGAGAATGGGGGGGGGGGGGGGTGATAATCGATATGTTGTAATCATACTGTATTTACATTTCTTCTGAATAGACACTTTCACATTCAGCGATGTTGTATCCTGACTATTAAATTTAATGAAAGAGATATTGGTTTTTCTGTAATCGTATTTTGAAGATCCCCTGGAAGAGACTTTTGTAGACTCTGGGCCCAGTGACTGGGATTTCTACTATTGTCTTGTGTTATATTCTGATTTCCCTATATTATAATTAATCATATTTGTGTTTTAGAGAATTCATAGTTGATTCAAATTTCATTAGCATCAAATGGTTTGCATCTTATTGATTTAAAGTCTTAATTGATTTAATTTTCTTCATGAATGTTACTTCTCGCAACTTATTTGAATAATTATATTGTTGTTGATTCTGAGTGAGCTTTCTGGTTGATCAACCATTGAGAATTTCAATTGCAGAACGTGATTGTGTTAGTTGTTGTTCAGTTATTGTAGTATTCCCTACCTGATTAATAGATTGATGTAGATGTTACTATATTGATTCTAGTTCATTGTGAATTCCTTTAAGTTTTCATTTATATTTTCTTTCATAGAACATATTATAATTGAGTTGAGTTAATTGGTTGAAGTTATTTAATGATTTATTTTATCGCTTTGATTGAAATTCAAGAATTATATTTTAATTCTGCAACGATTTTGATTTAATAACCTCTAGTTTCACTTGCATAGACTGTGTTGAACACTCTTGAACTAAAAATACTTACCCTGGGTTTATGATTAATGTAGGCATTAGGATTGTTTGTAAACAAACATCTTAGTGAGCCAAAATTTTGGCGCCATTACCGAGGAGAGTGTTTACAGGTCATGTTTTTATTGTTCTTTTGTCGAAGAAGAATTGGGTATTAAAAATGGAAGGTTATCAGCAGGCAAAACGCTTGCCCATTTTCCCACTTTTTAGAAAAAATATAGAGGTTGAATAGAAGTAGATTTTTTTTTTTATGAATGACTAGAAAGAAAAATATAGAAACAAATATAAACCCTCCATCCAAATATATGAAAACCAAGGGACCGATGACGCTTGGAAGAACAACATTTATAGAAGAAATTATAAGAAAAGTTAAATCTCGGGCATTTGTAGGACCCAAAATCATTTCTGAAAAGAGTCCTACTATAATCCCTCAATCAATAGTTTCAAAATCTACAGCTTACGCTGAGATCCATAGTGAAACGAAGGAGTGAGAACAAATTTTTCAAGTAACAAAACATCTAAGTCCTAGCCCTTCGCAAGAGGGAAATTATTGCAACTTGCAAGAAGGATAGCGGGAAACCAATGGTGCTGTGGAAAAAAATATAAAATCCCCAGAGCCTGGATCTCCTAAAATATTGGTTGAAGAAGAAACACCCGACATCCCATATCGTGGTTGTATTGTAAAACCTTTTCCAAAACTGACTTCTAGTCCAACCCGAATTAATCTCCCAGACCAGGAAATCCTTGAAGGTTATTGGAACATCTTTGATCAGATGGCGCACAATAAACCTCAGGGAAAAACATCAACATTGGAAAACCCTGTTAGTTTCAGTCTTTATAGCCTTCCTCCAGTGATCAAACATGCTCTTACAAAGTGATTTTAAGGTGTCAAGGTCAAATTTTGTCATTTCAGTGAGCCTTCAAGCAAAATTGGTCACTAGGTATTAGGTCTAGGGTTTTCTTTTACTCCTATCAAATTTGTCCAAATGTCAGTCCATGTCACCATTTATTTGAGTGTACCATCATTCAAAGGGCTTTCATCATCATTCCAGATTCCAAATGGTTATTTTACACCTTGTTCATGCTTCAGTTGTGCCTAGGTAAGGTTCATTTCCCTCTCCTAGGGTTTTGAAGGTAATTTCTCTTGGATGGTCAAATCATCAGCAAAACTTGTATCCTAATGTTAATACACCTTCCCCTATCCTTAATGTACCTTATTAAACACTTTCCATCACTAATATCCCTCAAATTCCTCATTTTCGCACAAACCCTAGTTTCTTGCTACAACTTGACAATTTTCTAGGCTAGGCCTGTGTTTTGCCCTTTTGGACCCCTTCCTCTCACTCAATCTCTGAAATTCCACATTCCCCTACTTCCTAACATCCCTCCCTATTTTCCAAAATTTTCTCAAGAATTTATAATTCTCTTATCCCCTTCATTTCGCTTCATTTCGACAAATCCCTTGTTCCACATATTGGGATAGCTTTTACTCCAATGATGTTTCTGAGCAATAAAGGATTAATTTTGGAAACTTGAGAGAGGTTTTTGTCAAAAATGGGCAAAGGAGTAAAAACCTCCTTCAATTTTTACACAGGTGTCATGGTTTCAGAGAAATGTCAAAAATACAGTTGCCTCAGGAGAATTGATGCACCTCTGAAGTGACCTTGGGAAAATCAAGCTTTATCCTAGCTTGGTTAGCCAACTAACTTTATTTATGCGTCAAATGATAACTAGACACAAATATATTTCCAATGAGCTATCATGAGCTCCATTTGGAGTTGATAAAGACCTTCAAAAGTTTCCTGCAACAGCACTCTTCCTTGAGGCAGCCTCATTTTGCACATTTTGACCAGTCTTGGGAGATTTGATTTTTGACAGGGCAAATGAACTCCAAATTGAAAAATTCCAGCTGGGTTGGAAATTAGACTCAATAATATTTCCAAAGAGCTATTTTTTTCCCAATTTGGACACCGGTAAGGTCTCCAAAAGTCTCCTGCAAAAAGGCACGGCGCATTGGGTGAGAGGTGCGGCGCATTGGGTTTGTGGCGAGGCGCATAGAGCTGCAAGCCATTTTCACCACAAATTCATCCAAATATTCAATTTTCTTGGTTTCCTCCGGTCCAAAGCAAGTCAAATAATCTTAAAATTCCAATGAAAGTGTGTTTTAAGATGTTTATGATGATTTAGTAAAATATTTCAAACCCTACTTCCTTGCAATTTTTGCTCAAGACACGATTGCTTAGGGTTTGTAAATTGGTTTTTGTAGCCATCACTTCCTCAAATTTATATTCCCTCACTTAATTTATAGTTTCATTAAACCATTTTACTATCCCCCATATCCCTAAATTAATACACCTCTACCCCCAATTCCCATTTTCCCAAATCCTAACTACAAAATCCCCAAACCCTACTCACATCCCTAAAACTCTTACTCCCATCCCTAAACTCTGTTCACACATAAATTTTTACACTCTCTTCCATAAAATCTACCCATTTCATTCCTCCACCATATTTTCACACTGTTATCCAAAAAATCATACATGTACAACCACATTTTTCAAAACCAAAGGAAAACAATGGAAAGAGACAGTGATCATGGGTATGAGCCAGAGATTGAACTTGACCGGGAATCTTGGCTTGAGAGAAAAAAATTTCACTTGGGAAAGGATGATAGAGAAGGAAAAAAATGAGAAAAATATGTTGAGGAACATGGCATACCACTACTTGGTGAGAAACAAGGTGTGCAAAGCAAGAATCAAGATTTTGAAGGCCAAGTTGAAGAAGGCATCAACGAGGAAAAAAGTGCAAGATAAACTTCAGATCTTGGCCGAGGCTTCCTTGGCCCAGCATAGCACTTAATGGAGGACACTCAGCCCAAATTTCGAAAAATTTGAGACATTTTTTTCAATTTTTCAATTTTGACTTTAAAAACAAACTTTTCTGCTCTATGCGCTGCGCCACTTGGCGCTCGCTTTTGATGGAGACTTCCTTTTGGTGAAAACTCAGCATTTTTGGATTTTTATGAGAAAAAATGCATGCCTACCAATGGAAAAGAAATTTTGACAGGTTTTGGGCTTCCAAAAGGGGCAAAAACACCCCAAAAATGACCTTTCTGCCCCTTTTTTGACACACAGGAAGCAGTGTTGGGAGAACTCCGTTTTGGAGGGGAAAATGGAGGCCAAATTAAAAAATTCCACTTGTGTTGGAAATTTGATAGGAATACCTTTCCAACAAGCCCACTTTGAGAGAATTTTGACACAGGTAAGGCCTCAAAAATCAACTGCAAATAGGCGCGATGCATAGGGAAATCAGGCACAGCGCATTGGAAGATTTTGCTCATTTTTGGTCAAAAACTCCATTTTTTGCCTAGTTTTTTCACAGTTTTACTTTTTTTCCTTCTAGTTGTCAAAAATCATGATGTAATTAAATGTAAAATGATGGATTTTGATGTAATTTTTCTAAATTTTCACTCATAGAGGTAGATTCATCCACCAAAGGGTAATTTGCAACTGAATGAATCAGTTTCCTAGTTTTTAGAGGCAAGTTGTTCCATTGCCTACTTTCTAGTTCTCAATTTAGATTTTGTTGGAACAGCTCCTAAAATTATGAGCTTGACCCCTAGAGGCTGGGATGAGTTATTTTTTGTCTATATATTTTGATTTTTTAGTCATTAGCAGAGGTTGGACTTTTGGGAATGCTTTGAGCATTATTGTACATTCATCTTTGCAGTTTGGCAAAGGAATAGACCAGGGTTTGCAGCACTCTATGGGATTCCTGTGGCATCTTGATTTGATATTATGTTTCTCTCTATAAATTTAAGTTTATTTGTGTCTTATGTATTCCATTTTCTCTCTTATTTCTTCTTAACTTAAACAAACAAGGATAAAAGGTAGAATCCATTGAAATTGCAGTGCTCTACCTAGGGTTTTTCTAGTTATTTTTCTTTTCAGTTGTTTGAAGAGGATCCCAAAAGGTTTCTTGCCCTCTTCAACTCCTCACATATCTAAAGATCCCCATTTCATTCAAATTGAAGTGTCAAATAAATTTTCTGCCTTGCCCCATTGAGACCTCTGCAAAACTGAGCCTCATTCCCCAGACCCAAAATCTGCCTTTCCATTTGAGCCAAAAAAACATGCTTAAATTCAATCAAACTCTTTTTCACACATACCTAGCCTAAAATCATTCTTCATATTAAGTCATCTCAAGCCTCATTGATCATTTTTTGCTGAGATTGACAAGGAGAGAGCCCTCTCTCGACCTGGTAGGGCTAGCTACCAAGTTAAGCATGGTTTGATGTTACCCTAGATTCTGCCTTTCTCAGCCTCAGGTAGAGTTAGGCCCTAACATAGTGGCGATCATACTGGGGAAGACAAAAATTTTGTTGTTTTCTTTATAAACTACAGACGAAGGCTGAAGTTAGCTAGGTAGCCTTCGAAACGCTCTTGCTTTGCATTAGCGAAAATAGATGAATGCTGCTTCAGTCAATCTCTGGTCTAGTTTATGAACTGAACATCTGGTTTCCTCAGTAAAATCTAGTAAAGTTCAGATCTAATTGTTGATGGTGGAAAACGATCAGACATCGGAAGGCTGAAATCATTCACCTGGCGACTCTAAATCAGTTTCGAGATCAGATCCAAGGACTCCACTGGAGGATGAACCTGACCAGCAGAAACATGAAAGGGCAATATGGAAAGATCAGGTATTCAAGTTGGAATTTCATCCAAGACATTTTGTTCTTTGTCATAAATTATTTCTTCTCTTTTCCTGAGAATGTCAGGAAGGCTTTGCAAAGTATATTTTATTTGAGAAAAGACCCTCGGCCTGTAGTTGAATCTTTCCCTTTGAATATTGTAAATACCAAAAATTTGCATGCTTTTGAGCTTGATCAAGACCATTTTTCTGAATCTTGTGATGATCATCTTCAAACTGATGAGCTTAAAGAGACCAAGACTGATTCTATACTTTCTGTACATACCCTTATACCTTGTAAAATTCCAGATCGTTACAAGCCTCTGATTTTACCTCCTATATCCCATGCTTTGCCTAAAGATCATGATCTATATCTACCAAGATTTGATGGTGAATGCGACAACATCATTGCTAAGAGACATGTTCTGAATTTTGAGTCTTTTCTTGACATTTTTGAAGTTGATGAAGAGGATGTCAGTATTAGGCTTTTTTCTCTTTCTTTGCAAGGCAAAGTCAAGAGTTGGTTCAAAACCCTGCCTGATGCGAGCATCTTATATTTCCAGCAGTTCATCAAAGTTTTCCTCGACAGGTGGGTGGTCATATAAAACCCTTTCTTGATTATAGAAGAGTATAACCAGTTGAAAAGACTACCAGGGGAGATAGTACAATAGTTTTCAAGAGCTATATGAATGTGAAATAAATCTTGAGAATTCTTCTTCCTTGATTCCTTTCTTGTTGTTCTTTCATTGGCTGTAAGGGAATTCCAACCATCTGGATCATCATAACCTGACTCAAAAATCTCCCACAAATATTTTCCAATAAAAAATTTCATCATCTTAATACACCAATAATCATAATCATTCCCATCAAATTTTGGAACAAACATGTTAGAATTCGACATGTTTAACTTTGGCAAAATTCCAATAATAAAACTTTAACCCTAAGAAATTTTACGTGCTCTGATACCAATTGTATAATATAGAATCACCCGAGCTCATATGAAAACAATGAAAAAAAAAAACACAGATTAGATCACTGCTCAACCTGTAAATATGATATTGAATCATGTATGTAAATACATTCTTATATAATAAACCTATTACTAATTCTATTATTTATCAACTACTAATTATTAATTCTATCCACTGCCAATGATTCTGAGCACTAGCCATCCCAATAATTTGGTGCATTAATTTTTAATAACAAAGAATCACAAAATCTATTGAATGTCATTAATTACATGGAAAGATTTAAGCATTATTATCAATAGAGCTGCCATTATCATTTTTGGATTGGTAGTGGAAAATTTCAATGTAACAACCCATAGCTCCCTTATTATTAACATTCTTTAATGCTCAAACAACCTAGACAATGAAAACAACCTAGACTTCGGCAAGTTACAACAACCTAGACTCAGGTTAATTCTGCAAGTTCCAACAACCTAGATTGAAGCAAAAACATGGCCTACCCTAGGCCTAGAATTTAGAGTCTATAAGTGTGACGTGACACTTCACAGTTTAGTTAGAGAACAAGGCAACTTGAAATGCATAGTGCAGATTGGACTCCACATTCTACAAGATGTAACCAGGGCTGGGAAAATTGGTAATACGTTATAGGTAAAGAATTTTTTTTCAGAAATTCTCATTTGACCCACAATACTTCCTTGAGCATTTTATATTCATTTTTTAAACTAGCTTTTAAAAATCAATTTTTTTTTCTACTCATAAATTTCTTTGATTACTTCTTTGACGTGTGAGAGGCCTATGGAAGGACTCTAACTTGTTCAATTTTTCACACTGATCCTCATGTGCTCTATAAATTTTTGGCTAATTTTAAGGTAAAATAATTTTATAGTGTAAAATTTGGGGGAATCATTTTTTGAAAAAAAGAAAAATGGTGAATCTTTCTTTAGGAAAAGCATGAGAACTTAGCGAATATTAGTCGCTAAAATTTTCCCTAAAGAGAAACCATATCATAGGAGGAGGTCATTGATGGTATCATTTTGGGAGGTGCCATACATTGGACTCAAAAATCATGAGTGATTAAAAATTTTGCATGGGCATGTTTTATTTTATTGCAAGTGCTCTTTAATTTTCTGCTATAAAATTTTTGAATTCATGGTTATTTTTATTTAAGGTGATGATTCCTATTTGTAGTAGCTATTACATGATCTATGTTGGAGAATTGTTTGATTTTAGTCTCACTAGTGAAACATAGTTAGGCATCCTAAGAAAGAATCTTGGATGTGTGAGGTGCCACATAGCTGAGCTTTGGGATAATATTACAAAAACATCTTCCACCCAGACTTTGTGTCACATTAGGATTTCCTTTCTACAGTATAGGTCACTCAAGAAATTGTAAGTGTCATTTTTGTAGTATAGGTGGGTCACTGAGGAAATTGTAAGTCATCTTTCTTGTTTAAATTGAATCTAATACCTCACAATTCTAAATAGACACTAGGTGGAAAATATAAATGATAAGTGTATATTTAAACTTCCCTAAAATATATGAAGCATATACTTATAGTGTGAGTTACCTTGTCATAGTTCTGAGTAGCCTATAGTCTACAAGGTTTTACAACAAACGAACCCACCATAAATTCTTGCAATTTGCATATTATTAATATAGTATGTATGATCATGTTGATGGAAAATTAATAGCTTGCTTATAACAGTCATTTTCTTATAATGGAAGATTAATTGACGTAGATAAGGGAGTAAGATTGTTTGCACTATATCAAAGAATTACACTACTCTACTAAAAAAAACTAATGAAACTAATGGTATAGAGATTATATGAATGAACTTACTGTGAGACATAGTATGGGTGGTATAACACTGTATTCTACTAGGTAGAGGTGAAATACATTAGTGACACATGCTAAAGGAATCATGGTGCATCCAAAAATGGTAGAAATTTGTTGGTGTTTTTAAGGAGAAACACTCTTGTGAAAGAGGAGATATGATTTAGAAGGAGTATGAAAAAGCAAGGAAGAAGAAAAGAAATAGTAGTGTTAAGAAGAAGAACATAATCCTTCTTTCTATGGTGTTAGGAGTTGACATCACCATTTAGAAGACTAAGGAAATCAGTGAAAAATTCTTGGTGGGGAGAGTAACACGTAGAAAATTCAGGCACTTAACCCCAATAACTTGGGTGGACAAGCAAATATCAGATATTGTAAAATGTCCTTGAGATGTGTCTATGCTAGCTCGAGGTTGGATTCATTTGTGCATCCGTAATATGGTAGAGTCCCATAAGGTACAAGAGATGATTTGGAAAATTTATTATTTATAGTTATTATTATACACTATATATTATTATTTACAGATAAGAAAATATTTATACAAAATTGATTCATAAATTAAAAACATTTTTTAGATCACTAGGATAGGATTTATACCTAATAACCATATTATTTTTATCTCAACCTGTTTTATGTATTTCAGAAGAATTCAAAGTTGTATGTTTAATTTTTGCCTATGTTTCAGAGAGCTACATTTAAAACTGGATTGGTTCTTTTGGATGTTTTCAGAAATTATCATTTTTTATAATAGATGTAAATTCTAATCATGCCATGAGAATGAAATATTTATGGAAACTTCTTTTTTGATGAGTAATAATGTCCCAAATTTCTTTTATTGAGCCTTGTAATTTTGAGAACCCTAAAGGATTTAGGAAACACCCCCTTACCCCTCCAATAATAAAAGAAAAATCTAGTTAACCTATATTCAACCTTTTGGTCACAACTTCATCTATAACCAATTCCAATTCCAATGCTCTTTAGATTTTGGAGTGCACACTTAGAAATTAACAATTGACAATGTATAGAGCATGAAACTTTATTTTTTAATGATGTTGTATCAATGATGTAAAATATTTCAAGCACATCATGTCATTTATAGTACCATTTAGAAGGGATGGTGGTTAAACCAAAAAAACATTGATTTCATGCTAAACAATAAACATTAAAGTTTCCCATGATTTCAATGCTAAAAATAAATTCATACAATAATTAACACATTGTGATAAAAATATAAAATCCAAATGCATTATTTGAAAATAAGAGGATGATGGTAGGCTGCAACATACATGTTGTTGTTCTTGGACATTCTATTGAAGAAGATGATGAGCATTGATGTGCAAAAAAGGAATGACTAGTTTGATACAAAAATGGCAAGGAAAAATATCAGTGTTGAGCTGCCATTATAATTGCAGCAAACAATATCATTGTTGAGCTGCCATTATCATTGTTGGCTTGGTAGTAGAAAATTTCAACATAACAACCTCTCCCTCCCTTAGTATTAACCTTCTTTAATGTTGCAACAACCTAGATAATGAAAACAACCTAGACTCAGGCAAGTTGCAACAACCTAGACTAAGGTTAATTCTAAAGTTCCAACAACCTAGAATCAAGTGAGTGGTACAACAACATGGCCTACCCTAGGCCTAGAATTTAGAGTCTATGTGTCAAGTGACACTTCAGAGTTCAGTTAGAGAACAAGGCAACTTGAAATGCATAGTGCAGAATGGACTCCACATTCTACAAGATGTAACCAGGGTTGGAAAAATTGGTACTAGGTTATAGATAAAGCCAAATTTTTCAGAAATGCTCATTGGACCCACAACCCTTCCTTGAGAATTTTATAATATTATTCATTTTCTTAAAAGTCTTGTAAAAATCGATTTTTTTTTTTACTCATAAATTTCTTTGAGTAGTTCTTTGACATGTGAGAGGCCTATGGACGGACTCTAACTTGTTCAATTTTTCACACTGATCCTGAGGTGGTCTATAATGTTTTGGAAAATTTTAAGGTAAAATAATTTTAGTGTAAAATTTGGGCCAATCATTTTTTGAAAAAATGAAAAATGGTGAATCTTTGTTTAGGAAAAACATGAAAACTTAGCCAATATTAGTCCCTAAAATTTTCCCTAAAGAGAAACCATATCATAGGAGGATGTCATTGATGGTATCATTTTGGGAGGTGCCATACATTGGACGCAAAAATCATGAGTGATTAAAAATTTTTCATAGGCATGTTTTATTTTATTGTAAGTGCTTTTTAATTTTCTGCAATACAAATTTTGAATTCATGGTTGTTTTTATTTAAGGTGATGATTCCTATTTGTAGCAGCTATTACGTGATCTATGTTGGCCAATTGTTTGAATTTAGTCTCATTGGTGAAACATAGTTAGGCATCCCAAGAAATAATATTGGATGTGTGAGGTGCCACATAGGTGAGCTTTGGGATAATATTACAAAAAAATCTTCCACTCAAACTCTGTGTCACATTAGGATTTCCTTTCTACAGTATAGGTCATTCAAGAAATTGTAACTGTCATTTATGTAGTATAGGTAGGTCACTCAGGAAATTGTGAGTCATTTTTCTTGTGTAAATTAAATGGAATACCTCACAATTCTTAGTAGACCCTAGGTGGAAAATATAAATGATAAGTGTATCTCTAAACTTCCCTAAAACATAGGAAGTATATATTTATAGTGTGAGTTACCTTGTCATAGTTCTGAGAAGCGGAGAGTTTACAAGGTGTTAAAACAAACCAACCCACCATATATTATTGTAATTTTCATATTATTAATATAGTATGTAAGATGATGTTGATGGAGAATTTATAGCTTGCTTATAACACTGTTGGTCACTTTAATTGTTTATCAAATTAAACAATTCAAGTGCTACATAAATTGTCAACCCAAGGAAGTCTGTTTATTTCAAAGGAAATCACACACTGTATATGCTTAATCTCAAAAGCAATGAAATGTTGTAGTAAAAATTACACTAATCACACCTTGCTTCAACAAACTGAAGTCTGCTTGAGTTACAGCAAAGAAAATCTTTCTATTGCAGACAATCATTAAAAGAATCCTGGATTACATTAAAAAGACAACGATCTAGGAAATCAAATCAATCTGCAAAAAGGAAGACCAATTATGCTATAACAGAGAACAGGACCCTATTCCCCAAGTAGGAATCTTCAGCACTTGTTTTTGATTACCAAGCTTTCACAAACTCATTCTATAAACAAGATTGCTAATTAAAATAATCCACAACTTCTTAAGAATGAATTGTATGAAATCAATGAAGCAAGTAATGGAAACAGAGCTTCAGCAATAGAAAACAGAATTCCAATACTACATAAATGACTTCAGTAAACATAGTTTAATCAAGGCATAAATGAAAATAACAGTTAACAAACTACAGGAACAAATGGGTGAATCTTGTGAAGAAGGCGGGCCCTTTCCTTCTCATAAGGTTCCCAAGAAGAAGGAATTAAAATGAAATGCTCAGAACAAAATTTTATTCATCTGTCGAAAGAAACATATTACAAAAGAGTCACGTTCCTTCTCTATTCAAAATGAACCTCCCGTTGTCTCTCCTCTCCCTCTAATGCTGATGTCTCCTCTTTTTAAAGAGGAGACATCTATTACAATTGATTTACATCATAGAAATCCTATTTTTAACCTAATATGATCTTCTATACTGAAATAGGACCTTTATGTTCTTCCATAGTAAAATTTCGTTACAATGGTTATGATGGTACTGGCTTCAGAGTGGCTCATGTAACAGCTTCCTTACTTGTCTTTTCTTTTTGCCATCATGCTTGAAATACTGCTTCAAAATCGCAAATCACGGGTTGTTTCAGTAATGGGATTTGACTACCATGTTGACTGTTTCAGCAACGTGGTCTTTAGATAGCCACGATAGATTATCTGCGGTCTTCAAACTATCTCTTCAACTACATATCTTCAATTAATGATTAAATATGAAAGTAATGTAAAATTATATGTAAAACAAGTTAAACATATAGTAAAGAGAAGAATATTATATACCTTTGGAAGAATGGATGAAAATGATAGTATAAGCTTTATATATGGACTAGAAAAGAGTGGAATGATAACAAAATGTATGGTCAAAATGGTACATTATGGGGTCCTAACATCCCCCCCAACTGAAAGGGTTGCATGTCCTCAGGCAACTTTAGTCTGAGTCAGAGTCCGGATACTGGCTTTTGGCATGAAAATTACTTAGGCAATAGCTATGGAAGGTGCTATCTGTTAAAGCTCTGAATCCTTGCACATTTTACAATCTCTGCCAAGATGCTGCTTCATCCTTGTTAGCCAACCTATAATGAGCATGATATTCCGTTGCTGGCATTCATAAAATAGGAAAATTAAATTGGTACCCTATCCACTTTTCGACACATTTCTGAACACATCTGATGTAGTTAGGTACTCTAGACAATGTAGTTTCAAGGTTAGTAGGGCTAAAAGGATTATACTCCTGCCTCTCCTTAGAGAATTGTTGCCAAAACATATTGTTTGCTCTTAAAGCGGCAGTTTCTTTGGCCCTGATAAAATGGTGACATTCTTGGAGTACTGAAGCCTGTAATTGCTGTATATGTTCAGTCATCCCTGGCTTCTACAAAAATTGATGATATTCTGCCACAAAGATGGCAGGGTTCTGAGGTTTTGGTGTTATCCAGAGAAGGTGGTTGTCTTCATTATGCCTAGTTGCAAGAAAAGCAGTCTACCATGTAATCTGATTAGCAAGGAAGGAGGCAAATGCCCTGATCTGAATGTCACCAACAATAGGGTTGAGATTAATCTTTCTATTTTCAAGAATAGAATAATTGTGCAGGTACAACTCACATAGTAGGTGCTGATCACTGGTGGAAGTTTTTGCAAATGTTTTCACAAACTGTTTAGATGTAAGCACCTCATGGGGTCTTCCATCTTTGACTGCTTTCAACTGAAAATAAACAAGGTGTTTTGAGAGAAATAAAGAATAATTTAGAGATCGTTTCCTAGTAGCCAATAATTTTTGTACCAGTTGAAACATTAAGAGCAGTTTGCCTTTTAGCTCTTTATTCTCCTTCTTGTAAACTCTAAATTGCTGGAGTGTCTACTCCAAGATCTCCTAGTTAGAATATATATGATTCTGCCAAACCAATTTGTGTTGCTGTAAGGTTTTATCTTGTGAAATAGCATAATGTTTCCTCCACTTTTTCATTATTCCCATCTCATTCCATTGTTCAGTTTGTGTTCCAACATTGCAAGTGGTAGGCTGAGCTATAGTCTGGGTAGCAGAATAAGTTATAGTAGGGCAGGATACTTGTAACTCAACTTCTTTTTCTGAAATTTTTGAAGGCCGTACTAGTTCTTGTGTAACAGTAGAGCATTCTTCTTTGACTGCAGAAGATGTAGATGCTCCTAGCATTGGAATTGAAATATCTTATATCCTGCTTGCTGATAGATGTTTCCACATTGATTTCACATATATTCTTTATATGGATCATTTTCTGTATGTTTGTCTACCATGGATGCTGTATGGGCCAGGGTATAAAAATTTAGCTCCTTGTCAAAGGCTTCCCTTGCCATTACCAATTCTCGCTTATAAGCTTCTAATTCTGATTTTAAAAAATCATTTTCTTGTAAAAGGGAAGCCATGGTAACCGAGCCTTGTGTATCAGTTGCATTCTCTGGAATTGATTGTTGTGTTTCAGTTGTAGCTGGTTCTTGTGTGACAACTAGAGCTGGTTCCTTTGTGGCAGCTACTGAATAAGTAGCATCTTGGATGTCTAGTTTTTGCACATCGGTAGCTGGTTCTTGTGTTTCAACTATTGGCTAAGTAGCTGGTTCTTGTGGGATAGCTACTGACTGAGTAGCTGGTTCTTGTGGGAAAACTACTTGTTCTGTAGAAAATGATGTCATATTACCCTGGGCATCTGGTTCTTGTGTTTCAGTGCCACAAGGTGAGACAGGTAATAATTCCGGGGTTTGGAAGGGTGGTGATGTGTGGAGTTTTAACAAAATGGCTACGGGATTAGGGGTAATAGGAATGGTTTCTTCTTCAATAGATGTCCTCATTCATCTCCTAGGTAAGAAAGCAGAAAAAGCAGTAGTTTTCTTTTTCCTTTTATGAGAGGGTTTTTCCCTAGGAGAAGGGCTATTAGAGGAGGTAGCTTCTTTAGTTGCGGCCCTTGTTTGTCTTTTTGATAGGGAGGGGGTTGTGATTCACCTTTTCCTTTTATGAATAGAGGAAGAGGATGGTGTATCGGCCTGAGAATGGTGTTTCAGCAATGGAAAAGTGGTGTTTTCAGCAATGGAAAAATAGGGAAAGTGTTTTTTAGGAGTGATGTTTTAGAAGTGGGAAAATGGGGAAAATATTTACTGAGGAATGGTATTTCAGCAATCAAAAATAGGGAAAATATTTTCTAAAGAATGGTGCTTCAGAAATGGGAAAAATAAGGAAAATGATATGAAAAGGGAAAAAGGAATGAAGGGAATGAATGATGAAATTTTACTAGGAGATGGGGAAATGGGTTTAAGTGAGGAAAGCAATGCTTCTCAAAATGAAGCCTGGTTCTTCTTGTGGTGAAATTTTCCTTCCTTAGTAAGCCTTTCCTTAATCAAGAATATGAAAAATAATCAATTGTAACATGCCAGCCCTTGACAGGGATTCTTTTTTTAAGAAATCTAATCTAATACTAAAAATACAATACAGAAAACAATCAAATGCAATGATGAGTAGAAGACTCCCCTAAAAAGAGATAATGTGCATCTTCCATGCAAGTGGCCTTAAAATATTCTTTAGAAATAGGGCACTGGTACAGACAAAGCCGATGACTATTTACTAATAGTGGTGTTTTAGAATCATCAATTTTTAAGAGCCTTACTGTTCCATTGGGAAAAACAACATCTACTTCATAGGGTCCCAACCATCTTATATGTAGCTTCCCTTGAAAGTTTTCAAATCGAGAATCATACAATAAAGCCCAATTACCTTTTTGGAACTGCTTGTGCTTGATGATTTTATCATGCCACTTTGTTCTTTGTTGTTGGATCATAATTGTCTAATGAATGGCATCTAATCTTTTTTCATCCATTTCATGAAGCTGTTGCAACCTAGCTGCTTGTACATCAGTCAAATCAAGGTTAACAGCTAAAGTAGTCCTTAAGGTTTTAATTTCAAATTCTACAGGAAAAAAAACACTTTTACCACAAACCAATTCATAGGGAGAAAATCCTATAGTATTTCTCCAGATAGTTCTGTAAGCCCATAGTGCTTCAGGGAGCCTTTGAGACCAATCCTTTCGGTTATTCTTCACTGTTTTGGTTAGAATGGCTTCTATTACTTTGTTTGTATTTTCCACCTGCCCATTGGCTTGGGGGTGGTATGGTGTAGTCATTCTATGATGAATGTGATATTTCTGAAGGGTGGCTTTGAAACCATGATAATTGAAAGGAGGTCCTCCATTTGTAACTAGCTCTCTAGGGACTCCAAATCTAACAAAGATTTCTTCAAATAGGAAAGCTAGGACAACTTCTTCATTAGCTCTAAGAAGTGCGTTGGCCTCCACCCATTTAGTCATATAATCTGTGCAGACTAATATATAAACTCTTTGGTTGGATGGAGGATTAATGGGTCCTATAAAATCTAAGTCCCATCTTTCAAATGGTTCAAGTATTACTTGGGGGTTTAATGGCATTTCACCTCTATGATTAGGTTGACCCATTCTCTGACAGCTATCACAAGCCTGAACATATTTCTTTGCATCCTTAAAGAGTGAGGGCCAATAATAACCCATCCTAAGAATTTTATGTTCCATTCTCTTATCAGCAAAATGCCCTCCACAAGGACCATCATGACAAGCTATTAGTATATCATACAACTCATCCTCTCTAATTCATCTCCGGATTTCATGATCAAGTCCTGTATAGAAAAGACACCCACTTATCTAGCTATACCGAGCACTTTATTGAATGAATTTTCTTTTCTCTCAATGTGATAGGTGTAATGGTAACTTCCCTGCAACCAAATAATTGGCAATGTTTGCATACCATGGTGACTGAGCAGATACTGCAAATAAATACTCATCAGGAAAGGAATCATCTACTGGAATATTATCATCATTTTTTAACTGAGAAAGGAAATCAGCAACAACATTTTCTTTATTTGGTCAATCTACAATTGTAATATCAAACTCTTGTAATAACAATAAACATCTGGTGACTCGAGCATTTGTGACAGACTTGTTCATTAAATAATTGATATCCGAGTGGTCAGTATGGAAAAAAGTAGAGTAACCAGTAATGTAATGTCGAAACTTATTAATAGCATAAATTACTGCTAAAAATTTCTTCTCGGTAACTATATAATTGAGCTCAGCTGGGGTCATATTCTTGCTGATAAAGTAGATAGCATAAGGAAGATGGTTTTCCTCTTCTCCCAAGTGTTTCGGGGAATTAACACCCTAGAGGTTGGTTGGGATACAACCTCCACAGAGCAGGGGCGTACTACTTAACAGAGACTCACACAACCATGCACGTTTCGAAAAAGTAAATAGAGCAGAACGAGAGATTTACCCGTTGGTCCTACGTTTGAAGTAGATCCATGTGGAGTCCAAACTCCCTGCAACCGTCCTTCCTCCTTAACCTGAAATACAAGAAGAAACCAGCACAAAGGACAAGTTGTACAGCATATATCTACTCTATATGTTAGTGAGATTCATATAAAACATTAAATAAATCATAATGAATGCTTGTATAACAAATATTATCATACATTAAAGCATACACTAACACGTTTATTTCAGGAACAGCATGATACTTATGTATTATAAATAGTACGTACAAAAGTAATCAAGTGGAGATATCACCTGATCCTTCCAAGGCCTTCGCAGACCGTCGTCCGGATCCGTCCAGCCCTTGCCTCGCTAAGACTCCTTCCAAACTGGTGCATACGAGATAACATATAAAGGGGTGTGTATCTCAAGGAAACAAGGGTTTCCTACAATGAACTGGGAAGGTGCAGGAGGCACGGGGAATCAGACTTGGATAGGGAATACCAACAGAGTATAATATCAATAATTCTCTCTCCCTTAGGCCATACACATGAGGGCTTTTTATAGTCCCTCCAAGTAGTTTCAACAGTTGGAAACAGTTGGCCATGGGCTGGGGCGGTTGAACTACCTGAGTAACCATCGACCCAGCGCGAAATTAGGGATTTTTTATATATATTTTTAATCATTTTAATGGCATACGCGGAAAAGTCTAGCTGGACTCGCGTATACACGCGGAAAAGTACGGGCATAGTCGCGTATGGGGGATTTTACACTGTTTTTAAGTGAATTTGTCCAAGTCTGTAGGAATGGGTGCCCAAAAACCATAAAGCAATCATGAATCATGTCAAGGTGAGAAATGATGCTATAACAGATGCCCCCTAATATATGAGGTCAGAAGGGGTACATGATGGCCGAAATGTATTATGCACATAGAAAGAACTTCGCGAGGACAAGAGAGGACTTCACCAGATTTCAGCCTGCCAAAAACCAATGAAAGAAACCAGAGAGTCAACTCATGCTGAGGCGGGCATACCCATGCTCAGTCAAAAATACATCATATGGAAAGTACTGAAATAGATCCAATATGTATACAAGTATAACTGAACTGAAAGTACATAGTGAATCATCTGAGCAGGGCCCGAAAATAAGTCTGAATCAATGTCCAAGTATCACATATAGAAAGCTGATCAAAGATGGTGCAACTGGATGTCTGATCAAATAAGTAATTGAATCTCCAAGTACCGGATCATAAGTGGTGGATCAAACGGTACAATCACGCAACTCGAGGACCAACATATAAAATGCTGCTGTGCTGAACTGCAACATATAAGGGTGGACGGCAACACTGGCAGAAACTGAAAGGACTGTCAACAGTGAACCGAGAAATGCTGATACAACCCGAGGTCTTCACCGATCACAACGGCACAATTCTACACAATGGGAATAAATGAGTTGAAGTCGACCATGTGAGAAATCGTTGGATTACCGGGCAATGATGTTTCCCGTTAACCAACGCGAGACAACCCACCGATAATGATAATGAGTGTCAAGGTGCCCCAGTACAATCTGACGAGTGTGAATGAATGAGTTGAAGTCGAACACTTGAAAGAATCTACCAATCAGGAGGCAATAATGAATCCCCACTGTCGATAGCGAAGAGTGCGCCGCGATGACGCAAACCACAAGGTCTTCGACAAAGACTCTAGATCTTGTTCCCAGGAAGCGATGAGTGGATCGAAGGAAAGAATCTCTTGGAAGGTGGAAGGAAGACGTTAAGGCATCCCACATCGAGTCCGGCCACAGAGTGTAACCCGCGGAGCAAGATTTGGAAGGAATCGGACGAAGTAGAGTGATGGAACCAAAACCGAAGTACGTTTCCGACGTGCACAAGATGAAGCTAGCGCACGGAAGAAACCCTCTGAACCAACCAATAATGAAAGGTGACACAGAGGCGAGAAATCCACCGATAGGGTCAAATGGAAATCCAGGTACTGCACGAATCCCAAGTGTGATAATGTGTGCTGACGTCGAACACAGGGGAAACCACTCGGTCAAAGACCCATGATGATGATCAAATGCTGAGCACGAGGTCACCTATCAATGATGGAAATAGGCCCAAGGTGCGGCTCTAGGTTTGCTCTCAGAGCAATGTGTCGTAGTCGATAAGAGACAAACCCGCCGGCAAGAAGTCAATGAGGACCTTCTCAAACCAGCACGAGCAGAAGACCAAAACATCTGATGTGATAGAACATGATACTGACAAGACCGGGAAGGCCGACTAAATAATGAGTCAAGAGACACCGCAGAATGGCCGACTCAGGTTAGACTTCCCTTGAACAAAAGCACGACTCATGATGACCATGGCAGTAAAAAGTGACACTGTATAAGTCTGTTATGCAGGAGGAAGAACAAACTCTCCATATGATTGGAAGAGATAACCAACCGGGGGAGAACTAACAAGTGAAACATGGTAAAGGCTGAACCTAGGTCAAAACTAAAACCATCCCAAATGAAGGAAATATAGATAATTATATGTGATTTGTTCAAGGGCGACAAACTGACTCTGTACTGCCATCAAAATAACGAAGATACATCCCGTTCCCGCTCTTTTTGTTATATTTGATTTTTTTGTCTTTTTCATATAATAAGCCTGAAAAAGAATAAAAGAATGCTATGGTACAATGGATAGAGCGAGTATCAAGAAAGCAGATGCACTAGTTCCTGGGATTGGAACAATCCTATGCTCAATGCAAGGTGGCGAAAACTGGTCAGTGATACTCAGAGGAACGTTCCATCCATGGGTACAAAGGTGTCAAGTCGTGATATCTAAGTGCATGCAATGGTTAACTTGTACAGAAAGTCAAGGTCAAAAGTTGGCTTAAACATCGAGTCCAAATGAAGCCGGCTAAAGGCCAGGATAAACAAGTAGCCAATATGCAATGCGGTAATACAACTTAACGACACCAGGGAGCCTCTAGGGTATAAGCCAGAAAAATGATAAGTGATGAAGGAGAAGAATGAAGCTTCAACACAAAAGACATGGTGGGACTAAAGAGGACTCCCGAGCCTACATAAAAAGCAGCATGGGCAACAAGTGATAGCGAGGAACTAACTAGGAAGCCCATGTAAAGGAAGGCTCTACCATCAAGTCATGATTAAAAATCGGCGAGTGAAATGGGTGTAATGATCATGACCTAATGGGATCGACCCTAAGGCAAGTGATCAGTATGGAGGCTAGAATGCAAGATGCAGCGGAAAGTGATTCCCTAACCTATATGCCAGTGAAGATCATATACCTGCCGTGAAGAGTCTGAAATCATGGATAAAAAACCGGGAAAAATCCCAAAATCGTCAAAATGTACCTGAAAATATACCAAACTGGGCACTTCCAAGCAATCGAGTTATACAGCATAAGACAGATCGAAAAAATAAGCATAAGGAAATTTTTGCAAAAATTTTCAATTTTTAGCCATAAATACCCAAATTACCTCTCAATTGGTTCATTATTGCATAGCTGATTTGGAAAAATTGCTCTGGAGCTAAAAACTTCTTTCAGCAAATCAGGAACAACCGACCGTCGGAACTCAGCGAAACTTCAGGTAGGCTCCTTAATCATCCTGTTTATTCATTTTGTCCGTTTGAAAATTAAAATTAAGTGATTTTTTGCCTTGAAACCCTTATTAAAAAATGCGTATCTGCGCATACGCGGGTTCAATGAAGGCAAGTCGCGTATACACGCGACTGTGCACAGGGAAAGTCGCGTATGCGCAGGTCCGATTTCAAAAAAGTGTTTCTAATGCAAATTTTGATGAAATTTCTCAGGATGACCATCTCTTGGAGGGAACGTGAGCATAGTGCAGTAGACCAAGAGGTCATGCAGGACCGCGCAGCTCAAAACATCCTCCGAAACTGCGGATTACTGAAATTCTTCAAAATGCCCAATATGAAAAGTAATGTGTGATTGCTTGAAATGCTCGTAAATTACTGGGAACCAGATCAGGATTGCTTCATAATTGATCAAATGCCACTACGCATAGAAGTGGAGGATATATATTTCATCACTGGACTCTCCAGGAGGGGAGACCCAGTAGACCTTCACGGAAAACCCCTGGGAGGGTTAACTGTGGAAGATTATGTCCAGTTATATTGCGTAGATGATTCCAAGAAGGTTGGAACGCAGATTGCTATTAGAGATATCAGGGATTTGCACATGAAGATCCTCCTGTTCACCATCGGCAGAGTGGCAGGATCTGCCTCACTGCATCAGGCATCCAGGACGCAAATGAGTATAGCTGTAGAGTGTTTGATTCACGTCTACGATTCGTGCACAGCCCTGCTACTGAATATGAAACAACAACTGACTTCTATTCGCCAGAAAAAAACTAAACACTTTGGCTATGGTACCATTTTGACCACATTCTTCTTCGAGAGAGTTCCAGCTTTGAGACCCAGAGTCATCTCGACTATCAGCAGCCCGCGGGACCCAAGAATTGCCCGTTGGGCAGACATGATGAAGAGACTGGGGGGCAGCGAGGTACCCCGGACCACGTGGGACGATGAGTTCTTCCTATGGTGGGGAGAATAGATCATCGCAGTGGACGACTATCCCTATGCTGGGATGGATTTCCGAGGAGATCCAGATCTAGTACTTCCACCCGGCGCAGCATGGGGAGCAGTCGGTAAGTTTTTGCAAAAAAAAATTTTGACTTACATGATTTTTTTTTTTTTTGGATTTTTTCAATTATGTATGAAAAAATGAAAACAAACATGTTTTTTGGATTGGATTCATAATGACTGACAATTAAAAATGATCATGTTTCAGATGTTGGACCAGTTCGTCCTGAGGGCCTACCGCGCCACAAGCGCCGCAGAGGTGAGGCGGAGACAGTGGATTCCGACAGGACTCTCCAGGCCGTTCAGAGAAACTTGGAGGGATTGACCCGCCAAATCCCTATGGCTGCCGTGGAGGATTTGCCGGAAGCCGTCCAGAGACGGGTTGTAGGAGTACCCCGTGACTGGGTTAGACTATTCCGCCGTGTGGCCACTGCAGTTATGTTCTATAGGAACACGACTTCTGGGCAGGGTCCTCAGGAGTAGACATATTTTATATGTTAGATGACTGTATATTATTTTTTGAGACTGAACATGATGGGGCATAAGCCGAAGTTTTGTACGAGATTATGGATCCAAATTTTGTAAATTTTTTTGACATACCGATGATATATATACAGCGATATTTGATGTGATGTGATAAATGTATCAAATGTATGATGTTTTTGATGATTAGAATTTATTGTATTGAATGATTAATATGCCAATCTAAAGCTTGATTAGCCAATGAGTCGGCAAACCAATTGTCAGCTCGAGGAATATGAATGAATGTTAAAAATTGAAATGACCTTTGTAACAAACGTACCCTCAAGAACAATCGTAATAAAATTGGATCTCGTACCCGATAAGTGTTGTTCAACTGCGACACCACCAGCTGGGAGTCCAAGAAAACTACCACCGAATCAACACCCAAGGATATTGCCTCCGAGAGTAGATGAATGACTGCAGTGTATTCTGCTACGTTATTGGAAGCAGGACCAATGCAGACCCCTCTTGATACCAACAGCTGACCGGAAGGATAATGAAGCACCCAAGCCGCGGAAGCTAAGTTCCAGGTGTGTCTACTAGCACCATCGGCGAAACCAAAATGACTCATGACATCAACACAACCTGCCAAAGCAGATCAAAAACATCACCACCTCATCAAAAATCGAAAATCAAACAGATATGTACAAGACAAAAAACTACTATATACAAAGAAAAATGCCAGGCCAAAGCCTAGGCATAATACTTCTTCAAATAGAGCCCATTTCGGGGCTCCGGCAACTCATTCCCTTCGAAGTCAACCAAGGTATACGCTCCTTTCTTAAGGACTCTTTTAACGATATAGGGGCCATACCACATCGACTTAAACTTTCCTGCCCCCAAGGCATCTTTTTCTTGGGCATAGACCAAAACAAGGTCACCTTCGGAAAAGACCCTAGGCTTAACCGCCTTATCGCACTGAACCTTTACTCAGTTTTTATGCGCTTCATTCAACGTGGCGGCATCTCGACGCTGCTCATCAAGATGTTCGAGATGAAGAAGCCGCTCTGCCAGACTAGAAGTGTCAGGAAGAAGCTCAACAGCTAATTTAAGGGAAGGAATCTCGCATTCAATGGGAAATACGGATTCCACCCCGTGGACTAGCGAAACGGAGTAGAGCGGTTGCGATTTTAAGCGACATCCTGTATGTACGGTGCAGGATATAGCATAATGTGCCAGTTGGATCTATGGTTATCAATCGTCCGTTGAAGAATTGTCTTCAAGGACTTATTCACGGCTTCCACTTGGCCATTGGCCTGAGGATAATATGGAGATGAATGCTCCTGCCGGAAACCCAATTTAAGAGCCAACTCGGCCATCATACTGTTCTGAAAGTGACTGCCATGGTCAGTGACAATCTCTCTAGGTATACCGAAACGAGCAATGACTTGGTTGAAGAAGAAAAGAGCTGCGGTCTCACCATCGTTCCCAAAAGTAGGCATAGCTTCGACCCACTTCGTAAAGTAGTCTACTGCTACGATAATGTACTTGTGACCTTTTGCCGAAGGCGGGTTACAAGTAGTATAATCCATACCCCACTTTGTAAAAGGTCCGACAGTAACGACTGGAAAAAGCGGAGCTGGATGAGCGCGCATTTTTCGAGTATACACTTGACAAGGATGACACTTCTTGACCGATTCAATACAATCTTTGAAAATCGAGGGCCAGAAGTAGCCAGCACGCAAAATATTTTGGGCTGTAGCAAGCCCTGATAAATGACCCCCACAAGCTCCACCGTGAGAATCATTAAGCACGGCCTCAGCTTCTTCGAAAGTTAAGCAGCGTCTTAGGATTGAATCAACCCCTCGACGGTACAAAGCATCACCAATAATCAGATAACTTTTAGCTAAGTGACGCAGCTTACGACGCTCATCTTTCGAAAAAGAAGAGGGAAACTTCGCAGTCTGGAGATACACAATGATATCCCCATACCAAGGATCTTGTGGAGAGATAAGAAACAAGTGTTCGTTCGGAAAGGACTCATCATAGATCATCTCCTCTCCACAAGGCAACTCGGAGATCAATTCCGCAAAGACTAATGACTTCTTGGATTTGGCAGACATGAACTCTAGATCGAATTCCTGTAATATCACAATCCATCTATTATATTTGCCCCCAATCACTCGCCTGCTGAGGACAAACTGAAATGGATTGGCAGCTACCAAGACATAAGTTTTGCGAAGAATAATGTAATGCCGGAGTCGCTGCACAGCATGAACTGCTGCTAAGGCTAACTTTTCTATCGGGGTGTATCGCAGTTCAGGTCCTACCAGTCCTTGACTAAGGTAGTAAATAACATGCTCAACAAGAGCATCATCCTCCTGAACCAGAACCATACCAATGGTAGATTCTGCTGTAGCCAGATACAAAAGAAAATCTCTGCTATAATCGGGTGGACTCAACAAAGGAGCAGAGGTCAATGCCTTTTTCAAGGCATCAAATGAGCGTTGAGCGTAGTCGTCCCAAAGAAAAGGAACTCCTTTCTTCAACAATCTCATATATCCCTTTGTAATCTCAGCATAGTTGACGATAAACCTCCGAAGAAAATTAGACTTCCCTTGGAGACTTTGAAACTGACGGATTGAAGACGGGGGAGGCAACCGAAGTATTGCCTCAACCTTGAAGGGATCTACCCTTATCCCTTCCCTAGACACAATAAATCCCAACAGCCGACCGGATGTCACCGCGAAAACGCACTTGTTCGGATTCAAACGAATTTTATAAAAAACGACATCTTTCAAATATTTGTCGGAGGTGACCAGGATGATCCATCCTCTTTCGAGAATGAGCAGCTAGATCATCTAAGTATGCCTCGATGATTTTCTTGATGTCGTGGAAGGCGTAAGACATGGCCCGCTGAAAGGTAGCTCCAGCATTTTTAAGACCAAAAGGCATTTTCTTATATGCAAACGTACCCCAGGGACAAATAAATGTGGTCTTATGTTGATCTTCTGGAAGGATAGTAATTTGATTATAACCAGAGAAACCATCCATAAAGGAGAAAATCTCGTTACCGGCACACTCGTCAATAATCTGATCAATGAAAGGTGTGGGGTAATTATCTTTAGGACACACCTTATTTAGGTCTCTGAAATCGATGCACACTCGAATCGTTCCTTACTTTTTATCTACCGGAACGGGATTTGAAACCCATTCAGTCAGAGGAACTGGGAAAATGAATCCCGCCTTAAGCAGCTTTTCAACTTCAGCTTTGATAGCTGCTGCCTTCCTAGGATTAACCGGACGAAGTTTTTGCCTGACCGGCTTAGCGTTTTCATATGTCTTGATCTCATGCTGGACGATAGATGGGTCTATGCCAGACATTTCCTCATAAGACCAAGCAAAAACATCCCTATACTCTTTGAAGAGCTCGGTATAGATTTGAACTTCTTCACGGGAACATTCAGCTCCAATGAAAACGTTCTCGATAATGTTGGGATTCCTGGAGATGTTCACCGGGATAGTCGGAGAGATCACGGCCATGTTCCCTTCAGCATAAACCTGTGCTGGTGCTAAGGGGCTCAAGACTGGGTGAACAGGTCCAGGAGACTGAGGACTTGGAAAACTAGCTTCGACTTCGCTCAAGTCAGGTAGGAAGTAAGACCGATGATGCAAGTCATCCCACGGTCTCTCTATACCTGTCATTGCTTCCAGGATGGCCTCTTCAGATGGAAGAGTGGTATCTAGACAATCTTGGGCAGAAGAAGAAGTAAGCGTCCAAGCCGGAGCCACATCACCATCCAACTCTTCCGGTGAAAGAGGAGCTGGATCAGACTCTGCAGTGTCAACAACAGACTGATATGCAATCTCAGCTGCAGAAATTGGGAATGCCATTCCACCCACTTGCCCTTCTTCCAATGTGGCTGTTGGAGAAGGTAAGGTCCAAGAGTCCGAAAAATAATGAGTTCGAAAGAACTCTCTTCGAAGGGGAGCCTTGGAGGATGAAATAGCATTAATAGACACCTTAGGAGGAGGAAGATCAAAAGAACCCATCAGGGAAGAATACATTCCAACTCCTAGATTCTCGACAGGCGCCTTAGTATTATCCAACTTAGGAACAGATGAGTCAGAAGGCGCATTCAGGTCTACCTGAGGACAGTCCAGTTGATCCACTGTAACGATCCTCCCTTCGTGGGGGAAACATACAATTCGAAATAATGAGGATACGATGGCATCCATCTCATAAATCCAATTCCTCCCCAACCGAAGGTTGTAGTCCAAGCTTGCGGGTCAACTACCTCAACCTCTATATTGACAGTTTTGCCCCCAACACAAATGGGAAAAGCTGGGACAATACCATGGGGTCTGTGAGAATGACCATCGAACGCAGTCAGAAGAGTGGTAGATGGAACAGCTTTGGGAGATCCAATTGTCTTCCAACATGTGAGAGACATCACGCATGTGGAAGCACCCTCATCAACAACCGTCTGAAAGATGTTACACTTCTGGTACGATGATTTAATATGAAAAGCCATGTGATGAGGAAGTCTCTTCTTAAAATTAGTCATATCAAAAGTAATCAGAAGAGAATTTTTCGGATCAATAGCCCCAATGGCAGTGAGCAAAGCACTGCGTTGAGCCGGACAAGACTAGAGTACCTCTAAAGCTGACATAGCACAAGGACTCTGCGCCAGATCTTCTACAATTGAGTAGTTCTGGGCAGCCCTCGCATTCGGATTAATCGTTGACCGCTTAGAAGATGCTTTTGGCATCCGAGGCATAGACTCAACAGTTGGCTTCGTGATGTGAAGCGGCTCAGTAGCATCAGGAACTTCCTTAGCTTTCGAAGATTCCTCTCCGCCATAATCACGGGATCTCGTAGCGACATCCATGTGAGCACTCATCATAAAGATATTCGATGGAATTTCCCCTTCCTGGGCACCTCCAGAGGAAGCCCCAGGATTTTGGTTTGTGCCAGCAATTAATTGCTGCCCTTGGGGAAAAGGGTTTGTTAGCACGGCCTGGGAACTAGAAGAACCCTGCTGAGATAACAGGCGCTGAGCATCCTGAATTTTCGGGCAAAGGTGCGTGAGATGGTCTCCAGCACAAAGCTTGCACGGAAACTTCACTTTCTTTTTCTCCTTTTGACCCTCACCAACACGCTCGTTGGTTTTATTTGCATTGCCCTTCCCATTCTTGCCCTTCTTCTTGTTATTACGTCCCTTCTTCTTCCCATCGGATTGTTGATTTCCTTTGGGTTCTGAAGATTGGACGACATTTATGGACAAAGGCTGGGAAGGGGATGAATCAGCAGGCACAGCCTGACCAGAAGGAGCAGATTGTAAAGACAACTGCTGCAATTGAGAAAGCAGGCTGGCTGCACTACTATTGACCGATCCGACAAGCCCGTCACCATGCGGACCAGGTTTGGGTTTCGATAAATCCAACTTGGAGCGAGGAGCATTGGGCAAATACTTATAAAGTACCCCAGACTGACAATAGATCAGTTCTAACTGCTGGGCCCTAAAAATGGCCTGCTCCTCGGAAAATACCCTGGATAGGGATACATCCTTTGAAATATCTGACTGAAGCGATTTCAAAAACCACTCGAGAAGGAACTCACCTGGAATATGGGCTTTGATAAGCCTCTTCCTTCTCCTCCATTCCTGAATGTGATCAGAAATGTGAGTTGCCTCATCCTGCTTAAAATTAGCCAGGATTTTGGTCCCAGCCTCATATCTGACAGGCAACTGAAAATGGTTAAGAAATGTGACAGCCAGTTCTCCAAATGTGGCGAAACTGCCCCCAGTGAGCTCTATATACCATTTGGCAGCATTCCCAGTTAGGGTGCGTTGAAATAATCTCAATCTAATCGAGTCATCGATCAGAGAGTTTGATGAGCACCATAAATGGAAAGTGGTGATGTGGTCTGCCGGATCCTCTCCACTCTTACCTTCAAACTTTGGAATGTCTGAAGGAAGTTTGGTCGGGACCGGAGGCCACCCCGGACTATACCGAATCGGGTCATTAGTTAACTTCGACAAGTCTGGCAAGTTTAACGTTTCCAGAAATGGTAATCGAGGCGGAGCCTGAGAATTCCATCCTTGATGGGATGGATTTCCAACATTCTGAAAAGAATAGCCTGGATTTGATGAGGCACCAGGCTGCCAGAAAGGACTCGTAGAAAACGGAGAAGAACCTCCTCCCCACGCCGAGTTACCAAAACCTAGACTAGTTCCCCCCGCTGAAGTATTGACTGAAGAGGAAAGCCCCTGGTAGGGGTTCCATGCATTAGACAGAGGAGAAAAAGACTGATAAGCACTCGATGCAGGGAAAGAAGCATTCCCTGGATGACTCGCGATGAACTGATTCCCTGCCCCAGACGTTGCAAACATAGGATTCCATCCCATAAAAGAGGTCGAACTTGGTCCCTGAGCCCAAGGATTGAAACTATGGGTCTGGGACGTAAAAGGAAACGACCCTAAAGAAGGATTGGGACTGGGAATATGCCCAGTCCCAAAGGGGAAACCCTGAAACGAAGCCGATCCACTAGCCATGTTAGACATGGGCGTAGATCCAGTTGCACCGGCGGTAAAGGAAAAAGAGGGATTTCCAGCAATGGACATCCCTGAACAGAAGGGACCAGAATGAGAAGCATATGCTTGGGTGAACCCAGAGCCAAACATAGCAGTGCTAGAAGCAATCGAAGATAGAGCAAGAGTGCCCCCTGCTTCAACAGAAACAGGGGTCTGAATGCCTGCAGCACTCACGGTAGAAGCCGCGTTCCCAATCGTGGCCATCGAAAGATAAGAATGATATGGAAGATCCGGCGGTCTCTCAGACTCCGGTCCGATGTACTGAATAACAAACGGATGATCAGGAGGAAGAGGAGATGGACCTATAGCTGGAGGCTCAGGTATATCTTCTATCTGAAAATCTTCTTCCTGAGGAAACAACACTCGCGAGGTGAGCGGAACGCTCCTCTCGGAACTGACACCGGAATCAGCAATGAAACCTTCAGACCTTGGTGGAGGATCTCTCTCCATAGCGTCAGACTCAACAGGGTGGTAACCACCTGCTAAGTCGCTCCTACACCTTCTCGAAGAAGGCTCTGCACTCTCGGGAGATAACCCCCGGATTCTCCTCGAACGTCGAGGCGCTTGATCAGCCACTTTTATAGATTTATTATATTAGACTCAAAAAAGTGAAAAGCTAGGCAAGCTAGGAGCAAAGAGCACTCACTAAAATAAAAATCCCTGAGAAACAACAAGCAAACAGCCTCCAAGTATTTCCGCTCCGGGTGATGAGGACCAGACACCAAAATACAGGAAAACGAAGTATAGGGCCTTCCGAAAGCAGTCTGGGATGATTAGGGTCCAGAACAACTAGCGAAGGTATCAGAAACAGTTACGCCGACCTCCTAACGACAGCCTTTGCCGGCTCAAGCACCCAAGCTTCGCAAGGGCACCCCCCAGAAGTACTGTTGAAAGTGATACGACGTCTGCCTCAGGTACCACGGGTATTCCCCCCCGCAGTCACCTGTGTGGAACCTAGGAACGGCAACTATGGACACCAATCCGTATCAGAAGCTGGGCGGAACGGTCTTGAGGTCAGATTCAGCTAATCGGAGGGGGGTTATCCCTCTTCTCAACCTTCACTTCCCCTCGCGCTTGACTCTCGGATGAGAGCTTTCCCAGTCCACCTCACGGAGTTGGATTTCGCTCAATTAATCAACTTCTATGTTTGTTTGAGCGGCCTTGGAGAGTTAACTCTCCACTCACCTACTCCAAGGCCCTACAACCTAGCTAGTTGGTGATTGACACTTAGTAAAACTTGCTAGTTGATTTTAGATTAAATCGCTTATTTTAAGGGCTGTTGTATTAAGTCACAAGGATATGGATATGAAACCAATGGTGTTTTGACGCAAAAGAAATTAATAAAAACTTAACTACATGCACATGCAGTTCTTTGTCTTTCGATGAAAAGTAATCTCTATACAGGTTCTACGAGACTAAAAATTTGTATTTTTCTTTTCGAATTACAAACTCACACTCACAAAAACTAAGAAGCTAACTAAATGATTTAATGCACCTAATGCAAATCACTACAAGCATGTAAATTCTAAGATGCAAAAAGTCTCTTGAAACAAGGTGAAATTTCCCAAAAAGCTCCTTCAGTTTTAACTCATCTTTTGTTGTCCAGAAAGCCAATTCTTGAAAACAAGAACTCTTAATATAAGACACCAAAAACACTTAACAACAAGAAGAAGAAATCAAATGACAACTTCTCTTCAAAATCAAGCCGAAAACTAGAAGCAAGAAACTTCACAAAAGCTCCAAAAGATATGGCCAAACGAAAATGAAAATGCAACAACAAAAACAAAAACAAGACCAAATGTTTTTTGAGTTTTTGAAATGCAAAAAACAAAAAGCAAAACAAATGTTTTTTGGGCTTTTTAGTTTTATAAAACAAGAGCTCAAAAAGACCAAGCACAACTATCAAAATCCAAGCCAAAACGAGACCGAATTTCAAGCACAAACTTCAACAATGCCCCCAAACCTTATAAGGCCAACAATAGCAAGATCAATAAGAGCAACGGAAGACCAAAAACTCAGCCAATCAGCCCAGACAAATAGTGCAAACTCGCTGCAACAAAAGACTCCAAAGAAGCAAGAAAAGTTCTTCGAAAATTGCAACAAAACCCTAGCCTATGAAACTCAAGAAAACCAATCGAAAACAAAGCAAAAATCGCAATGCAAAGCACAACAAAAAGATAGGAGCGAGTCAGTGAGCAGAAGCTCTCTGTTCTGATAAAGCAGAACAGCCAAGAATGCTCAGAAAGCGATCTTGGAACTCAATCCAGAAGTGCCAGCACCAACAAGAATACTTTGCCAAAAAGACTAGTTTCCGAACAAACGAAAGAGAAAAAAGACTTGAAACCACTTCCTTCACACTCCAGTAAGTACAGAGACACTGTAGACACAGGCCTCCACAGCCAGAAAGGACCAAAAAGCCAATAAACCCAAAAATTCAAAATCTGCCTAGGTATACGCGACCTTGCAGTTATGCAACCAGCGTGTATACGCGTATGTGTTAAGGGAAACTCGCGTATACGCGGGTCCCTTTAGACAAACTCGCGTGTATACGCGACTGTGTGCAGAAAAAAGAGCGTATACAAAGAAAGATAATGAAAAACAAAAAAGGACAAGCCTGGGAAAGACACCAAGACTTCAGACTGACTGCAAGAAAATAAACTGGACTGTAAAAGACAGAAAAAACTGTTGGCAACATACCAAACAGCTGAAACAACCCAACAGGAGAATCACAAGAATGTGATCCCCAGCGGAGTCGCCTGTTTTGTTTCGGGGAATGAACACCCTAGAGGTTGGTTGGGATACAACCTCCACAGAGCAGGGGCGTACTACTTAAAAGAGACTCACACAACCATGCACGTTCAGAAAAACTAAATAGAGCAGAATGAGAGATTTACCCGTTGGTCCTACGTTTGAAGTAGATCCACGTGGAGTCCAAACTCCCTGCAACCGTCCTTCCTCCTTAACCTGAAATACAAGAAGAAACCAGCACAAAGGACAAGTTGTACAACATATATCTACTCTATATGTTAGTGAGATTCATATAAAACATTAAATAAATCATAATGAATGCTTGTATAACAAATATTCTCATACATTAAAGCATACACTAACACATTTATTTCGCGAACAGCATGATACTTCTGTATTATAAATAGTACGTACAAAAGTAATCAAGTGGAGAGATCACCTGATCCTTCCAAGGCCTTCGCAGACCGTCGTCCGGATCCGTCCAGCCCTTGCCTCGCTAAGACTCCTTCCAAAGCTGGTGCATACGAGATAACATATAAAGGGATGTGTATCTCAAGGAAACAAGGGTTTCCTGTAATGAACTGGGAAAGTGCAGGAGGCACGGGGAATCAGACTTGGATAGGGAATACCAACAGAGTATAATATCAATAATTCTCTCTCTCTCCCTTAGGCCATACACATGAGGTCTTTTTATAGTCCCTCCAAGTAGTTTCAGCAGTTGGAAACAGTTGGCCACGGGCTGGGGTGGTTGAACTACCTGAGTAACCATCAACCCAGCGCGAAATTAGGGATTTTTTATATATTTTTAATCATTTTAATGGCATACGCGGAAAAGTCTAGCTGAACTCGCGTATACACGCGGAAAAGTATGGGCATAGTCGCGTATGAGGGATTTTACACTGTTTTTAAGTGAATTTGTCCAAGTCTGTAGGAATGGGTGCCCAAAAGCCATAAAGCAATCATGAATCATGTCAAGGTGAGAAATGATGCTATAACACCAAGACAGCTCCAATTGCAATATCCGAAGCATCAAAAGATATATGAAAGGGAAGTGCCCAATTAGGTCCTCTCAAAATAGGAGCTGTCGATAACTGATTCTTGAGTTCTACAAATGATTCCTGATAAAGATTAGTCCACTTGAATTCAACATTTTTCATAAGTAGCAAAAACAAAGGAGAAGCTATTTTGGAATGTTTTTTAATAAATCTCCTGTAATATCCAACATCTCCTAGGAAACTTCTCACATCAGTTTGTGTTATAGGAATAAGAAGATTTTGAATGACTTGTATTTTGGATGGATCTACCTGAATTCCTTGAGATGAAATAAAATTTCCAAGCACTACTCCTTCACTCATCATCATATGGCATTTTTCGGTGCTTAAGGAGAGATGAGCTTGTATACAATGTTTAAGTACTTTCTCAAGATTCTGTAATGCATCTTCAAAATACACACCATAAGGGGTAAAGTCATCCATAAATATTTCCATGGAGTCATTTAGCATATTAGAAAAGATTCCTATAACTGCCCTTTGAAAGGTTGCTAGTGCATTACATAGTCCAAATGGAAGAACTCTATAGGCAAAATTTCCCGAAGGACTAGTAAAAGTGGTCTTATCTTGGTCTTAGGGTGCAATTATAATTTGGTTATACCCACTAAACCCATCTAAAAAGGAAAAGAATTTCTTCCCTAACAAACTATCCAACACTTGATCAATGAAAGGTAAAGGAAAGTGATCCTTTTGAGTGGCTTTATTTAAGGCTCTATAATCTACACACACTCTCCATTTCCCATTTTTCTTAGGAACTATTACCAATGGGGAAACCCATTCACTCTCATATATAGGGTATGTAAATCCTGCATTAAGAAATTTCTGAAGTTCCTCTTTAACAATTTATCTTAAAATAGGGTTCATTCGCCTTTGGGGTTGACAGATTGGTTGACAACCTTCCTTAATATAGATCCAGTGAGTACATAATTCAAGGGAGATTCCCTTCATATTTGTATATTCCCATGCGAATGCTTCCTTATTTTCAAGTAGTAACTTCATTAACTGTTGTGTTTCAGCAACTGTTAGATCAGGATTTATGTTCAGTGTTTTTCCAGGTTCAATTTCTACTGTTATGCTTTTAGAAGAGATGGTGGTTGATGTTTGAGGTAGATCTTCAGATTTAAGCTTTTCCGGGGTATCTGATTCCAAAAGTGTAGCCAGTTGATTATGTGTTTCAGAAGTCACAGAAGAGGGTTCACAAATGAAATTATTAATTACCTCATCCTTAGTGGTATATTTCAAGTTTAAAGCTTGTCCAATAGTCAAAATATGTTGAATAGCATGATCATCATAGTCCATCCATACAATATTCTCATTATTAATCATGGGTGTAGTGTGAGGGTAGAGAGTAAGCTGTTTAGTTTCATATCCATTGGAAATTTTCATTGAACCGGATCTGCAGCTGATAAAGGCATCGGTTGTGGCTAACCAAGGCCTTCCCAGAAATAAAGTATGTCCCCCCAAATTTGTTTTAGTCTGTAACACCACAAAGTTAGCTGGGTAATTCCAGGACTCAACTGAGATGACTAAATCTTCAACAACTCCTTCTAGTTTGATTGCAGAACGGTCAGCTAACTCTAGAATGGTTGGTGTATCTCTTATTGTGTTGTTTAGTTGTAGCAATTGTGAAGTTTCAAGAGTCATAATGTTTATAGCAGCACCTAAATCTACTAGAACTTGAAGGATTATTGTTTTATCGATTTGGACTATCACAGTAGAATGGTCTAGATCACCATATTTAATTGGGGGAGTTTTACTGGACATTAATGCATATAGATCACCCATAACATGAACTGTAAGGGGATATTTAGCTTTCCTACCGGGTTTCTTAACAAAAATATCTCTCATCATTCTGGCATAAATTGGTACATATCTTAGTTCCTGTAAAAGTGGAATTTTAACATACAGATTCTGCAATTCCCCTAGAAGATTAAAAGAAGGTGGCTCAGGCATTCTAGTTAAAACTAAACGCTCAGGGAATGGTGGTTCTGCTGTTTCAACACCCTTTTTAGAGGGTGGTTGTACCTCTTTATGTGAATCATGTTTTTCAGTTTCTTATTTATCAGAATCGGAAGAGGTAACATCATCAATAATGGGTTCAACTATTTTCCCAGATCGTAAATGAATATCATTACATTGTGCAGGGAAAACAAGAAATATAGGCTGGTTTTGAATATCAATAACTTACACAGCTTTATTATTGGGGTTAGGATTTGGTTTTACAGGTAGCTGGGGTCTCATCATTTGATTATTTGGTTGAGCACCAGATGGTAGAGGAAGTGGTTGTTGAAATTGAGGAAATTGATTCGAAAAAGGGAGTTGTTGACCCCTCCAATTCGAATTCCATTGATTAAAGTAATATTGTTGTTGTGGAGGCCAAGGAGTCCACATTGCAAGAACTATAAAGGGAGGGCTTGTTTGTTGCATGGGTGGGTAATTCATTTGATTTAAGGGTGGGTATTGCATTTGGTTAAAGGGAGGGTAATTTGTTTGACTAAAAGAAGGATAATTTCTCCAACGATTAGAAGATGTGAATGGCATATTAGAGTTCATACCTTGTCCTTGTGGTTGCCATTGTCTTCTCTGTGTCAGCAGATAGACTACTTCAACTTCTTCTTCGGTTAGTTGCAATGCAACTTTTATTCCTGGTAAAGAAGGGCATTGTTGTATTTCATGATCTTTCTCACAAAGGGTGCAAATTAGTATCTTGTCCAATGGGCATTCCCTTAGTGGATTTTTATCTCTGCATTTGGGGAAAAAGACAGCCAAAGCTGCTTCTGCTTCAGCTTGTTTCTTTTTAACCTGCAAGGTGTCAATCTGTGAAGTAAAAGAACTTAACATTTCAGTTTTAAATTCTTCAAGTAAATTACCTATTTTGGCTCTTGTTGCTCCTCCACTCGCTGATTTTTGAACTCTTGAATATGTGGTATCTCTGCTGTTTGACTTGTTCCTTGCAGCTCCTCTTGAACATCTTTTATAGAGGTTAACAATTTCATCATCTGACTCTTTAGATATATCCCCTTTACCAAGCATATTTAGCATATCTAAACAGTCATCCCTCACCCCTTTCAGTAATATTGTTTTAAGAATATCCTTACTTACATTAGGATGATTGGACCTCTGCAGGTTGTACTGTAGTCTTTCCATAAAGTCCTCCAAATTCTCATCCTCCTTTTGTACCATCTTAAATAGTTCCTCTCTTTTTTCCCTTGTCCAGCAGTAGTCTTGATATTTAAGCAGAAATTTATGTTTCATCTGTTCCCATGTTGTGATTACATGGCCCCCAAGACTCATGAACCACCTTAGTGCATTTCCTTTTAGTGTTGTTGGAAATAGCTTCAACTTCTGGGCATTAGTAACATAATCATAACTTCTTCATAATATATCAAATTCAAAAAGAAATTCATCAGGATCTTCAGAAGATAAACCATGGAAGTTAGGTAAGGCTGAAAGTGGGATATTCTTCATGGGAGTTGCTCCTCTAGGGAGATCACCAATAGGAAATCCCAAGGTAGAGAGAGAATTCTCATCTTTTCCCTCTCCTTCAGGATCTACTTTTCCTCCGCCGAAGAATCCTTCATTGTTTCCTTCCATTGTTTGATCTCCTACTGCACTTGCTCGATCCTCAATTTTTTCTACTGGGTCTTCAATGTTTTCTGCTAGTTTTTCAATGTTTCTTGCTGATTCCTCAACATTTCCTGTTGGTTCTTCAATGCTTTCTAATGGCTGTTCAATGCTTTCTACTGGCTCTTCAACGTTTCCTACTGGTTCTTGAATGCTTGTTGCTGGTTCCTCAACATTCTCAGGGCTCACAACTTCTTCTATTTCATAATTTGATTGAGGGGAGTGTTGAGGCTTTGGCCTTCGAGAGCTTAGTCTCTGGGAAGATTCAGCTTTTGATACGATCTCGTCAATAAAGGTCTTTCTTCATCCCCTTCCTTTTCCCTTGCCACTTGTAGGGTTAGTTTTCTTATGGGTTGTACGTCCTTTCATGAAATATACACATCTGAAAGAAAAACATCAATGCTTTTGAAATCTATAATTGCCTTCCCCGGCAACGGCGCCAAAATGTTGGTCACATAATTTTTTATCAAATTAAACAATTCAGGTGCTACATAAATTGTCAACCCAGGGAAGTATGTTTATTTCAAAGGCAATCACATACTGTATATGCTCAATCTCAAAAGAAATGAAATGTTGTAGTAAAAATTACACTAATCACACCTTGCTTCAAAAAACTGAATTCTACTTGAGTTATAGCAAAGACAATCTTTCTATTGCAGACAATCATTAAAAGAATCCTGGATTACATTAAAAAGACAACGATCTAGGAAATAAAATCAATCTTCAAAAAGGAAGACCAATTATGCTATAACAGAGAATAGGACCCTATTCCCCAAGTAGGAATCTTTAGCACTTGTTTCTGATTACAAATCTTTCACAAACTCATTCTATAAACAAGATTGCTAATTAAAATAATCCACAAATTCTTAAGAATGAATTGTATGAAATCAATGCAACAAGTAATGGAAACAGAGCTTCAGCAATAGACAACAGAATTCCAATACTGCATAAATGACTTCAGTAAACATAGTTTAATCAAGGCATAAATGAAAAGAATAGTATGTAAGAAGATGTTGATGGAGAATTAATAGCTTGCTTATAACACTCATTTTCTTATAATGGAAGATTAATTGAGGTAGATAAGGTAGTAAGATTGCTTGCACTATATCAAAGGATTACACTATTCTACTAAAACACTAATGGTATAGAGGCTATATGAATGAACTTATTGTGAGACATAGTCTAGGTGGAATAACTCTGTACTCTACTAGATCTAACTTAATGAACTTAAGTTTTCCTGGAATAACTTAATGAAATTAATTTTTTGTGGATTTGAGGTGGATTACAATACAAGGAGGTAAAATTGGTGATTAGTGAAAATCTAAGGCTTTATGGATTTGAAGTGGATTACAATACAGTGAGGTAAAATTGGTGATTAGTAATAAGCGTCCCGTGCTCAAATGAAAAATATCTCATGATTCCAAGCAACAAGTACTGTGGGTTTTGATCAAGATAATTGAGGCACCCTCAATTCTCAATTTAGCGATCAACATGCTTATGGTCATGACCACAGTGTGTTTTCCTTTAAATTCTTCACAATCAATGTGTAAAATATGTAAAAATAGATAATATTGGTCATGAAATGCTAATGAGAGCAAATGATTGTGAAAATCCAGTGATAAAAACAAACTTGAAATATGTTTACTTGAAAAGCCCTATCCAATTTTGGACCCAAAAATATTACTGAAATGGGTCAAGAACCACAAAATCGACCCAAAAATATTGTCCAAATAAATAAATAAAAGTTTAAGCCCCAAAAATATTATTCAAATAAATTAAAAAAAGTTTAAGAACCAAAAATATTGTCCAAATAAATCATAAAATTTTAAAAGGATTCTAAAATAATTGTTAGATTAATAAATTTAAAATCAATATGATCCTATAAGAAGATTATCAATATCTTTTATTTTAATATTATAGAAATTTAACTAAATGATTTTTTTCAATCATGGAAAAATAATTTATTATAATTTAGTTATCAAACTAGTAGTAGTAGTAGGTGTGATAGTAATTTTCCCAAATACAAATTGACTCATCACTATTATTCAAAATATACGATACCACACATCACTTTAAATTACCTGAATACTTTTATCAAAATTACAATTCTAAATTAACAAAATTATACTTTTTAAATGCAAAATGAACTTTAACACCTTGAAACATCCACAACACAAAAATGCCGCTTAACAGATGTAATTTACAATTAACTCCCGATAAACAAAACAGAACAAAGAGGATCTATTCAATATTGGGTATTTTATTTAACTAATCAGGTCATTCTGATTACTAAAATTAAAAATATGTAATACTTAGCGGACAAAGACTGAGCCTTCTTTGTAGGAGAAGCTGTGATAAATTTTTGGTTTTTGTTTATGTAATTAAAAGATGATGTAAGCTGGAAAATTTTTGTTAGTACTATGTTTTACTGAATAGATATGTGCCTTGGTACACTATATACACCAGATGTATTTTTAGTGCTAAAAAATTAAAAAAAAAAAACAAGATATATAATTCAATTATTTTAATCAACATTCCGAAGAAAATATAATAAGAATATTCTTAATAAGTCTTTCCTATTGAATAAAGTAGCTCAGAAATGTTCACAACAAAAAAATATTTATCTTCATGTATCCTCAATAATCACACTGCACTAATAATAATATTCTAAAGAATTAGGGTATTATTTCGGTTAGCATGATATGGTGTTTGAGAAATAGGCGTTGGGTACAAGGCCTGAATGATATCCACCATTTTCATCTTCAAATTTCAATTCTCCTCAATCAGTTTCTGCTCAATAACCTTTATGCGCCTCCGCAGAGCCGCGTTCCTTCTTGCCCTCACCCACACGATTCCCAGTTCCATTTTCTCTTCCAATTCTTGTAATTGTACAACATCCAATCCTGTTAAGTTTTCTAGCATCAACTGCAGTTTTTCCACCTGAAGAAAACAAAAACCAAAAAATACAGCTCCCTCAATGAACCCAAAATAAATCAGAACACTAGCAGAAGTTTTTGTTTTAAGCAAACCTTAGTTGTAGAGATAAATAGATAAATGCTCAAGCTTTTTTAGTTATTAGCATATTTTAATTTTATATGTGAAAAGTACTAATAAGAAGGATCATTCTCCTAAGATGAAAGTATTTTCAATGAAAATTTTGAGAAAATAATAGAAGAAGAAGAAATGGTTTTAACGTCCACTACAGAAAAAGAATATAACAGCTCATAGGATCAGGACAGGTTAGAGTTCCTTTACACAAAAATAATATAATAGCTCATAAGATCAGGACAGGTTAGAGTTCCTTTACACAAAAATAATATAATAACTTATAGGACCAGGACAAGTTAGAGTTCCTTTACACAAAAATAATATAATAGCTTATAGGATTAGGATAGGTTAGAGTTCCTTTGCAGTATTCCGAGTCAAAATTGTGCATATCATATCCTACCCTTTTATCTGGTCTCAGTTTTCCCTAAAGCAATAATGAGCTAGTACATAGGGGTTGTGTGCATTCACATGATGAAGGATACAATTTTAGAATTCCCCCCTGATAACTTTGTATGATAGCAGGTTATTTTCCAGCTTCTAAAGTGATTTCAAGACTACAAGACTGGGTGCAAAGGAAAAAAAAAAAGAGGAGATTCTCTAAGACTGTTTCCTTGCTCGGTATTACTTAACGGACCTGTAAGGATGGAGTTGTTTGTTGGGGGTAGTGATGCCAATACAGACGTGAGTAGTGGGAAGCCATTACACTCTCCCCATCTAAAATAAAACAATCCATCTCCTTATGTTCAGAATTTTAAGGGATGGGGTGTGTTACAAAAATGAATTCCACATTACAATAAAACAAACTATGCCCCCCAGAAACAGAGGATAGGTAGGTTGAATCTTGGGTATTTTATTTAACTAATAGGAAGGAAGGAAGCATCAGATATTTAAAACTAAAAATACAAAATATATAACTCAATTCTTTCCAATGATTTTCCTCTGAATACTAACTAAAAAGATAAAAATAAAATAATTCTAATGTTTTAGGAACAGGTGCAGTGTTACATACAAGAGCCTCATTTTTTTCATTAAATCTTTAACCATGACTTTGAATTTCTTATAAGAAGAAGGGAAAGTTTAAACTTTCTATCTAAAAATTAAATAAAAAAGAACTAACGTAGGTTTAAAATTCCATGCTTAGAATTGTAATTTACTCTATATCACTACAAAATATAAATATTCTCAATATAATTTTATTATCTTTAATTTTAGATTTTCTGTGAAAATCGCATGTAAGAAATTTTTGTCCACCAGTTTCGAACCAACCATCCTATTGGGTTCATCATCAAGACAAGATGAGAAATCTGATCAAGAAACTTGTTTAAATAGATAAGTACAACTCCATGTAGCCTTTGAAAAGTTAGATATTGTCTTCGTATCATAACTGTTCTAGGCATGCTTTCTTCACTCTAAAAAAAAAAAAGTTAAAAAGTTAGGTATTGTCTTAGCCATTTTGAATAAAATCAAAATTCCATATTTTACTAGAAAGGAAGGAAATATCATTTATGTTATTATTATAATATATATTTTGAAAGGAAGGTAAATTGTAATTAGATATTATTTTGTTTTTTTACATTATATTATTAAAAAATGTATATAATTTTATTGAAAATAGTTTTGAGAAGTATTATTTAAATGGAAATAACTATTGGTTAAACTTTATTTTTTATTGGATCATAATAAAATATATTAATGTCCCAAAACTTAAAGTCATCTAGAAAGAGTTAGTTTCTATTGGATCATAATTAAATAGATTAATGACCCAAAACTTAAAGTCATCTAGAAAGAATGAAGGTTTGCTACCTGAGTGTCAAAAGAGAATGATTTTAAGTGGCATGTTTTATGATGAGTTAACCTGCATAATAGATAATAACTAATTATAGTCAGCTTTATGTTAGTAAAAAAAGATATATATTTTTTATACGTTGATTATATTCTTATAGTATTTGAATTTTCTTTTATCCCTTGTTTATTGTATCACATATTCTCATTAAATTTAGATGTAATAATACACTTAATATTAGAGTTCAGTTAGAGAACAAGGAAACATGAAATGCATAGTGCAGAATGGACTCTACATTCTACAAAATGTAACCAGGGTTGGGAAAATTGGTGATAGGGTATAGATAAAGCCATTTTTTTTAGAAATGCTCATTGGACCCACAACCCTTTCTTGAGCATTTTATAATATTATTCATTTTTCTAAAAATCTTGTAAAATCGATTTTTTTTTTTTTACTCATAAATTTGTTTGAGTAGTTCTTTGACATGTGAGAGGCATATGGACGGACTCTAACTTGTTCAATTTTTCACACCTTTCCTAAGGTGCTCTATAATTTTTTGGCGAATTTTAAGGTAAAATAATTTTAGTGTAAAATTTGGGCGAATCATTTTCTAAAAAAATGAAAAATGGTGAATATTTGTTTAGGAAAAGCATGAAAACTTAGCCAATATTAGCCCCTAAAATTTTCCCTAAAGAGAAACCATATTATAGGAGGAGTTCATTGATGCTATCATTTTCGGAGGTGCCATACATTGGATGCAAAAATCATGAGTGATTAAAAATTTTGCATGGGCATGCTTTATTTTATTGCAAGTGCTCTTTAATTTTCTACAATACAAATTTTGAATTCATGGTTATTTTTATTTAAGGTGATGATTCCTATTTGTAGCAGCTATTACATGATCTATGTTTGCCAATTGTTTGAATTTAGACTCACTAGTGAAACATAGTTAGGCATCCCAATAAAGAATATTGGATGTCTGAGGTGCCACATAGGTGAGATTTGGGATAATATTACAAAAAAATATTCCACTCAGACTCTCTATCACATTAGGATTTCCTTTCTACAGTATAGGTCATTCACGAAATTGTAAGTGTCATTTTTGTAGTATAGGTAGGTCACTCAGGAAATTGTAAGTCATTTTCCTTGTGTAAATTAAATGGAATACCTCGCAATTCTTAGTAGACCCTAGGTGGACAATATAAATGATAAGTGTATCTCTAAACTTCCCTAAAACATAGGAAGCATATATTTACAGTGTGAGTTACCTTGTCATAGTTCTGAGTAGCAGAGAGTTTACAAGGTTTTAAAACAAACCAACCCACCATAAATTCTTGTAATTTTCATATTATTAATATAGTATGTGAGATGATGTTGATGGAGAATTAATAGCTTGCTTATAGCACTAATTTTCTTATAATGGAAGATTAATTGAGGTAGATAAGGGAGTAAGATTGCTTGCACTATATCAAAGAATTACACTACTCTACTAAAAAAAACTAATGAAACTAATGGTATAGAGATTATATGAATGAACTTACTGTGAGACATATTATGGGTCGTATAACACTGTATTCTACTAGGTAGAGGTGAAATATATTAGTGACCCATCCTAAAGGAATCATGTTGCATCCAAAAATGGTAGAAAGTTGTTGGGGTTTTTATATGAATAGATATTATATGAATGAACTTATTATGAGACATAATTTGGGTGGAATAACTCTGTACTCTACTAGATCTAACTTAATGGACTTAAGTTTTTGTGGAATAACTTAACGAACTTAATTTTTTGTGGATTTGAAGTGGATTACAATACAAGGAGGTAAAATTTGTGATTAGTGAAAATATAAGTCTTTATGGATTTGAAGTGGATTACAATACAGTAAGGTAAAATTGGTGATTAGAAATAAGCACCCCGTGCTCAAATGAAAAATATCTCATGATTCGAAGAAACAAGTTCTGTGGGTTTCGATCAAGGTAATTGAGGCACCCTCAATTCTCAATTTAGCAATCAGCATGCTTATGGTCATGACCACGGTCTGTTTTCCTTTAAATTCATCACAATCAATGTGTAAAATATGTAAAAAGAGATAATATTGGTCATGAAATGCTAATGAGAGCAAATGATTATGAAAATCCAGTGATAAAAAAGAACTTGAAATATGTATACTTGAAAAGCCCTATCCAATTTTGGACCCAAAAATATTACTGAAATGGGTCAAGAACCACAAAATTGACCCAAAAATATTGTCCAAATAAATAAAAAAATGTTTAAGACCCAAAAATATTATTCAAATAAAGTAAAAAAAAAATAAGACCCAAAAATATTGTCCAAATAAATCATAAAAGTTTAAAACGATTCTAAAATAATTGTTAGATTAATAAATTTAAAATCAAAATGATCCTATAAGAAGATTATCAATATCTTTTATTTTAATATTATAGAAATTTAACTAAATGAATATTTTTAATCATGGAAAATTAATTTATTATAATTTAGTTATCAAACTAGTAGTAGTAGTAGGTGGGAGAGTCATTTACAAATTGACTCATCACTATTATTCAAAATATACGATACCACACATCACTTGAAATTACCTGAATACTTTTATCAAAATTAGAATTCTAAATTAACAAAATTATATTTTTTAAATGCAAAATGAAATTTAACACCTTGAAACATCCACAACACAAAAATTTCGCTTAACAGATGTAAGGTACAATTCACTCCTGATAAACAAAACAGAACAAAGAGGATCTATACAATCTTGGGTATTTTATTTAACTAATCAGGTCATTCCGATTACTAAAATTAAAAATTTGTAATACTTAACAGACAAAGAGTGAGTCTTCTTTGTAGGAGAAGCTGTGATAAATTTTTGGTTTTGATTATGTAATTAAAAGATGATGCAAGTTGGAAAATTTTTGTTAGTACTATGTTTTACTGAATAGATATGTGCCTTGGTACACTATATACACCAGATGTATTTTTAGTGCTAAAAATAAAAAATAAAAACAAGATATATAATTCAATTATTTTAATCAAAATTCCAAAGAAATTTTAATAATAATATTCTTAATAAGTCTTTCCTGTTGAATAAAGCAGCTCAAAAACGTTCACAACAAAAAAATATTTATCTTCATATATCCTCAATAATCACACTGCACTAATAATAATATTCTAAAGAATATAGGTATTATTTGGGTTAGAATGATGTGGTGTTTTAGAAATAGGCATTGGGCACAAGGCCTGAATGATATCCACCATTTTCATCTTTAAATTTCTTACCTTCCCTGGCAAGTTTTTCTCAATAACTTTGTTGTTCTCCTTTCAGACAACCGTTGCTTCCTTCTTGCCCTCACCTTACGATTCCCGGGCCCATTTTTCTTCAATTTTTGTATTGTAATAAATATCCAATCCTATTAAGTTATACATCATCCGTAGTTGTTCCACTCCGAAGAAAACAAAAAACAAAAAAATACAAATTTCCTCCCTCTAATGAAATCAAATAAATCAAGAATACCATTTAAGTTTTTGTTTTAAGAAAACCTTAGTTGTAGAGATAAATAGATAAATGCTCAAGCTTTTTTAGTTATTAGCATATTTTAATTTTAGATGTTCAAAGTACTAATAAGAAGGATCGTTCTCCTAAGACGAAAGTCTTTTTTCAATGTAAAATTTGAGAAAATAATAGAAGAAGAAGAAATTGTTTTAACGTCCACTACACAAAAAGAATATAATAGCTCATAGGATCAGGACAGGTTAGAGTTCCTTTACACAAAAAGAATATAATATCTCATAGGATCAGGACATGTTAGAGTTCCTTTACATAGAAAGAATATAATAGCTCATAGCATCAAGACAGGCTAGAGTTGGTTTACACAAAAAGAATATAATAGCTCATAGGATCAGAACAAGTTAGAGTTCCTTTACAAAAAAGAATATAATAACTTATAGGACCAGGACAGGTTAGAGTTGCTTTACACAAAAAGAATATAATAGCTTATAGGATTAGGATAGGTTAGATTTCCTTTGCAGTATTCCGAGTCAAAATCGAGCATATCATATCCTACCCTTTTATCTGGTCTTAGGTTTCCCTAAAGCAATAATGAGCTAGTACATAGGGGTTGTGTGCATTCACATGATGAAGGATAGAATTTTATAATTTTCCCATGATAACTTTGTATGATACCAGGTTGTTTTCCAGCTTCTAAAGAGATTTCAAGACTACAAGACTGGGTGTAAAGGAAAATAAAAAATAAAAAAGGAGATTCTGTAAGACTGTTTCCTTGCTCGGTATTACTTAGCGGGCCTGTAGGGATGAAGTTGTTTGTTGGGGGTAGTGATGCCAATACAGACGTGAGTAGTGGGAAGCCATTACACTCTCCCCATATAAAAGAAAACAATCCATCTCCTTATGTTCAGAATTTTAAGGGATGGGGTGTGTTACAAAAATGAATTCCACATTACAATAAAACAAACTATGCCCCCCAGAAACAGAGGATAGATAGGTTGAATCTTGGGTATTTTATTTAAATGATAGGAAGGAAGGAAGCACCAGATATTTAAAACTAAAAATACAAAATATATAACTCGATTCTTTCTTACCAATGAATGATTTGCCTCTGATAAAAATAAAATAATTCTAATGTTTGAGGAACATGTGCAGTGTTACATACAAGAGCCTCATTTTTTTTCATTAAATATTTAACCATGACTTTGAATTTCTTATAAGAAGAAGGGAAAGGTTAAAATTTCTATCTAAAAATAAAATAAAAAATAAGTAATCCAGGTTTAAAATTCTATGCTTAGAATTGTAATTTATTCTATATCACTACAAAATATAAATATTCTCAATATAATTATATTATCTTTAATTTTAGATTTTCTTTGAAAATCACATGTAAGAATTTTTTGTCCACCAGTTTCGAACCAACCATCCTATGTGGTTCATCATCAAGACAAGATGAGAAATCTGATCAAGAAACTTGTTTAAATAGATGAGTACAGCTCCAAGTAGCCTTTGAAGAGTTAGGTATTGTCTTCATACCATAACTATTCTAGGCATGCTTTCTTCACTCTAAAAAAAAAAAGTTAAAAAGTTAGGTATTTTCTTAGCCATTTTGAATAAAATCAAAACTCCATATTTTACTAGAAAGGAAGGTAATATCATTTATGTTATTATTATAATATATATTTTGAAAGGAAGGTAAATTGTAATTAGATATTTTTTTTTTTTTTACATTATATTATTAAAAAATGTATATAATTTTATTGAAAATAGTTTTGAGAAGTATTATTTAAATGGAAATAATTATTGGATAACGTTAGTTTTTATTGGATCATAATAAAATAGATTAATGTCCCAAAACTTAAAGTCATCTAGAAAGAGTTAGTTTCTATTGGATCATAATTAAATAGATTAATGAACAAAAACTTAAAGTCATCTAGAAAGAGTGAAGGTTTGCTACCTGAGTGTCAAAAGAGAATGATTTAAATGGCATGTTTTATGATGAGTTAACTTGCATCATAGATAATAACTAATTATAGTCAACTTTATGTTAGTAAAAAAAGATAGATATTTTTTATACGCTAACTATCTCCTTATAGTATTTGAATTTTCTTTTATCCCTTGTTTATTGTATCACATATTCTCCTTAAATTTAGATGTAATAATACATTTAATAATAGAGTTCAGTTAGAGAACAAGGAAACTTGAAATGCATAGTGCAGAATGGACTCCACACTATACAAGATGTAACCAGGGTTGGGAAAATTGCTAATAGGGTATAGATAAAGCCAAATTTTTCAAAAATGCTCATTAGACCCACAACCCTTCCTTGATAATTTTATAGTATTATTCATTTTTTTAAAAAGCTTGTAAAAATCGATTTTTTTTACTCATAAATTTCTTTGAGTAGTTCTTTGACATGTGAGAGGCCTATGGACAGACTCTAACTTGTTCAATTTTTCACACTGATCCTTAGGTACTCTATAATGTTTTGGAAAATTTTAAGGTAAAATAATTTTAGTGTAAAATTTGGGCGAATCATTTTTTGAAAAAATGAAAAATGGTGAATATTTGTTTAGGAAAAGCATGAAAAATTAGCCAATATTAGTCCCTAAAATTTCCCCTAAAGAGAAACCATATCATAGGAGGAGGTCATTGATGGTATCATTTTGGGAGGTGCCATACATTGGACGCAAAAATCATGAGTGATTAAAAAATTTGCATGGGCATGTATTATTTTATAGCAAGTGCTCTTTAATTTTCTGGAATACAAATTTTGAATTCATGGTTATTTTTATTTAAGGTGATGATTCCTATTTGTATCAGTTATTACGTGATCTATGTTGGCCAATTGTTTGGATTTAGTCTTACTGGTGAAACATAGTTAGGCATCCCAAGAAAGAATATTGGATGTCTGAGGTGCCACATAGGCGAGCTTTGGGATAATATTACAAAAAAATCTTCCACTCAGACTCTGTGTGACATTATGATTTCCTTTCTACAGTATAGGTCATTCAAGAAATTGTAAGTGTCATTTTTGTTGTATAGGTAGGTCACTCAGGAAATTGTAAGTCATTTTTCTTGTGTAAATTAAATGGAATACGTCGCAATTCTTAGTAGACCGAAGGTGGACAATATAAATGATAATTGAATCTATAAACTTCCCTAAAATATAGGAACCATATATTTACAGTGTGAGTTACCTTGTCATAGTTCTGAGTAGCGGAGAGTTTACAAGGTGTTAAAACAAACCAACCCACAAAAAATTCTTGTAATCCACATATTATTAATATAGTATGTAAGATGATGTTGATGGCGAATTAATAGCTTGCTTATAACACTCATTTTCTTATAATGGAATATTAATTGAGGTAGATAAGGTAGTAAGATTGCTTGCACTATGTCAAAGTATTACACTATTCTACTAAAAAACTAATGGTATAGAGATTATATGAATGAAATTATTGTGAGACATAGTCTGGGTGGAATAACTCTGTACTCTACTAGATCTAACTTAATGAACTTAAGTTTTCCTGGAATAACTTAATGAAATTAATTTTTTGTGGATTTGAGGTGGATTACAATAAAAGGAGGTAAAATTGGTGATTAGTGAAAATCTAAGTATTTATGGATTTGAAGTGGATTACAATACAGTGAGGTAAAATTGGCGATTAGTAATAAGCGCCCCGTGCTCAAATGAAAAATATCTCATGATTCCAAGCAACAAGTACCGTGGGTTTTGATCAAGGTAATTGAGGCACCCTCAATTCTCAATTTAGCGATCCACATGCTTATGGTCATGACCACAGTGTTTTTTCCTTTAAATTCTTCACAATCAATGTGTAAAATATGTAAAAATAGATAATATTGGTCATTAAATGCTAATGAGAGCAAATGATTGTGAAAATCCAGTGATAAAAACAAACTTGAAATATGTTTACTTGAAAATCCCTATCCAATTTTGGACCCAAAAATATTACTGAAATGGGTCAAGAACCACAAAATCGACCCAAAAATATTGTCCAAATAAATAAATAAAAGTTTAAGCCCCAAAAATATTATTCAAATAAATTAAAAAAAGTTTAAGAACCAAAAATATTGTCCAAATAAATCATAAAAGTTTAAAAGGATTCTAAAATAATTGTTAGATTAATAAATTTAAAATCAATATGATCCTATAAGAAGATTATCAATATCTTTTATTTTAATATTATAAAAATTTAACTATATGATTTTTTTCAATCATGGAAAATTAATTTATTATAATTTAGTTATCAAACTAATAGTAGAAGTAGGTGGGATAGTAATTTTCCCAAATACAAATTGACTCATCACTATTATTCAAAGTATACGATACCACACATCACTTGAAATTACCTGAATACTTTTATCAAAATTAGAATTCTAAATTAACAAAAATGTATTTTTTAAATGCAAAATGAACTTTAACACCTTGAAACATCCACAACACAAAAATGCCGCTTAACAGATGTAAGGTACAATTCACTCCCGATAAACAAAACAGAATAGAGAGGATCTATTCAATCTTGGGTATTTTATTTAACTAATCAGGTCATTCCGATTTCTAAAATTAAAAAGATGTAATACTTAGCAGACAAAGACTGAGTCTTCTTTGTAGGAGAAGCTGTGATATATTTTTGGTTTTGATTATGTAATTAAAAGATGATGTAAGCTCGAAAAATTTTGTTCGTACTATGTTTTAATAAATAGATATGTGCCTTGGTACACTATACACACCAGATGTATTTTTAGTGCTAAAAAATAAAAATAAAAACAAGATATATAATTCAATTATTTTAATCAAAATTCTGAAGAAAAATTAATAATAATATTCTTAATAAGTCTTTCTTGTTGAATAAGGCAGCTCATAAATGTTCACAACAAAAAAATATTTATCTTCATGTATCCTCAATAATCACACTGCACTAATAATAATATTCTAAAGAATTTGGGTATTATTTGGGTTAGCATGATGTGATGTTTGAGAAACAGGCATTGGGCACAAGGCCTGAATGATATCCGCCATTTTCATCTTTAAATTTCGATTCTCCTCAATCAGTTTCTGATCAATAACCTTTATGCACCTTCGCACATCTGCGTTCCTTCTTGCCCTCGCCTGCACGATTCCCAGTTCAATTTTCTCTTCCAATTCTTGTAATTGTACAACGTCCAATACTGTTAAGTTTTCTAGCATCATCTGTAGTTGTTCTACCTGAAGAAAACAAAAACCAAAAAATACACCTCCCTCAATGAACCCAAAAAAAATCAGAACACTAGCAGAAGTTTTTGTTTCAAGCAAACCTTAGTTGTAGAGATAAATAGATAAATGCTCAAGATTTTTTAGTTATTAGCATATTTTAATTTTAGATGTGCAAAGTACTAATAATAAGGATTGTTCTCCTAAGATGAAAGTCTTTTTTCAATGTAAAATTTGAGAAAATAATAGAAGAAGAAAAAATTGTTTTAACTTCCACTACACAAAAAGAATATAATAGCTCATAGGATCAGGACAGGTTAGAGTTCCTTTACACAAAAAGAATATAATAGCTCATAGGATCAGGACAGCTTAGAGTTCCTTTACACAAAAAGAATATAATAGCTCATAGGATTAGGACAGGTTAGAGTTCCTTTACACAAAAAGAATATAATATCTCATAGGATCAAGACAGGTTAGAGTTTCCTTACAAAAAAGAATATAATAACTTATAGGACCAGGACAGGTTAGAGTTCCTTTACACAAAAATAATTTAATAGCTTATAGGATCAGGACAGGTTAGAGTTCCTTTGCAATATTCTGAGTCAAAATCGTGCATATCATATCCTACCCTTTTATCTGGTCTCAGGTTTCCCTAAAGCAATAATGAGCTAGTACATAGGGGTTGTGTGTATTCACATGATGAAGGATAGAATTTTAGAATTTTCCCCTGATAACTTTGTATGATACCAGGTTATTTTCCAGCTTCTAAAGCGATTTCAAGACTACAAGACTGGGTGCAAAGGAAAATAAAGATAAAAAATGAGATTCTCTAAGACTGTTTCCTTGCTCGATATTACTTAGCAGACCTGTAAGGATGGAGTTTTTTTTTGGGGGTAGTGATTCCAATACAGACGTGAGTAGTGGGAAGCCATTACACTCACCCCATCTAAAAGAAAATAATCCATATCCTTATGTTCAGAATTTTAAGGGAGGGGGTGTGTTACAAAAATGAATTCCACATTACAATAAAACAAACTATGCCCCCCAGAAATAGAGGATAGGTAGGTTGAATCTTGGGTATTTTATTTAACTGATAGGAAGGAAGGAAGCACCATATATTTAAAACTAAAAATACAAAATATATAACTCAATTCTTACTTTCCAATGAATGATTTGCCTCTGATTACTAAAATGATAAAAATAAAATATATGACTCAATTCTTTCCAATGATTTGCCTCTAATTACTAACTAAAAATATAAAAATAAAATAATTCTAATGTTTGAGGAACAGGTGCAGTGTTACATACAAGAGCCTCATTTTTTTTCGTTAAATCTTTAACCATGACTTTGAATTTCTTATAAGAATAAAGGAAAGTTTAAACTTTCTATCTAAAAATAAAATAAAAAATAATTAATGTAGGTTTTCCATGCTTAGAATTGTAATTTATTCTATATCACTACAAAATATAAAGATTCTCAATATAATTTTATTATCTTTAATTTTAGATTAATCACATGTAAGAAAATTTTGTCCACCAGTTTCAAACCAACCATCCAGTGTGGTTCATCATCAAGACAAGACGAGAAATCTCATCAAGAAACTTGTTTAAATAGATAATTACAGCTCCAAGTAGCCTTTGAAAAGTTAGGTATTGTCTTCGTATCATAACTGTTCTAGGCATGCTTTCTTCATTCTAAAAAAAAAAGTTAAAAAGTTAGGTATTGTCTTAGCCATTTTGAATAAAATCAAGACTCCATACTTTACTAGAAAGGAAGGTAATATCATTTATGTTATTATTATAATATATATTTTTAAAGGAAGGTAAATTATATCTAGATATTATTTTGTTTTTTTACATTATATTATTAAAAATTGTATATAATTTTATTGAAAATAGTTTTGAGAAGTATTATTTAAATGGAAATAATTATTGGTTAAACATAAGTTTTTATTGGATCATAATAAAATAGATTAATGTCCCAAAACTTAAAGTCATCTAGAAAGAGTTAGTTTCTATTGGATCATAATTAAATAGATTAATGACCCAAAACTTAAATTCATCTAGAAAGAGTGAAGGTTTGCTACCTGAGTGTCAAAAGAGAATGATTTTAAGTGGCATGTTTTATGATGAGTTAACTTGCATCATAGATAATAACTAATTATAGTCAACTTTATGTTAGTAAAAGAAGATAGATATTTTTTATACGTTGACTATCTCCTTATAGTATTCGAATTTTATTTTATCCCTTGTTTATTGTATCACATATTCTCCTTAAATTTAGATGTAATAATACATTTAATATTAGATTTCAATTAGAGAACAAGGCAACTTGAAATGCATAGTGCATAATGGACTCTACATTCTACAAGATGTAACCAAGGTTGGGAAAATTGGTAATAGGGTATAGATAAAGCCAAATTTTTGAGAAATTCTCGTTGGACCCACAACCCTTCCTTGATCATTTTATAATATTATTCATTTTTTTTAAAGCTTGTAAAAATCGATTTTTTTTTTTTTTAACTCGTAAATTTCTTTGAGTAGTTCTTTGACATGTGAGAGGCCTATGTATGGACTCTAAATTTTTCAATTTTTTCACACTGATCCTGAGGTGCTCTATAATGTTTTGGCGAATTTTAAGGTAAAATAATTTTAGTGTAAAATTTGTGCGAATAATTTTTTGAAAAAAATGAAAAATGGTGAATATTTGTTTAGGAAAAGCATGAAAACTTATCCAATATTAGTCCCTAAAATTTTCTCTAAAGAGAAACCATATCATAGGAGGAGGTCATTGATGGTATCATTTTGGGAGGTGCCATATATTGGATGCATAAATCATGTGTGATTAAAAATTTTGCATGGGCATGTTTTATTTTATTGCAAGTACTCTTTAATTTTCTGCAATACATATTTTGAATTCATGGTTATTTTTATTTAAGGTGATGATTCATATTTGTAGCATTTATTACGTGATCTATGTTGGCCAATTGTTTGAATTTAGTCTCACTGGTGAAACATAGTTAGGCATCCCAAGAAAGAATATTCCACTCAGATTCTGTGTCACATTAGGATTTCCTTTCTACGGTATAGGTCATTCAAGAAATTGTAAGTGTCATTTTTGTAGTATAGGTAGGTCACTCAGGAAATTTTAAGTCATTTTTCTTGTGTAAATTAAATGGAATACCTCGCAATTCTTAGTATACCCTAGGTGGACAATATAAATGATAAGTGTATCTCTAAACTTCCCTAAAACATAGGAAGCATATATTTACAGTGTGAGTTACCTTGTCATAGTTCTGAGTAGCGGAGAGTTTACAAGGTGCTAAAGCAAACAAACCCACCATAAATTCTTTTAATCTGCATATTATTAATATAGTATGTAAGATGATGTTGATGGAGAATTAATAGCTTGCTTATAACACTCATTTTCTTATAATGGAAGATTAATTGAGATAGATAAGGGAGTAAGATTGCTTGCACTATATTAAAGGATTACACTGTTATACTAAAAAAATAATGGTATAGAGACTATATGAAAGAGCTTACTGTGAGACATAGTCTAGGTGGAATAAATCTGTACTCTACTAGATCTAACTTAATGAACTTAAGTTTTTGTGGATTTGAAGTGGATTACAACACAAGGAGGTAAAATTGGTGATTAGTGAAAATCTAAGTCTTTATGGATTTGAAGTGGATTACAATACAGTGAGGTAAAATTGGTGATTAGTAATAAGTGCCCCGTGCTCAAATGAAAAATATCTCATGATTCCAAGCAACAAGTACTATGGGTTTCGATCAAGGTAATTGAGGCACCCTCAATTCTCAATTTAGAAATCAGCATGCTTATGGTCATGACCATAGTGTGTTTTCCTTTAAATTCTTCACAATCAGTGTGTAAAATATGTAGAAAGAGATAATATTGGTCATGAAATGCTAATGAGAGCAAATGATTGTGAAAATTGAGTGATAAAAACAAACTTTAAATATGTATACTTGAAAAGCCCTATCCAATTTTGGACCCAAAAATATTACTGAAATGGTTCAATAACCACAAAATCGACCCAAAAATATTGTCCAAATAAATAAATAAAAGTTTAAGACTCAAAAATATTATTCAAATAAATTAAAAAAAGTTTAAGACCAAAAATATTGTCCAAATAAATCATAAAAGTTTAAAAGGACTCTAAAATAATTGTTAGATTAATAAATTTAAAATCAACATGATCCTATAAGAAGATTATCAATATCTTTTATTTTAATATTATAGAAATTTAACTAAATGAATTTTTTTAATCATGGAAAATTAATTTATTATAATTTAGTTATCAAACTACTAGTAGTAGTAGTAGGTGGGATAGTCATTTTCCCAAATACAAATTGCCTCATCACTATTATTCAAAATATACGATACCACACATCACTTGAAATTACCTTAATGCTATCAAAATTATAATTCTAAATTAACAAAATTATATTTTTTAAATGCAAAATGAACTTTAACACATTGAAACATCCACAACACAAAAATGCCGCTTAACATATGTAAGGTACAATTCACTCCCGATAAACAAAACAGAACAGAGAGGATCTATTCAATCTTGGGTATTTTATTTAACTAATCAGGTCATTCCGATTACTAAAATTAAAAATATGTAATACTTAGCGGACAAAGACTGAGTCTTGTTTGTAGGAGAATCTGTGATAAATTTTTGGTTTTGATTATGTAATTAAAAGATGATGTAAGCTGGAAAATTTTTGTGCGTACTATGTTTTACTGAATAGATATGTGCCTTGGTACACTATATACACCAGATGTATTTTTAGTGCCAAAAAATAAAAATAAAAACAAGAAATATAATTCAATTATTTTAATCAAAATTCTGAAGAAACTTTAATAATAATATTCTTAATAAGCCTTTCCTGTTGAATAAAGCAGTGCAAAAACGTTCACAATAAAAAAATATTTATCTTCATGTATCCTCAATAATCACACTGCACTAATAATAATATTCTAAATAATCTGGGTATTATTTGGGTTAGCATGATGTGGTATTTGAGAAACAGACGCTGGGCACAAAGCCTAAATGATATCTTCCATTTTCATCTTTAAATTTCTATTCTCCTCAATCAGTTTCTGCTCAATAACCTTTATGCGCCTCTGCACAGCCGTGTTCCTTCTTTCCCTCACCTGCACGATTCCCAGTTCCATTTTCTCTTCCAATTCTTGTAATTGTACAATTTCCAATCCTGTTAAGTTTTCTAGCATCTTCTGTAGTTGTTCCACTTGAAGAAAACAAAAACCAAAAAATAGAACTCCCTCAATGAACCCAAAATAAATCAGAACACTACCAGAAGTTTTTTTTTTAAGAAAACCTTAGTTGTAGAGATAAATAGATAAATGCTCAAGATTTTTTAGTTATTAGCATATTTTAATTTTAGATCTGCAAAGTACTAATAAGAAGGATCATTCTCCTAAGATGAAAGTATTTTTTCAATGTAAAATTTGAGAAAATAATAGAAGACGAAGAAATTGTTTTAACATACACTACACAAAAAGAATATAATAGCTCATAGGATCACGACAGGTTAGAGTTCCTTTACACAAAAATAATATAATAGCTCATAGGATCAGGACAGGTTAGAGTTCCTCTACACAAAAAGCATATAATAGCTCATAGGATCAGGATACGTTAGAGTTACTTTACAAAAAAATAATATGATAGCTCAGAGGATCAGGACAAGTTAGAGTTCCTTTACAAAAAAGAATATAATAACTTATAGGACCAGGACAGGTTAGAGTTCCTTTACACAAAAAGAATATAATAGCTTATAGCATCAGGACAGGTTAGAGTTCCTTTGCAGTATTTTGAGTCAAAATCGTGCATATCATATCCTACCCTTTTATCTGGTCTCAGGTTTCCCTAAAGCAATATTGAGCTAGTACATAGGGGTTGTGTGAATTCACATGATGAAGGATAGAATTTTAGAATTTTCCCCTGATAAATTTGTATGATACTAGGTTATTTTCCAACTTCTAAAGCGATATCAAGACTACAAGACTGGGTGCAAAGGAAAATAAAAATAAAAAAGGAGATTCTCTAAGACTGTTTCCTTGCTTGATATTATTTAGCGGACCTGTAAGGATGGATTTGTTTGTTTGGGGTAGTGATGCCAATACAGACGTGAGTAGTGGGAAGCCATTACACTCTCCCCATCTAAAAGAAAACAATCCATCTCCTTATGTTCAGAATTTTAAGGGAGGGGGTGTGCTACAAAAAATGAATTCCACGTTACAATAAAACAAACTATGCCCCTGAGAAAAAGAGTATAGGTAGGTTGAATCTTGGGTATTTTATTTAACTGATAGGAAGGAAGGAAGCACTAGATATTTAAAACTAAAAATACAAAATATATAACTCAATTCTTTCTTTCCAATGAATGATTTGCCTCTGATTACTAAAATGATAAAAATAAAATCTATAACTCAATTCTTTCCAATGATTTGCCTCTAATTACTAACTAAAAAGATAAAAATAAAATAATTCTAATGTTTGAGGAGCAAGTGCAGTGTTACATACAAGAGCCTAATTTTTTTTTCGTTAAATCTTTAACCATGACTTTGAATTTCTTATAAGAAGAAGGGAAAGTTTAAACTTTCTATCTAAAAATAATAAAAAAAATAAGTAATGTAGGTTTAAAATTCCATGCTTAGAATTGTAATTTATTATATATCACTACAAAATATAAATATTCTCAATATAATTTTATTATCTTTAATTTTAGATTTTCTGTGAAAATCACATATAAGAAATTTTTGTCCACAAGTTTCGAACCAACCATCTTGTGTTGTTCAGCATCAAGACAAGATGAGAAATATAATCAAGAAACTTGTTTAAATAGATAAGTCCAGCTCCAAGTAACCTTTGAAAAGTTAGGTATTGTCTTCGTATCATAACTATTCTAGGCATGCTTTCTTCACTCTAAAAAAAAAAAGTTTAAAAGTTAGGTATTGTCTTAGCAATTTTGAATAAAATCAAAACTCCATACTTTACTAGAAAGGAAGGTAATATCATTTATGTTATTATTATAATATATATTTTGAAAGGAAGGTAAATTGTAATTAGATATTATTTTTTTTTTTTACATTATATGACTAAAAAATGTATATAATTTTATGGAAAATAGTTTTGAGAAGTATTATTTAAATGGAAATAATTATTGGTTAAACGTTAGTTTTTACTGGATCATAATAAAATAGATTAATGTCCAAAAACTTAAATTCATCTAGAAAGAGTTAGTTTCTATTGGATCATAATTAAATATCTTAATGACCCAAAACTTAAAGTCATCTAGAAAGAGTGAAGGTTTGCTTCCTGAGTGTCAAAAGAGAATGATTTTGAGTGGCATGTTTTATGATGAGTTAACTTGCATCATAGATAATAACTAATTATAATCAACTTTATGTTAGTAAAAAAAGATAGATATTTTTTATACGTTGACTATCTCCTTATAGTATTTGAATTTTCTTTTATCCCTTGTTTATTGTATCACATATTCTCCTTAAATTTAGATGTAATAATACATTTAATATTAGAGTTCAGTTAGAGAAAAAGGCAACTTGAAATGCATAGTGCAGAATGGACTCCGCATTCTACAAGATGTAACTAGGGTTGGGAAAATTGGTAATAGGTTATAGATAAAGCCAAATTTTTTAAAAATTCTTATTGGACCCACAACCCTTCGTTGAGCATTTTATAATATTATTCATTTTTTTTTAAATCTTATAAAAATTGATATTTTTTTTTTTACTCATAAATTTCTTTGAGTAGTTCTTTGACATGTGATAGGCCTATGGATGGACTCTAACTTGTTCAATTTTTCACACTGATCCTGAGGTTTTCTATAATGTTTTGGCGAATTTTAAGGTAAAATAATTTTAGTGCAAAATTTGGGCCAATCATTTTTTGAAAAAACGAAAAATGGTGAATATTTGTTTAGGAAAAGCATGAAAACTTAGCCAATATTAGTCCCTAAAATTTTCCCTAAAGATAAACCATATCATAGGAGGAGGTCATTGATGGTATCATTTTGGGAGGTGCCATACATTGGACGCAAAAATCATGAGTGATTAAAAATTTTGCATGGGCATGTTTTATTTTATTGCAAGTGCTCTTTAATTTTCTGCAATACAAATTTTGAATTCATGGTTATTTTTATTTAAGGTGATGATTCCTATTTGTAGCAGCTATTATGTGATCTATGTTGGCCAATTGTTTGAATTTAGCCTCACTGGTGAAAAATAGTTAGGCATCCCAGGAAATAATATTGGATGTGTGAGGTGCCACATAGGTGAGCTTTGGGATAATATTACAAGAACATCTTCCACTCAGACTCTGTGTCACATTAGGATTTCCTTTCTATGGTATATGTCATTCAAGAAATTGTAAGTTTCATTTTTGTAGTATAGGTAGGTCACTCAGGAAATTGTAAGTCATTTTTCTTGTGTAAATTAAATGGAATACCTCGCAATTCTTAGTAGACCCTAGGTGGACAATATAAATGATAAGTGTATCTCTAAACTTCCCTAAAACATAGGAAGCATATATTTATAGTGTGAGTTACCTTGTCATAGTTCTGAGTAGCGAAGAGTTTGCAAGGTGTTAAAAAAAACCAACCCACCATAAATTCTTGTAATTTGCATATTATTAATATAGTATGTAAGATGATGTTGATGGAGAATTAATAGCTTTCTTATAACACTCATTTTCTTATAATGGAATATTAATTGAGGTAGATAAGGGAGTAAGATTGTTGGCACTATATCAAAGGATTACACTATTCTACTAAAAAACTAATGGTATAGAGATTATATGAATGAATTTACTGTGAGACATAGTCTGGGTGGAATAACTATGTACTCTACTACATCTAACTTAATGAACTTAAGTTTTGGTGGAATAACTTAATGAACTTAAGTTTTTTGTGGATTTGAAGTGGATTACAATACAAGGAGGTAAAATTGGTGATTAGTGAAAATATAAGTCTTTATGAATTTGAAGTGGATTACAATACAATGAGGCAAAATTGGTGATTAGTAATAAGCACCCCATGCTCAAATGAAAAATATCTCATGATTCCAAGCAACAAGTACCGTGGGTTTCGATCAAGGTAATTGAGGCACTGTCAATTCTCAATTTAGAAATCAGCATGCTTATGGTCATGGCCACAGTGTGTTTTCCTTTAAATTCGTCACAATAAATGTGTAAAATATGTAAAAAGAGATAATATTGGTCATGAAATGCTAATGAGAGCAAATGATTCTGAAAATCCAGTGATAAAAACAAACTTGAAATATGTATACTTGAAAAGCCCTATCCAATTTTGGACCCAAAAATATCACTGAAATGGGTCAAGAACCACAAAATCGACCCAAAAATATTGTCCAAATAAATAAATAAAATTTTAAGACCCAAAAATATTATTCAAATAAATTAAAAAAAGTTTAAGACCCAAAATATTGTCCAAATAAATCATAAATGTTTAAAAGGATTCTAAAATAATTGTTAGATTAATAAATTTAAAATCAACATGATCCTATAAGAAGATTATCAATATCTTTTATTTTAATATTATAGAAATTTAACTAAATGAATTTTTTTTAATCATGGAAAATTAATTTATTATAATTTAGTTATCAAACTACTACTAGTAGTAGGTGGGATAGTCATTTTCCCAAATACAAATTGACTCATCACTATTATTCAAAATATACGATACCACACATCACTTGAAATTACCTGAATACTTTTATCAAAATTAGAATTCTAAATTAACAAAATTATATTTTTTAAATGCAAAATGAAATTTAACACCTTGAAACATCCACAACACAAAAATGCCACTTAATAGATGTAAGGTACAATTCACTCCGAGTAAACAAAACAGAACAGAGAGGATCTATTCAATCTTGGGTATTTTATTTAACTAATCAGGTCATTCCGATTACTAAAATTAAAAAGATGTAATACTTAGCGGACAAAGACTGAGTCTTATTTGTAGGAGAAGCTGTGATAAATTTTTGGTTTTGATTATGTAATTAAAAGATGATGTAAGCTGGAAATTTTTTGTTAGTACTATGTTTTACTGAATAGATAAGTACCTTGGTACACTATATACACCAGATGTATTTTTAGTGCTAAAAAATATAAATAAATAAAAGATATATAATTGAATTATTTTAATCAAAATTTCGAAGAAACTTTAATAATAATATTCTTAATAAGTCTTTCCTGTTGAATAAAGCAGCTCAGAAGCGTTCACAACAAAAAAATATTTATCTTCGTGTATCCTCAATAATCACACTGCACTAATAATAATATTCTAAAGAATCTGGGTATTATTTGGGTTAGCATGATGTGGTGTTTGAGAAACAGGCGCTGGGCACAAGGCCTGAATGATATCCGCCATTTTCATCTTTAAATTTTGATTCACCTCAATCAGTTTCTACTCAATAACCTTTATGCGCCTCCGCACAGCAGCGTTCCTTCCTGCCCTCACCCGCACGATTCCCGGTTCCATTTTCTCTTCCAATTCCTGTAATTGTACAACGTCCAATCCTGTTAAGTTTTCTAGCATCATCTGCAGTTGTTCCACCTCAAGAAAACAAAAACCAAAAAATACAGCTCCCTCAATGAACCCAAAATAAATCAGAACACTAGCAGAAGTTTTTGTTTTAAGCAAACCTTAGTTGTAGAGATAAATAGATAAATACTCAAGATTTTTTAGTTATTAGCATATTTTAATTTTAGATGTGCAAAGTACTAATAAGAAGGATCATTCTCCTAAGATGAAAGTCTTTTTTCAATGTAAAATTTGAGAAAATAATAGAAGAAGAAGAAATTGTTTTAACGTCCACTACACAAAAAGAATATAATAGCTCATAGGATCAAGAAAGGTTAGATTTCCTTTACAAAAAAAGAATATAATAGCTCATAGGATCAAGACAAGTTAGAGTTCCTTTACAAAAAAAGAATATAATAGCTCATAGGATCATGACATGTTAGAGTTCCTTTACAAAAAATAATATAATAACTTATAGGACCAGCACAGGTTAGAGTTCCTTTACACAAAAAGAATATAATAGCTTATAGGATCAGGACAGGTTAGAGTTCCTTTGCAGTATTCTGAGTCAAAATTGTGCATATCATATCCTACCCTTTTATCTGGTCTTAGGTTTCCCTAAAGAAATAATGAGCTAGTACATAGGGGTTGTGTGCATTCACATGATGAAGGATAGAATTTTAGAATTTTCACTTGATAAATTTGTATGATACCAAGTTATTTTCCAGCATCTAAAGCGATTTCAAGACTACAAGACTGGGTGCAAAGGAAAAATAAATAAAAAAGAGATTCTCTAAGATTGTTTCTTGCTCGGTATTACTTAGAGGACCTGTAAGGATGGATTTGTTTGTTGGGGTAGTGATGCCAATACAGACGTGAGTAGTGGGAAGCCATTACACTTTCCACATCTAAAAGAAAACAATCCATCTCCTTATGTTCAAAATTTTAGGGGAGGGGGTGTGTTACAAAAAGGAATTCCACATTACAATAAAACAAACTATGCCCCCGAGAAACAGAGGATAGGTAGGTTGAATCTTGGGTATTTTATTTAACTAATAGGAAGGAAGGAAGCACCAGATATTTAAAACTAAAAAAACAAAATATATAACTCAATTATTTCCAATGATTTGCCTCTGATTTCTAACTAAAAAGATAAAAATAAAATAATTCTAATGTTTGAGGAACAGGTGCATCGTTACATACAAGAGCCTCATTTTTTTTCGTTAAATCTTTAACCATGACTTTGAATTTCTTATAAGAAGAAGGGAAAGTTTAAACTTTCTATCTAAAAATAAAATAAAAAATAAGTAATGTAGGTTTAAAATTCCATGCTTAGAATTGTAATTTATTCTATATCACTACAAAATATAAATATTCTCAATATAATTTTATGATCTTTAATTTTAGATTTTATGTGAAAATAACATGTAAGAAATTTTTGTCCACCAGTTTCGAACCAACTGTCCTATTGGGTTCATCATCAAGACAAGATGAGAAATCTGATCAAGAAACTTGTTTAAATAGATAAGTACAGCTCCAAGTAGCCTTTGAAAAGTTAGGTATTGTCTTCGTATCATAACTGTTCTGGGCATGCTTTCTTCACTCTAAAAAAAAAAAGTTAAAAAGTTAGGTATTGTCTTAGCCATTTTGAATAAAATCAAAACTCCATATTTTACTAGAAAGGAAGGTAATATCATTTATGTTATTATTATAATATATATTTTGAAAGGAAGGTAAATTGTAATTAGATATTATTTTGTTTTTTACATTATATTATTAAAAAATGTATATAATTTTATTTAAAATAGTTTTGAGAAGTATTATTTAAATGGAAATAATTATTGGTTAAACGATAGTTTTTATTGAATCATAAAAAAATAGATTAATGTCCCAAAACTCAAAGTCATCTAGAAAGAGTTAGTTTCTATTGGATCATAATTAAATAGATTAATGACCCAAAACTTAAAGTCATCTAGAAAGAGTGAAGGTTTGCTACCTGAGTGTCAAAAGAGAATGATTTTAAGTGGCATGTTTTATGATGATTTAACTTGCATCATAGATAATAGCTAATTATATTTAGCTTTATGTTAGTAAAAAAAGATAGATATTTTTTATACGTTGACTATCTGCTTATAGTATTTGAATTTTCTTTTATCCCTTGTTTATTGTATCACATATTCTCCTTAAATTTAGATGTAATTATACATTTAATATTATACACCCTATACAATGACTTTTTCCTTTATTCCCTAATGATTTAGGTAATAATTGGCATCTCTATGCTTCCCCCACTTGAGTTCTAGGTGGTTTTGGCTAGTATGATGTATTGTATGGACTGAAATGATTGTTATGTAAAAATTAGTTAAATTGTAGTTATTAATTAGGCAAGGGGAAACCAATGGTTGTATTTAAGTCACGAACACTCTCCATTGTAAATCATCATCCAATTAGTAATAAGTATATATAATTTTTTGTCAAATTGCTCAGTTTTTCTACTTCACTTCGTATTAGATTTGGTTCGAATCCTCGGGAAAATCTTTGGGACAAAGGAATATGGTATTTTGTACATTGTAAAAAACGATTTTAGGCTAGTTGGTTACACTCAAAGTGACTGGGCAGGAAGTTTTGATGATAGAAAGAGCACGTCAAGATAAGTTTTTCATTTAGGTTCGGGAGCCATTTCATGGGCCTCCAAGAAGTAGACGATTGTGTCACTATCAATAGCGGAAGATGAATATGTCACCACAAAAACATCAGCGTGTCAAGAAATTTGGATGACAAGAATGTTGAGGGATTTATGCCATGTAAAAGAGGGAACAAAAACTATTTATTGCGAAAAAAATTCCGTAATTTAACTATCAAAGAATTTTGTTTTTAACAAGAGGAGAAAGCACATTGACACTAAATATAATTTTATTAAAAATTTATTAACAATGGTGAAATTGAGTTGCAACATTGTAGATCGCAGGAACAATTTGTAGACATCTTCACAAAGCCATTGGAATGTGAAAATTTTGTTTATCTCAAAGATTGTTTGGGAAATGTCAATGATGGTAGTTGTGATTAATGGGAGTGTTGGAAAATTAATCTGAACTACCGCAGTTATTAAAATTTCAACAACCATACTAGTGGTACACATGTAAATCAGCCAATTAGATTTTTATTGCAGGTTTTAGATTTTGTTTGCAGATTGAAGGACATGAATTAAATGAAATTATGAGTGGGAGTACAAAATTCCCATTCCGTAGCACATAAAATAATTAATAACAAGTGCACATTTAATGCAGGGTTGGTAAAAACGTGTTGTCATACTTTTATTTTGCAACAATTATTTGTATTCTGCAACATGTGCAACCACAAAAAACTATTTTTTGTACAAGTGCCCATACTATGGTTTTAATAATTTGACCTGTTATGAATTAATGTGTTAAAACGTATTTTTGAATATAAAAGTAAGTAGAAATCCTTTTTCTTGGTGACATATGTAATTCTGAGAGGTCAAGGTGAGAAAATTGTGGAGCAATATTTGGTCAACGCATGAAAACAAACAGTTAATGGGTTTTACAGTACAACTAGTGGAGTGTAAATCTCCGTAAGAACTCTTGTTTTTACTTAGTGAAGGAACCACAACTTCCATATATGAATGCATTTCATGTATTTGAAATTATAATCCAAATTTTTATTATGTTTCTCTCATTTACTCTATTTTATTGTGCCAAATTTTTTTGAGTTTTTAACCCTACCTTAGTTGTGCAAGTAGAAATATGATTTAATTTCTGCCACTATTGTCTTTAGAAAAATCCTCTGCCTCATATTTCATTATTGACAACCCATAGAAAACTATTCAAGTCCATATATTAGGTACATAATTGGCTAGATCAATGGTGAATGGCTTTCCTTCATTGATGTGATAGGCCATGATGTTATCAATCACCACCATGCAGCACAACAAAAAATTGTTGCACATAAACATATCCCTGTTCCTCATTACCAAACCCTTGGGAAAATTGTCTCTTATCATATTCCATGAGTTTTTATATAAATTAAGACTTCTTCTATAACTGCATCATTCCTTGTCTTGTCACCATGAGGACCTCTTAGGTGTTAGGTGTAATTTTTTTTGTTACACATGCAAATAATATAGGTGGAAACTAAAGTAACAATAAAGATATTAGAATGAAATTTATTTGATCCGGATTTATGCAAGAACGCAACAGAATACATAATAAAAATGAACATAGAGATGAAGCAAAAATAATGTTTCATTTCATTAATATCATATAACAGAAATATGCTTACAAACATAATGGAAATAAAATCGCTAGGGTGATATTAGCGAATCTCTGAGAAGATATGTGGTGGCTACAGACCTCTGAACTGTGTTACAATGAGGCTCAAGGGCCTATTCATTATTGAGAAATAATGGAGAACTTTAAATATCCAAAAACCTAACCCTAGGAGATGAAGCGCCAAAACTATGGGCCCCGTTTGGGTAAATTGGTGGTTCAACTTCCTGGGGACGTAACTTTGGCATCCGATCTCCGTTTGATGCGCTCAATAGCTTGTTATAAATATATATTCGAGGAGTAAAACTTTCTATGTGAGAAACTTCAGTCCATGGACCCATTTTTATCTCGGTTTTCCCAAAAAACGTCATTTAGGGCCTTAAAACGACTCTGGAAGTTCACAACCCGAAAAATTGCTAAAAATAGTAAGTTGTGTTGCAACTTAAAAAATGAAAGAACTGATGGCAGGGGTTCAAATGGAATAAGTGGGTGGCCACCAATATCCACTTGGATCATTAAGGCCCCAAAACGGCTCCGGGAGTGGAGGACCCGAAACATGCTAAAAATAGTAAGTTGTGCTGAATGTGAAAAGCTGCAAGAATTGATGGTGCTGGTCCAAATGGAATAGGTGGGTAGCCACCGATATCCACCTGGAGCATTCCTCCATCATTAGGAAGAAATGGTCCCCATTACGTTGAGATCCTCCATGAGATGAGGCAAATTCTATTGAAATGGGTATTATATTTGTTGAAGATGTCATGGACCTGTGGGTGGACATGCTAGATGCATTTAGTAAATTTGGTTTCTTTATCAACCTCAAACAATACATGTTTGGATTTTGCATGTGTAGTCGCAGGATGTATGGCAACATCAGGCGGTGGTGTGTTGGGATTCAGATCAATGGAGTGCTTGTCCTGACAGTGTAGAGGAACCTCTATGAGTGAGGAGAAAATGTCCTCGTATTCCTCCATGACTTTGTCCCTCTACTGCAGCCATGCAACGGAGCCCTGTTTTGAGGTTGTGGCCACAATATTCTTCTTTCCTTGTGAGCGAGTTGTAAGGAAAATGAATTTCCTGGTTTGGGAAACAATCTTACTGCATTGTTTTGCAGTAGTAAAAGAGATGACAGGAGGCGGTACTACCTCCGGTATCCTGTACAAGTTATTTCCCAAAGTAATAACAACAACACGAGGCCTAGACTCATACACAACATGTCGCCTCCACAAGTATGGTTGGCCCAATAATAAATCAGCTACATCAAGAGGAGCAACATCACACAATACCTCATCCATGAATGGCTTGATACTGTACGGAAGGCGGCACTGCTGGCGGATGTGAGATCTCTCCCTGGGTGGAGCCACCCAATGGTATACGACTGTGGGTGTGCTATGGTCAGTAGGCTGAGCCGCTTCATGACCTTTGTTGAAATGAGGTTCTTTTGGCTTTCGCTATCGATGAGAAATTGCAACGGAGAACCCTTCGCCCACATCTATGAATGGAAGAGGCACTCCCCCTCCTCTGGATCCTCTGGACCCTCCCTCTAGATCTTGGTGGTGGAAAAAATGGCATTGGGATTCGCATCAATGATCGGCTTCCCTTTGTCATTTCCTTTGTCTGGTTCTGACTCGGGATCATAAAATGCATCTGATTCGGGTGCCTTTAGTTCGGCCACCAATGACTGTTTGGCCCGACACTCATTTGTGCTATGAGTGGGGCTGTTATGAAATTAACACCACTTCCCTGTGTCCTTCTTTGGCTTTGTGGTTTTTTTTTGGGTCACACCGCTTTGGCCTTTCCCCTTGTTCTTAAATTCAGGGCACCTTTTGGATTCGCAGATCCAAAGGCTCGCTTCTTCTGCTTAAATTTCTGCTCGATATTGGCGGCATAGCGATATGCCGTGCCAAGCGATGTAATGTAGAGGAACTCCATTTCCTCCTGAATGTGTTTGTGCAGACAGTCGCAGTACTTGAGCACCAAATTTCTCTCTGAATCTTTAATACCCAACTTTGTGTGTAGGGTATGGAACCGATTGGTCAGTTCGTGCACATCTTGATTCCTTTTTTGCCACAATGTGGTCCATTGGATGTATTTGTCCTCATAGCTCCCCATGAGGTAATATTGTTCCTTGATGCTGTCTCGGAACAAATTCCAAGTGGGTGTGGCTGAGAATAGAGAGGGTTCCCCTTCGTCCTCCCGCTCACAGTAGGTTTCCCACCAATCTTTGACATGGGGGCAGCTTTGAGGAGTGAAAAAATAATCTTTTCTCGGTCAGAGAAATCATGGACCAAGAAATACCCTTCTAGAAAATTTAACCATCTATCTACGGCGTCTACATATATTTGGCCTTAAAATATAGGAATTTCGAAGTTTACTTGTACCTTGAAGGGAGTGGCACCTCCAGAGTGGCTGTTGGATGTAGATGCGCCATAGGTGGGCACTCGTTGAAGGCCCTGAGAAAATTTATCCATCATCGTGTTCCTTTGTTTCTCGAGGGCCTTGTCGAGCAATATTTTTATAGAATCTCCTGCTCCCTCTTCTTTCTTTTCTTTCGTCATGGGAGGTCGTCGAGGTTTACGAGGCTGATCTTGCAAGGGTTTAACCAAATTGAGCCCTAACTTCTTATACCTTGACAGCGTTGGGGACATGCAAAGAAAAAAAGAAAGAAAGAGCAGACCGCTCTGATACCACTGATCTAGATTTATGCAGGAATGCAACAGAATACATAAATAACCATGAAGATAGAGATGCAGCAAAAATAATGCTTCATTTCATTAATATCATATAACAAAAATATGCTTACAAACATAATGGAAATAAAATAGCTAGGGTGTTGGTAGTGAATCTATAAGAAGAGATGTGGTGGCTACAGACCTTTGAACTATGTTACAATGAGGCTCAAGGGACTATTTATTATTTAAAAACAATGGAGAACTCTAAACGTCCAAAAACATAACCCTAGGAGATGAAGCACAAAAACTATGGGCCCCGTTTGGGTAAATTTGGTGGTTCAACTTTTCGGGGACGTAACTTTGGCATCTGATCTCCGTTTTATGCGCTCAATAGCTCATTAGAAAGATCTATTCAAGGAGTAAAACTTTTTGTGCGAGCAAAATCGGTCCATGGACCCATTTTCCTCCTGGTTTTCCCAAAAAAACGTCATTTAGGGCCTCAAAATGACTTTGGAAGTTCAGGACCCGAAAAACTACTAAAAATAGTAAGTTTTGTTGCAACTTAAAAACTGAAAGAACTGACGGTGGGGGTTCAAATTGAATAGGTGGGTGGCCACCAATATCCACGTAGATCATTAAGGCCCCAAAATAGCTTCGAGAGTGGAGGACTCGAAAACCTGCTAAAAATAGTAAGTTGTGCTGAATGTGAAAAGCTGCAAGAATTGATGGTGCTGGTCCAAATGGAATAGGTGGGTGGCCACCGATATCCACCTGGATCATTATATATATATCTCTATCACTAAATTCAAGTATAATTTAATGATATATAACCTCCATGAGAACATGCACCTTGGTTTTTCATTCTCCATGGATAACATCTCAAGTATAGGCCTAGTCAACTAGTCAATTGAATTAGTAGAATCCAAAAGAAAACTATAGAACAAAAACAAGAATAAGTGGAACTGTACTGAAGTCAATTGACACATAGTCCTAGTTAACTATTGACTAGACAATCAACATGTAACCACGAGTTAACTATTTCATGGCTCATGCATGACTCCACTCATAGTGGGGAGAAGTAAAATGCATGCATGCATTACTCCACTCCATTAGTCAGACTGAAGTACAACTACAACTAAGTGTGACTAGAGTAAAAATATTTATTAACTTATCGTGAGGAATCTAATGCATGGTGGTGGTTCCAAGGTAAGAGAAACATGTGACTAAATAGGAAAAACACATAGAGATGTTTATCTATACTAATACCCAACGTGAATCTTAACTAATTTGAAAATTTAGATAGAGAGGGTCTTGCCAATATGTAGCAATGATAGATACCCAATATACAATGTACCTACTATGAAAAAAATAAGAGGAAAGTGGGAAAACCTAGTGGGAACAATCCACACCCCCCCTAAAAAAATAAAATGCTACTAAGACCACTACTAGGTAGTTATTATTGCCTTCACACCAAGAGTATTTCACAATTCTATAAATTTTTGTTTTGTAAAGGGCTTGGTGAAGATATTTTCAATTTGTACAGCACAGGAATAATATTGCAGATTAATGATACCATTTTGGATCAAGCCTTGAATTAAGTGCATGTGAAATTTGATGTGTTTGGTATGTTGTTGATGGGTTGGATCTATGAAAAACTTTAAAGTACTCTAATTGTAACATGAAATGAACCTTGAGTGATGGAACTATATGCCAAACACTGTGAGAAATTTTTGCAACCAAATAACCTATGTTTTTGCATTTTCTTCACCCCTATACTATACCTTTGTTGAAGATAAATCAATTATTTATTAGTTTTTACTTGACCAATGGATAGGGCTTGATCGAAGGATAAAAATATACCCTGAAGTGGACTTTTGATCCGTGCCATCACTGATCCAATCTGAATTTGTCTACCCAGTGATATCTAATAAGCGTTATGTTGCATACAGGATACCATAATTTTTTTTCCTTTTAACATACAAAGGAATCATCTTGGTTTCTTTCCAATGGAGCTCATTCGGCTCCTACATGTATCTATATACTACTCCAATGAAATAGGAGATGTCTGGCCATAAGTGAGTGAGGTACAAAAGACTACCCACCAACTTCTTGTAAAGTGCACAAGGTACCAACGTTGTTAAATTTCCATTTTCTAGCTTAATTCTTGATAAGAAATGTGTGGTTGTTAGATTGTAATCGGTCATCTTGAATTTAGCAAGTAGATCCCATGCATATTTTGACTAAGCCAATGTGATTCATGAATTAGACTGACTAATCTCAATAGCAAGAAAGTAGCTGAGAATCCCCATGTTAGTCATGGTGAATTTTTCATGTAGGGCATATTTCACAACAACAATTGTTGAGGGTCAACTAATCTTTGATAAGTAAGTTTTCTACATACAATAATATCAGCAATCATGAATCATATTTCCTAAACATATAAAAATTTGGATTAGACTTATAGTGTTGGAAACCCTTGAAGATAAGGTAGAAGTCCATATTCATGTACCATGCATGAGGTTCTTTTTTGAGGGCATACAAAGACCGCTTTAGTTTGCACACAATGATGAGTCCTGAACATGTACTTTTTGCTACTTCATATAGATCTCTTCATTAATATCACCATGAATAATTGTGTTCATCACATTCATGTGGTGAACCTCCCACTTATTTTTTGTTGCAATTGCAAGAGCCATCCTAACGGAGTCCATTTTTGTCGCTGGTGCAAATGTCACATCATGATCAATCCCATGTACCTCAGAAAAACCTTTGGCTACCAACGTGGATTTATACTTGCTGATCATTCCATTTTCTACTCTTTTGGTTTTTTAGATCCATTTACAACAAAAAAAATTAGACCTACTAGAAGTGGAACCAAATCCCATGTGTGGATCGAAATGAGCGAATTGCATTCCTCACTCATTGTCACTTCCTGGCTGGGATTTCCTTGATCCTCTTTATAATACTAAGTATCATAAGCTAATACAATGTAGCAGTGCATGGCATGCATGGTTAAATAGTTTTAAGTACATTTAGAACTTCTTCCAATTGAGATATCATCGAAGGATAATCTAAGATATTACTCTTGAGGTGCCACTTATGTGCCATTGGTGCTGGGGAATCTAAATCATCTATGACCTACTCATTAGATTAGGAATTATGATATGAAGTGAATGAATAATCATCATATCGAAGACCAACATATGGAAGTGGTGGAGGTTGTGTAGCAGGTTTCTCTAGAGTTACATATAGAGGATCTTCTTCAAACTTTAAAATTCCCTCATAAAGTTTTTTTCTATGGCAAGATCTAGAAACATCTACCCTTTGAGTCCATATGAATATCCAACAAACATGCATTCTTTGCTTTGTGGCTCTAAAGATTTTTTATTATCCAGTGGCATTGGATCCCATGCTCACAATCCAAAGATACATAAGTGGGTGACTTCCAATTTCTTACTGCACCAAACCTCATAAGGATTTTTCCTCTTCACATATTTGTGTGGTACTATGTTATAGTTGTAAGTGGCATAGTTTATTTCTCTAGCCCATAACTTTGAAGGTAATGACCTTGCATGCAACATGCAATTAAGCATTTCGTTTAGTGTCATGTTATTCCTTTCTGCCACATAGTTTTGATGTGCAGTGTATGAAATTATGTGTTGTAACTAAATATCTAAATATAAACAAAGTATTTCCATGTATTTTTTCAGATATTTCCCCCATTATTTGTGCACAATATTTTGAGGATTTTTCTTGCTTATTTTTCTGCATGTGCTTTAAATTCCTTGAAACATACAAATATCTCTAACTTAGATTTAATAAAATAGACCCAAGTATAGCATTACCAATCATCTATAAATGTAATAACATACCTTTCCTTACTCATAAATGGTTGGGGGAAATGTCTAGTTATATCATTGTGCACAAGATCGAGGATTGATGATGCCCTTGTAGAATTTCCTTCCTCAAAATTTTCCTTTGGATGTTTTCCCATAATGCAACCATGGAAAAATCCTTCAAAAAATTGAATGTTGGGAAGCCTTATTACCATTCATTCTCCACTGAGCTATTGGAGGTACCTGTAATTCAAATGCCTAAATATTTCATGCCAAAATTCACTCTCTTGGTTTGCATGCATTAGTAACATAATCGAAAAAGTTTCAGAAACACATTTTGAAAAATAATACAACCTTATAGAATGATTTTCTTTACCTATAATAAATATGGATTCAACTATCATCTCAAAGATGGTAACAATATTGGATGTAAATTCCACTCACTTTCCACCACTGAAATGCATTTTTTGGTAGACTACCAGTAGGTTTATGGATAATTGTTGTACATTCAATACATCTTGAAATTTGCGCCATTGTCTGTATATACTCTTCATCTCCCATGTGCTTGGACATGGGTATTATCTCCCATCATTCAGGAAGTACCATAACGTGTTTCCATGGTCAAAACAAAATCTCCCAAGGAAGCCATAGTGTGTGATGTCCCACTATAATAATCCAAGAATCAGAAGAATATAAAATTTCTACAAGTACATGAGATTTACCTCAATCATATGATTCGTTCTCCTTTTTAGTAGCATTGGGAATGCAATCTCCAAGATTGTGTTGTTGTAGTTTCTATGCCATGATTTCAATCTACTTCTTCATTCATGCAAATTAGTGATGAAAACATTTGTTGTAGGAAGTGCCATTTTTCTCTTCCTTATTTGATCTCCCATTTTTGGATTTGTAAGACTCATCAGTGGATCTAGAATTTATTACTTTTCTATTATCATGGTCATTTCCTTTCTTCTTCTACTTTCTCTTTTTTCTTCCCTAAACAGCAAGTGAATTCACATTAGAACTTTTGAGGGTTCCCATTTTGATAATTTTGTTTTTTTCTTGCATGAGAGACTCAATGAAAGAGTCCATCAATGGTATATTATAAGCTACACTCATCATTAATATTTAAGCATGGAATGAAAAAACATAAATAGATTATTCTAGTCTGATCTTAGAGATAATCGAGAGAATAAGTTGTTCATCTTTGTTCCAACACTGCATTCCTTTAACTCTTGAATTACCAACTTGCACTTCATGAAGAATTCATGTAAGGTTTCAAAACTGCTCAGGATCAAATACATGAACTCATTCTCCAACTCATGTCCATGCATCATATCCTTCTTTCAAAAGAGACCCTCAAGGGTTTTCCAAACTTCATTGAGAGTGGTGGTACACTCTATGTGAAAGGGTATATCTGTAGAAATGGATAAGCAAAGAATCCCATACATTTCATCCATTATGTTGAAGTATTTTTTCTCCTTGAATGTTGCAATCAACTAATATAAAAAATAGATATGCTAATCTTAACTCGCACATGCATGATATACACTTCCTAAATTTAAAATCAACATAAAGTCCCAAAAACTACAAGCTAATTCATAATCACCAAAAGTAACTATCTCTAGTACTCCCCCTTAATTGAAACCACTAGTGCTTAGTGTACATAAGCTTACAACACCTACGAGTTGTCTGTGAACTCAAATGCATCTCTTATCAATATTTTTTGAATATGTCAAAAAAGTATTCTTTTGAATATTCAATATTCCAAGTAGATTTCTCCATTGTTTATGAGTTGTCTAATGTAGTGATATATTGTATCAATATGCCTTTTTTCTTTCTAATGAAAAATATGGTTCTTTGAAAAATATGCTATTGATTAGTTGTCACAATGCACTGTAGTTGGTCCCTCTAGTTCTTGTTATATATCACTCAATAATTTACGTAATCAAACTACTTGACAAGATATTGATTTTGCTACTACATACTCTACTTTTGTTGATGAGATTGTGACAATGGCATGCTTCTTGGATTCCCATGAAACCACTCCTAAACCAAGATAAAAAAAACATATCCCTAAGTACTCTTCTTGTCATCATATCATGGCGTTCCTATAATATATCTTAGAATTATTTTTCTTGTTTTCCAGTGTGAACCTTTTGGAGACTCTATGAACTTGGAAATCAAAATAACAACTTACATCATTTCTATTCTAGTGGAATTAATATACATAATTCTACCAACCAATATCTCTAAGGAAATAAAAACAAAATAAATTTTCTTATCTCATTTTAACTTTCCCTTTTTTTAATTTCTTAATCACCCTTCCATACTATTCCAAAGAATAAAGTTTTTCTATCGTAATTATGCAATTATGCATGAATAATATTACAATGAATGCTACACGTGAAGTGATTTCATCTAAAACTTATGGGTGCATTTTATAACTTGGGTGTTTTTTTAAACCTTTCAAAGGAAGTTAGTGGCATGGTGGTTAATGACAACTAGGGCTAGAAGTGTATCTGCAATGGGTTTATCCTTATTCCTTTGGAAGGTACAATTAAAATTACAACTACAAAGGAGGTGAGTCTCATTGCTCCAATGAAAATATGTGGCCTTTCTACAATCATGGCACTATAAAACAATAGATCTACAAAAAAGCGACCAACTATTCTCTTTTCAATCCTTTTACTTTACTAGTGAAAGATGGTTGGAAATTTCTTTGATACCACTCTAATAGAAAAATGAAACCACGCGATAGGACAATAACACAATAGAACTATTGCTTTGTAAATCAATTTGATTGATTTAATTTCTTTAAGCTACATAATTAAATATATAGAAAATCACTAATAGTGGATATGCTAATCTTAACTTACACATGCATGACTAACATTTCCTAAAATTATATTTGACGTAAACTACCAAAAAATACAAACTACCTAGTAATTATTGAGAGTAATTGTTTATAATAGTTTTGAAGGTGGTTGGATAAACAAATATATCCAGTACTAGTTTCCACCCCACTGCCAATCCTCTAATGGACTCTGCAATTAGCAAACTTAAATTATTAGGGGAGCATCTTCTAGGTCCCACATCAGGGTGTTGGTGTTTGTGTTAGAACAAGAATTGTTAAAAATGTTAACAAGTGAAATCCACTTTAGGTTATAGTCATGGTTTGTGGCACATAATTTTGACATCTTGTGGTTTCATGCCTTTGAATTTTTATGTAATGAAGCCTTTAAATATGCTTGGGATACTTCATTGTAATGGGGTTGGAGGTGAGTAGGGGTGAAGATGCACTTGGATTATTTTTACCAAGGATATTAATAAATTTATTGATAATTGAACACAAATATGTTCATATTTTATTCTTATAAATTGGTATTGATGTCATGGTTGTGATATGTTGTAAGAATTGAACATGGATATACTAATGCATTTGGATCTAGATGTGGAAATTTAAAGGTTGACTTGTTGTAGTGAGAGTGTGTATGAAGTTAAAGAGTGCCCTTGTGGATATGCATGCCAAGTTAAAAAACTTGTACAAAGCACTCAAAGTTTTGTTGTGGCGAAGGAGTGGATAACACTGAAATGGATATGGATTCCAAGTTATACAACTTGGAGGATGAATAAAAAGTCCTTTATGGAATTCCTCAAGGATATGATGTATCTCGGATTGTTATGATTAAATGGTATTCATAGAATGTGTTTGCAATAGGAGATATTTTGGTTTTATCAAGCATAATGAGAGAGGTAAAGTCTTGAAGGAAATGAAAAAAATAAAAATAAAAATATTATGGAGTTAATTTTTTTAAATTATAGGTAACAAGACATATGATTGTAAGACCTTGCCTAGTAAACTACTATTAAATTTTAGGGATGTAAAGTATGGGGATATACCTACATAATAGGTGGCATGTTGATTCTCAGATGATGAGAAGTAGGACCTAGATAAAAGCCTTGACTCAAATTTAAAGGCGAGATTTTGTTAGGTTAAACTTGACTCAGTAAATATGTCATTTTGTTAAGATCAACAATGATGGTTTTTGGGTCCATTGTTTTGGTAGATTATATTTTTGTTCCTATGGATTGCATGTAAATAATCCTTTAAGACTTGAGATATTTAATTGTAATTTGTGTGGAGGCAAGGGGTGAAGTCTCACTTACCCATATTGGTTGGGTTTGGTTAACAATACTAATAGATTTATTTATGCTAGTTTTCTGGTGGTTTAAGTTTTACATAGTAAAATAGTGTTGTCATTGTTATGTTGTAAGTTTTATTTTCTTTCACCTTTTTTATCCTAACATCTAGTATAAGACCCATGGTTGTGAGACGTAAAAATTGAATCATGGATATGATATTGCATGTGTATCTAATCTTCGATATTTAAGGCCCAAGTTTCTCATTTAAAAGAGTGGAGGAAGATGGAGATTTCCTTTGTGGATATGTAAGCCATGTTTGACAATGGAAGCTAGAGAATTCATTTTTGAATATGTATGACATGTTTAACAACTTGGAGGATACACACAAAGTGTTTGATGAAATACCTCAACAAGTTGATTACTGTGAACTATTATGAGTACAAAGTATTCATAGAATGGGTTGCCCAAGGAGGCCATGAGGATTTATCAAGTAGTAGTGAGAGAAGTGTTGTCAAAAGAAGCAACGAACATGGCAAGTGCAAAAGGAAATAATAACTATATAACTATATAACTATATATATATATATATATATATATATATATATATATATATATATATATATATATAGATATATATATTGATTTTTTTCAATTACATAAAAATGGAAATATGGCTATAAGACCTCATTAGGAATGTCAGCCCCTAGTAAGTTATCAGTAAAGTCTATATGTATGCCTAAGTGATAGAGAAGTCTAGAGACAGGTTTAGGTGACGGGGGTAAATGATACATACCTAGATACCATAGCTATAAACTTTAAGGTGACAGGTGGGGAGGGGTGTATGACCTAGGCAATTACTCCAAACCAAATTTTCAGGGGGGATGTCTGAGATAAAATTTAAGGTTAGGGGTGGAAGGGGGTGTTGGACCTCTATAATTACCCAAAACCTAATTTTAAGGGGGAATGTTAAGATAAAATTGACTTTGTGAAAAATATAATGAGTCAAATCCATTTTAGGTCAATAATAGTGGTTTTTCAATCCATGGTTTTAGTAGCCTATCATTTGTGCTCATGGATTTTGATATAACAAATACTTTAAATAGGCTTGATAGACTCTATTTTAATGGGGTCCAGAGGTGAGTTTCTATGGTTTTCTTGGTTTACCAATTTTGCTTAAGTATATTAATATATCTATTAATGTTGATTTTTCCCAATTTGATTTTCCAAGATAAATAGTGTTGCTATTACTATGTTGTAATTTTTATTTTCTCTCACATTTTTATTCGTAATAGTTGGGAATGTATATAATGTGGCACAATTTCCCAACCCATAATTTAGCCCATATGTGACCATAATTCTTGGATTGCATCATACCACAGTATTCAAAAACTTACACACACTCCAAAAATTAAAATTTATCCAAGGAAAATTGTACTAGAAGAAACTCTACTAAATGTTGAGGTAGTTTAGACTAGATTTATCCATCACCAATTGAATATCCTAAATATATAGTGATTACCAAAATGTTTACATGAAAACACATCATTCCAAAACTTGTAAAATCTCTATAAATGAAAAATGAAATCCAAGGGGTGTCATACCCTAACAAAGACTCTAATAAATGTTGGGGTAGTTCAAACTAGATTGATCCATCACCAATTATATTTTCTAAATTTGTGCTTATTCTAACATATTATGTCAATTGCAAATTATGGCATCTAATGGGTGACATCTAATGATAGTGGTGAAAAGGAAAAAATTAACTTTAATCCATATCCACTTTGTGCACATAATCTACAATTGGCATAAGAATGCTCACCCATGGCCATTTGGTGAATGATACACATCCTTCTAGATTATAGTTCTCTATCATGATGGAATCATATGAAAAATTCTACGGTACCTTTTGGAATGTAATTCTCTATAACTGTGATAGATGCCATCATGTGTGCCCATGATAGAGAATTATAATCTATAATGATATGAATAATATAATCCTTCGAATCATTCACCAAAGTTTCTTCCATCATCATTATCTATTATGGATTCTTCCAAGAAAGTGAGAATCTCATTCAAGTTCACTTGTACAAGAAGAAACCATAGGAGATTCACTCAACAAATTTGTAAGAGTGAACCTTATATGCTAGCTGTTACATAAAATATTTTAATCAAAATGACTTATCTTAACCAACTTCATAGATTATTAATAAAAATAGAAAATAAAATTTTTATTTGTTATTTTTTATTTTTTAATAAAATACACATATTGGAAAAATCATTCTTGCACTTTCTTTCATATTAAAAATGACATTTAGAGTAAACTAGCAGCTAGTTGTAGCCATATAGAAGACTCAACCCAATAACCTCCTACTTGTAGTTAACAATATTCAACTACTCAAATTAACCTACTAGACTAAACAACAACAAAAAATATAACACATATTTATGCATAACAAATAATAGAAACACATGATTACTACATAGTGCCTAATACATCAATACTAGTGGCTTTTAAACAAGAAAATGGGAATGTTGTATGGTTCGGATAAAAAAGCTTAAAATGTACGATAAAGAATGCAGATATATAAATTTATGGGAATTTGAAAAATAAAATCCAACATTTGGGTGTTTACAGTAATTAATGTCGCATATGAGACATATTTTCTATGTTTACAATTGATACTAGGTTGTTGCGATAATAGGGTAATGTAATAATGTTTTTTTTTTTAACAATGGTAATATTTGTGATGCAATGTAGTCCTTTCCTATGCGATTCTTCCAGCACAATGATTTCCACATAGTGAAAGCTCTTTGCGCAAGCATTTGTTCTCCGCACATGCCCCTTCACACATTGTCCTATTTTTAGGAATACAATGACCCTTATTTTGTGTTTTGTACAAAGAAAAAGTGGAAAAAAAGACATATATAATGTTTTTTAAATATTAAGAAATTTGAAAAAAACAAGAAAAATTACAAAAATAACTTAATAAGTCAGATGTCAGATTTTGTTTCTAATACAATAAGTTACATCTTCCTTCCGACTCTCTGACCTCCCAACCTCTCGACCTTCCGACTACGAAGTCTGGCCGACTTTATTTTTCGATTTTTTTAATTTGCAACCCTGACCTTGCGACTCCCAACTATCATTCACCATATGACCTTTTGGGTATCTCCTGACTCCCGTTTAGTCAAGGTCGAACATGGTAAATCTATTCATGCAAATAAATCACCACGCGACTATCCGAATAATTGATTCTTCGAATAAAATATCATTTTTCTAGATATACATATTTTCCCGTTTTAATTCTCATTTAATTGATTTGAAGTTTGATTTCCATTTTCAGATTTAAATGATTTTTATTTGGTTTTGAAATTAAAATTACTTTGCAAATGTCTTGATTTACGGGAGAGAGCAATTGGCCAGATAACGTGAAATTAATGATTAACTTAGATGAATTACTCCACAAATTTCCCACTTTTTATCAAGATTCATAAAATTCCAAATTTTTTCTAGTCTGCATGTTGTTTAAACCTGTTACATCTGCTTTAGAGAAGTTTGAATTATAAATAAAAGTTTGAGTTTCAATGATTTTCTTTAAGTAAAATTATACTCTTAAAAAATTACTTATCTTTATTTTGAAATATTTACCAAAAATAACTCATCTTTTCACATTTTGTTCATCAGCCATAAAATGGGAAAGAAAGAAAATGCACCTGCTATGGAACAAGTCATGGAGAAAATTAAAGGAAAACTGAAAGAGGTAGTGAATCTGGCACAAGAAGAATACAACCTTAACCCCTCTATCTTCTTTGAATCCACTTATAAAACTCAAAAGGAAGATATGATGAAGTGGGAGTATATTTTTGAATTATTCGAAAGTAGAGAATGGTTGAAGGCTGCCACAGCTTCTAAGTCAAAGAATAATCTTTTGGAGGGAATTAGAAAAACTGAATTTCATTGAGTAGCTGCTACTTATAAAAAATTTTCCCTACTATGACATGATTTCATGGATTTTGTCACATATTTAACTCCCAACATGCACCGTATTATACCATAACAAAAATTTTATAGCCTCTTGGAAGCCAAAAGTCTTATCTGCTATCTATAAGTTCAATAACCATGAAATCAATCTTGATATTCAATTCCTCAACAATTTATGAGATAATATGTTCAAGCCCAGTGAGGAGAACTATGATAAAGTAATTGAAAATTGGTTGCAAGAAGAGGAGGAAGGATTCAAGCTTAAATATTCTAAAGAATACCACATTTCTATTTTTCAGAATCCCATAAGATTTATTATAAAAATTTTAACCTGAATATATGGAGAAAAGGATCCAGAGCATTGTAAAATCAAATGGATTACCATTATCCATAGTATCTTTCATGATGCAAAGCACCTAAATTGGGCTGATATTTTATCACAAAAAATATATGATGCTTTGAAAATATCATTAGTTTCTCCTCCAAGCTAAGAACATATATTTTGAATGTCTTCTTTTCTAATGGATATCATTATTGACTTAATCCCATTTCCCCTGATGAAATGGAACTATCCTACTGACCAACAACTACCCATTCAAAAATATGATCCAATTATTTGACAAAGAAACTTTAAATTCCATATTTATGATTTTTGTCACTATTTTATGATCCCTCTACATGAAATCCTTTATGGAAAGGTCCCTCCTATAATCAGTGAAAATCTAAAAGAAGGCATCGAATCAATATGCCATTGGTTTGTTGAAGAGTTATTTTCTTATATAAGAGTTCATGGTATTAAGGTTGGACCCCGCATCTTACCAAGGTACATTCCTGGGAGAGTTGCTCTGAGAGAAGTAGCAAATCAAGTTGCTATGTATGGCCAGGCTCGAAAATTGAGAAAATTTCAAAATAAATTTTTCTCTATTTTCCCAATCAAGTTTGGAGAAATAAACAATAGAGACAAGGGACATGCGTTCAAAGAAGAAGAGGAGCTACAAAATGTTTGACTTTATTATTTACCTCATTATGAATATGACCCTCATGGAATCATTGATATTAATTATAAAATAGTAAGCTATCTAAAAATATTCTTTCATCAGGATCCTCCTTTCGATGAAGTTTTCATAACCATTGATGATTTCCACTAGACCTGTGAAAGAGGAAAACTATTAGATGTTGAAGCAAGAGAAAAATTACGAGAATTAAGGGAAAATATTTTTGAAATATTCTTAAGGGATAAAAGTCTCGATGTCAATGTCCATGTAGAAGAACTACAATTTTTTGAGTTCTTTCAATTTGATTTTAATCAAATTTCTTTATATCCTTCCTCTTTTTCTCAAGAAGAAAAAGGAAATCAAACTAAAAAAACAGTAGTTGTCTCTATTATAGGTGAATAAGAAGTCACAATGAAATAAATAGATAAATATCAGCATGACACAAATGACGTTATAACAATAGAGGTTTATGAGAAAAATCAAGAATACCAAAAAACGGTCAAGTCAACAGATTAATAAACAGAACATGATCATGAGATTATTGTTATCAATTCTCACGAGGACACCAAGAAGAAATAATCAAAGAACATCGCAGGTCAAGAGATGGAAACTGATGTAGAAAACGGTGTTGGCAATATATTTCTTGTGTTCTATAATATTAAATCGATTGTCCTTGATGGCAACTCTCTAGAAAAAGACGAAGAAACTTTCTGTATGAAGAATCTCAGCAGTGTCTCAGAATTTTTGTATAGAAAATTGGTTATTTTTAATATTTCATAATGTATACGAGGGTTTGTAAAGGCCAAGTCGCATATGCACGCGAAGAAGTACATCCCAAGTCGCGTATGCCTGTTTGTGCTCCAAAATTGTAATACCAGGGGGCTTTACCATGGTATTAGCCCAAAGTATTGAGCACTGTGTTATCTATTTGATTCCGTCCAGGATTACCATCAACAGTTGAGTGGTTTTGACTCATGGTATTGGTAAAAGTTAAATCTATATAAGGAGAAGAAGATCATGGTGCAATGTGTGCATGAGTAAGGGTTGTTAATGAATATATCTAAGGAATATCTACATGGATGAACTATGTTTTTAATTGATAGATCTGAATCTATGATGCACCCATGGATATAATAATGGTTCAAAATCTCTAGATCCGAAGATGATGAAGCTCTAGCATGATCTACTAAAGAAATGACGAAGAACTTGCGCAAGTCTACTGAAGAAAATGAAGAAATCTAGGTAAGTTTTATAGATCTGGTCTGTTCTGCAAAATCTAATTTTACAGATCTATATGCTAATTGTTCTTAGTAAAAGCACGTATATATGTGAGTTCGCTTCATGAAAAGCGCGTATGGCAGTTAGGGTTTTCTGAAGAATTTATACATAGAGTATACACGGGTTGGTGTGCAGGAAAGCGCATATGTACGTGGCTTCAGTGAAGCAAAGTAGCGTATGCTATTTTAGTTAATGACTGTTCAGGGTTGAGTTTGTATCTGCATATTTTTAATTTTTGAAGTCTGGGTTATTTCTGAAGTTATAGTTACAATGTTTTCACTATTCTAATAGAAGTATTGGGAAAAGTTTATGATTGTTGATAAAGGGTTGTGTTGATGTTGTTTGATCTAGTATGAAAATTGATGAAACGTGGTCTGCAGTAGGTATGAGGGTTGAAGCCTTCAGTATGTCAGTAGAATCTTCCTCCCAGTAGAAGATGGTGTTATGTTCAGGGGGTTGAATCTCCCTTCCAGGAGTGGCTGGTAAACGAGAAGAAAGGGGGTTGGAGCTCCCTTCCAGTAGAAGCTGGAAAATGAGTGAAGGTTGCAGCCTTCTACAGGTAGAAGCCTGCGTACTGATATGAGTATGCATCAGTAAAATGTTGTAAACAGTTTTCCATATAATAAATATTGAAGACAAAGATGACATCAGCGGTGGTTTTCTCCCGAATTGGGTTTCCACCTTAAATATTGGTGTTCATGTGTGTTCCACTTGTGTGATGTTTTATATTACTATTACTGCACATATTTACTGATTATCTAACCTGATGCATAACTGGTAAATCTGATTTAAAGACTATTTCTGAGAAGTTTTCTCAACTAGAAATTTTTATCAATATATGCTAGTTTCTTTTATCATATCCACGTATATACGCGAGTTCGGTTCATAAAATCCATGTATGGAATTCTGCAAAAGAAAAAGTTAAATTTATAGTTATGAGCTCTAAATACTTATTCACCCCCCCCCCCCTCTCAATATTTACCAACAATTTGTATCAAAGAAGGTCCTTCTGAAGAAGCTTAGCTGCTAGAAGGAAGATCAGCCAAGATGAGCAGTCAAGGTGGGACAACATCTATCAGGCCTCCACTCTTCAACGGAAACAATTTAATATTTTAGAAAACACGGAAAAGATGTTATCTTCAGTCTCTTGGAGCAGATGTATGGGCTATTGTTGAAGGAGGTTATCAATATCCATCCTCAGTTCCAATGGATGCAACAGCAAGAAAGAACTATGAAACAAATGCAAAGGCAGTCAATGCACTATTGGGGAGTCCAACGGAATCAGAATTTTTCAAGGTCATGCATTTGAATACAACAAAGGAAATATGGGACAAAATCATTCTAAGCTATGAAGGTGATACAAAGGTAAAAAGTGCTAAACTCCAAACTCTCAGAATTCAATATGAAAATCTAAGGATGCTTAATGAGGAAGAATCTGATCAAGATCAAGAGAAAGAGTATAAAGAAGAAAAATATAATTTTATGGATGCACTAGAAGACAATGATTTTCTTGAAGAAATCAATCAGCTCAAAATATGTTTGGAATAAAAAAAAAAATCCATAGAAAATCTATAAAATCAGCTTGAAGAAAAGGAGAAACACAATGAGAAATTAGAATGTGAAATTGTAAGTCTATGAAAATAAATTGAGAAAGTAAAGACTTTGAATATTAGATTTGCTAAAGGATCTGAAACCTTAGATGAAATTATCAAGGTACAACATTCTCCTCTTATAAAGACAGGTCTTGGATATGTCAGAGAATCTTCTCAGTCTTCAGCACCAAACTATCTAAAAGTAGCTACAGCCAGCCTACAACATTCTGCCACTCAGCAAGGAAACAAAGAAACTTTACAGGTAAAGCATGACCACCTCAATACAAAGAATACTAAAAGGAATACCTTTGAGAAATACCAACCAAAAGGTAAACACAAATAGAAGGTTCCATGATCGCAGAAATTTCTTCTTCAATGGATAATGTTTCTCATGTCATAATTTTGGTCATAAAGCTATTCAATGTGTTGCATACAAAACCATCATGACAAGAGAAGCAAGAAAGAAAAGAATTGATACCAGAATAAATAAGAATAAATATAACAACTTTTCTCCTCTTCAAAATGAAATTGAATGTGCTTATTGCAATAACTTTGTTCATGAAGAATTTGGATGTAGAAGCAAACTTCAGCCAAAAGAGCATATACCTTCAACGTCCAAAGTATGGAGAAAGAAGGAATTACAGGTTGAGAACTGTGGCATAGCTTTATTTGCAGAAGGAGAAGAAAATCAATGTTACATTGATAGTGGATGCTCAAAACACATGACAGGTGACAGAAATAAACTTCTTGCATACAATGATCTAGAAAGAGAAAAGAATGTTACTTTTGGAAATGATACTCCTGCTGTCATTAAGGGAAAAAGGTTCTGTTTTTTCTGAAGGAAAAGGTGAAAGCTAACAATGTTATATATGTGGATGGATTAAATCATAACCTATTAAGTGTAAGTCAAATCTGTGATCAAGGAACTGAAGTTGTCTTTAGCTCAAAAGAATGTGTGGTACGTGATCTTGATACAGGAAAAGCAATCATAAAAGGAAAAAGAACACCAAGCAATTTGTATGTATTGAAAAGTTGTAAAGAACAATGTTAATTGGGTAAATCTTCAGAAAATTGGTTATGGAATAGAAGATTGGGGCATTTGAGCTTCTCTGAAATCAACAAATCTAGCAGACTCAAAGCTGTTCATGATCTTCCCAATATTACTCTACCTGAGAGTACCATATGCAAATCTTGCCAATTCGGTAAGAAAACTAGAGTGCAATTTAATGCCAAAGAAGGATCAGCAAGTAAGCCTCTTGAACTCATTCATACTGATATATGTGGACCTATGAGAAAAAGGTCACCCCGTGGAAAACAATACTATATTCTGTTTTTAATTAAAAATCTTCCGGGAAATCACATAAGAAATTTAGGAACTGACGTGTTTCGAACTACCAACTATAGTTCATCATCAAGATAATGAAGATTAGCTGATCTAACATACACATTTATACCATGAAGAGAGAAGCAATGGTCAAAACCCAAGAAAAATTAAAAAGTTAAAAACGGTTAAAAATAAGATTAAAAATATAAAAATATAAAATAAACCAAAAATAAAATTCTCCCAACCCTAAAAAGTTCCAAAAGTTAAAAACGGTAAACAATAAAAATAAAAATAAAATATAAAAAGAACCAAAACCTTAACTACCCCATCCTTAAAAACATAAGTCAAAACTAAAATAATATAAAATCAAAACCAAAAACTTAAAAAAAAAAAAAACAAAAAACAAAAAAACACCCTTCTCAAAAGACAAGATAAACAAGTTTTTAAACCTGAATCAAGTTAAAAGTCCAAAAAATCAAAGTCAAAGTTAAAAATAAAAATAAAAATAAAGGATTTAATCATTAAATAAATTAATAAATAAATACCTTAATAAATAAAAAAATTTAAAAAAGAACTAAAAATAAAATAAAAATAAAAGGATTTAATCTATAAATTGATAAATTAAAAATAAATATATTAATAAATAAATAAAATTATATATATATATATATATATATATATATATATATATATAATTAAAATACAAATACAAATAAAAATAAAAATAAATTATTTTTATTTTTAAATTATAACTGAATCAAAAAATATAAATAAATAAAATAATGAAATAAAATAAAAGTAAAGGATTTAATCAATAAATAAATAGATAAATTAATAAATAAATACAATAATAAATAAATAAAATTAAAAACTAGGATAAAAAGAAAATACAAAATAAAAATAAAGGATTTAATCAATAAACAAATTAATAAATAAAAACATTAAAAATAACTCAAATTAAAACTAGACTTAAAATACAAATAAAAGAAAAAAAAAAAGAAAAAAAAATTATTTTAAATTTATTTTAATAAATAAATATCAATAAATAAAATACTAAAATAAAATGAAATAAATAAAATAATAGAATAATAATAATAAGATCAAATCCTAAAAATAAAACTACCAAAGAATAAAATAAAAGAATGACCCTTACAGGGAGTGAAGAGATGGAATCCAACAACTGCTAACTTTCCATCCATCATCCTTGTTCAACATACAGGGCCTCTTCTCAATCTCAATCGCCTCCCTAAATTTCCGGTGATGGAAATGGTCAACCCTAGCAAGGACTCTAGCATCTTCCATATAGATATGATGCTTCGTCTTCTCTGCATTCTCAGCTAGCACTGAGGACTTGATTCTACCATGCCTAATATCTGCAGAATTCTCCTGGATCCTTTTATTAATCGATCAACCAGTCTCACCAATGTAGGGAGTCCCACAAGAGCATGGGATCAAATAAACACCTTTCACGCTTTTTGGGTCCAACTGGCCCTTAACCGATTTGAGGGAGCCCCGAATGGTGTTTAAAGGTTTAAAATAAGATGAGATCTTATGCCTCCTTAAAATTTGAGCGATCTTGTTAGTAGTACCTTGAATAAAAGGTAAATGAAATTTACCAATAGCATCATCCATTATCTTTTTCTTTCTAGGACCTTTGCTCACATTCATGAAAGCCTTCAAACCCTGACCTCTGCTATATCCATTTTCTCCGAAGACCTTAAGGACATGGGCTTTCTCTTCATCTAAATGATCATCATTAGAAATTCTAAGAGCTATCGTAGCTAAAGTATTCAGAACCCCAACTTTCTGAGCAGGAAAATGATGAGAGCTAGAATGCAGATATTGCTCCATGTGCGTCTTTTTCCGAAAAACATGGTGCGAGAAAGAGCCATTATTATTTCTAGAGATGAGAACATCAAGGAAAGGAAGGCTCCCATCATTCTCCATTTCCATTGTGAACTTGATGGAGTCAGATTGATAATTCAAGTGCTGATTAAAAGCCTCTAATTCTTGACGTCCATGAGACCAATTGATGAAAGTGTCATCCACAAACCGCTTCCAAACCTTGGGTTTTAAAGGAGCAGACCCCAAAGCTCTAGATTCAAAATCTTCCATAAATAGGTTTGCCACCACTGGCAAGAGCGGGGAACCCATGGCAACACCACAGGTTTGCTCATAAAATTCTCCTTCAAAACTAAAAAAGGTAGAAGTGAGGCAAATTTCCACCAATTTAGCAGTATCCGGATTAGTGATACGCCTGATAACTTCTACTGCCTCCAATATAGGAATGTTTGTGTAGAGAGAAACAACATAAAAACTAACCATAGAGTCATTAGGTTCGCAAACCCAGCTTTTTAACTCATGAACAAAAGAAGCAGAATCTTTCACGAAAGAATCTATCTGACCAACAAGAGACTTTAGCTTGCGGGCCAAATATTTAGCTAGGAGATAAGTGGGCCCACCAATAGTATTAACAATTTGTCTAAGAGGAACACCCTCTTTATGAATATTAGGGAGCCCATAAATCCTAGAGGTGACAGGATTGCTTTCAATAAGCTTCGAGCTCATAGAACCCACAGTGCAACTAGATTTAATAGCATTGGCCACTATCTTCGAGACTTTATTAATAGGGTTCTTAGAGATATTCTTACAACTCCCGCTATTACAGAGATGGTCAAGCATCTTTGCTTTATAATCCTCCTTATTCAATATTACAATAGTGCCACCCTTATCATCCTTGAGGACAACAATATCAGGGTTTTGATTAAGGGTCTTAAGAGCCAAAAATTCAGCCTTGCTAACATTGCTCCTCAGAGGTTTAGCCTTCCTAAGAGCCATGGTGCAATCCTGCCTAATGGCATCTTGCAAGCTTTCAGATAAATCTTTAATACCATATTCTATACTACAAATAATATCATCACGAGGAATCTTCCTAGGAGCAAGAGTGAAATTAAGGCCCTTACCTAATAAAGAAAAAACAGATGAATCAAAAGAGAACCTATTGAGATTAATAACTCTTTTATTATTCTTATTACTATTATTATTATTATTGCTATTACTATTAATGATATTATTACTAATGTTATTATTTTTATAATTATTATTACCAATATTATTATTATTATTACTATCATTATTAAAATCACTAATACTAATATTATTATTAAAAATATTGCTAATATTATTATCTTTGTTAATATCCATATTAATATTAATAATAATATTATTGTTATTAATAATATTATTATCTTTGCTAAAATCCATATTAATATTAAAAATATTATTATTGTTAATATCATTAAAATTAATATTATTTTTATTATAATTATCAAATTTAATATCATTATCATTCACATTAATTTTATTTTTAATATTGTAATTCCTAATTATGTTAAAACTATTATTATTGTTAATAATAGAACTAAAACTATTAATCTTATTATAATGACCAACGTCATTCAAAATCAAACTTACGTCCATCTTAGAATTCAAGTGATTTAATGGATTTGAGAACTCGTTACTTGTGCCAGCACCACTCCAATCCATCGCGAAGGAAACCCACGAAGAGGGGTTCAAAGATCCAACCATCGAATCCAAGATGGAGGACGAATTACAGCCACCATCTAAACAAACCGAAGCTTCCAACTGCATCAGGTCAGCAGTAATCATATCATCCATAGAGGGGCTCGACGATCCATTTGACAAGTACAGTTTACTGATTGAAGACGTATTGATGCCACAAACCAGATGAATTGAAGCCTCCAACATCGCATGATTGTTACTCATAATTGAACCATTATTCACACCGTTAAGAGGGTGGGTTGAACGATCCAGATCCATGGCATCACTATTTGATAACTAGAGTCTTGCATCGCACACTTCAGACGTTGAACGCGTAAGAGAGGCAACGCCTCTAATCTCAAGTTTATCATTTGACTTACATTGAGATCCAATCAAGTCTTTTAGAGCAGAGACTTTCTCACGGTTTACCCTCCTCCTAGAACTGAAATCAGGACAGTCCTCCACCTTCGCAAAATCCGCCTTCCGATGGGATTGTTCAAACTTCTTCAAATGTTTCTTTATATTCTGTTTATTGATGATTTATCTAGAATGTGTTGGATTGGATTGCTAAAATACAAGATGAAGAATTTGAAAAATTTCAGACCTTCAAAGCACTGCTTGAAAATGAATTAGATCTAAAATTCAAGTGTCTTAGATCTGATCGAGGAGGTGAATATATATTAGATGAATTATTTGATTTTTTTGAACAACGTGGCATAAAAAATAGCTTTTTGTAGCTGCTACCCCACAACAAAATGGTGTAGTAGAAAGAATGAATAGAATAGTTCAACATATGGCTTGGGCTATGCTTGATGATTCAGGAACACCTGACACATTTTGGGGAGAAGAAGCACATAATGTGGTAAATATTCTTAACAAAGCACATGTTCATTTAAACAGTGATAAAACTCCATATGAGCTCTGGTATGGTAATCTTCCCACTGTAAATCATTTTAAATTTTTTGGAAGCAAATTTTTTATCAAGAACAACGATGAAAAACTTGGCAAGTTTGAGCCTAGGGCAGATGAAGGAATATTTCCTGGTTACTCTTCTAGAAGTAAAGCATATAAATGCTACAATAAAATAATTTGGAAGATTGTTGAATGCATTGATGTTGTAATTGATGAATCTCTCTCAGCTCCAAAAGGGGAAATACAAACAACAAATGAAGATGATGATGATGTATATCTTCCTGCATCTAATAGAGATAATATAGAAGGTGAACCCAATGAAGTAGCAGAAGAAGATCTATTTGAAAAGGCTCCATCCAGGTATGTTCAAAAGAATCATCCAGAATCTCAAATTTTGGGAGAAAAGGGATCAGGTGTCCAAACAAGAAGAACTCTTGTAGGGTCTACTAGCTATCTAAAGTTTTTATCCACCATTGAACCACAGAATGTCAATCAAGCTAGCAAATATGAATGTTGGATTCAAGCCATAAATGAAGAACTTGATCAAATTGAAAATAATCATACTTGGGAACTAATTCCAAGACCTCATGATAAAAATGTTATTGGAACAAAATGGATATTCAAGAACAAGTTAAATGAAAATGGAGATGTTATTAGAAACAAGGCTAGACTTTTTTGTAAAGGGTATGCTCAAAAAGAAGGTATAGACTTTGAAGAAACATTTTCTCCTGTAGCTAGACTTGAAGCCATCAGAATGTTTCTTGCTTTTTCAAGCTTTCAACAAACCAAATTTTATCAAATGGATGTTAAATCTGCTTTCCTCAATGGTGACCTAGAAGAAGAAGTATATATAGAACAACCAGAAGGATTCATTTTGGGAAATGATGAAAAACTTGCTTGTAAACTTAAAAAGGCTTTATATGGTCTCAAAAAAGCTCCAATGGCATGGTATTATCATCTTGAAAAATATCTTCATCAACAAGGATTTTCAAAGGGATCTGTTGATAACAACTTATACACAAAAACTGAAAATGATAAACTATTGATTGTGGCTTATATGTTGATGACATTATTTTTGGAAGTAATGAAGAGTCCATGAGTCAGAAATTTTCTTCTGTTATACAAAAAGAATTTGAAATGTCTTTACTTGGGGAACTAACATTCTTTCTTGGCTTACAAGTGCAACAAGCAATAGATGGCATATTCTTATCACAAGCAAAATATCTTAAGCAAATTCTGAAGAAGTATGGGATGGAAGATTGCAAACCTGTAAGTACAACAATGATAACTGGGTGTAACCTCAATTCTCATGATGATTCTTCCACGGTGAATCAACCAGAATACAGATCCATGATTGGAAGTCTACTTTATCTCACCAGGACAAGACCAGACATTATGCATGTTGTTGGGATTGTTGGATGATTCCAAGCTAATTCAAAAGAGTCTCACCTTTAGGATATAAAAATAATATTCAAATATATACAAGGAACTCAAGACTTTGGACTATGGTATCCAAATAATGTTGATGTCACTCTTCATGCTTACACAAATGCAGATTGGGCTAGAAATGTTGATGATCGGAAGAGCACTAGTGGTGGTGCATTCTATATGGGGCCCCGATTAGTATCTTGGTTCAACAAGAAGCAAAGCTTTATTTCCTTATCTATAGCAGAAGCAGAATATGTGGCTGATGCATCTTGTTGCACACAACTTTTGTGGATGATGTAGAATTTACAAGATATTCAAATCAAATCCTCACCTCCCATATCCATTATGTGTGATAACACAAGTGCCATCAGTATCTCAAAGAATCTTGTTATGCATTCCAAGACCAAGCACATTCCTATCAAGTATCACTTCTTACGTGAACAAGTGCTTGAACAAATTAAAGGTGAAATTGGAGTATGTTCCCTCCAAAGAACAAGTTGCTGATATATTTACTAAACCTCTTCCCAAGGAAGCATTCGAATATCTCAGACAAAAGCTGGGAGTTGTCTCTGCCGCTCAGAAGATCAGATCTACTTAAATTCAGAAGATTAAATTGGATACACGGATTTCATAAAGGACAGTCATGTATATATGCGAGTTTATATACATAAAACCGCGTATGGGTTTTTGCTGGCACAATTTTCTGGGTCAGCATTTTCAGAACAGTTGCAGTATTTTTTTGTATCTCTGGTGATGTTCCAGTTCTCACATTTCTATTTCTTTCTCTAATATTTTTTGCATATGCCTTGATGATTTGCTGTTGAAAGTGTTCAGGATGCACAATCTAAGGAGGAGCACTTGTCCTGTGGGAAATGATGCATTGTTGGCATTCTAAGTGTTTGTTGTGGTCTGATCTATGATTGATATTCATTGGTCTTGTTTATAAAAATTCATGTACTTCATTGAAAAATATGTCTGAATATTCAAGCATGAACTCAAGGGGAGCATGGTAATTTCTGTACAAGGGATTTTGATCTGCCCTTTGCCCTTGATGTCAAAGGGGGAGAATTCTGAGGATGGTTGAATACATATGCCTCATGTTTTAATGATTATGGTTTCCATCAAGTCCAAAGGGGGAGATTGTTGGCAATATGTTTCTTGTGTTCTATAATATTAAATCGATTGTCCTTGATGGAAACTCTCTGGCAAAGGATGTAGAAAATTTCTGTATGAAGAATCTCAGCAGTCTCTCAAAATTTTTGTGTAGTGGATTAGTTATTTTTAATACGTCACAATGTATACGTGGGTTTGTAAAGGCCAAGTCACATATGCACGTGGAGAAGTACATCCCAAGTCATGTATGCATGTTTGTGCTCCAAAATCATAGTACCAGGGGGCTTTACCATGGTATTAGCCCACAGTATTGAGCGTTGTATTATCTATTTGATTCCATCCAGGATTACCATCAGCAGTTGAGTGGTTTTGACTCATGGCATTGGTAAAAGCTAAATCTATATAAGGAGAAGAATATCATGATGCAATGTGTGCATGAGTAAGGGTTGTTAATGAATAAATTTCTCTAAGGAATATCTGCATGGATAAACTCTGTTTTTAATTGATAGATTTGAATCTATGATGCACCCATGGATATAATGATGGTTCAAAATCTTTAGATCGGAAGATGATGAAGATCTAGCATGATCTATTGAGGAAATGATGAAGAACTTGCGTAAGTCTGTTGAAGAAAATGAAGAAATCTAGGTAATTTTTATAGATCTGGTCTATTCTGCAAAATCTACTTTTACATATCTATACGCTAGTTGGTCTCATTAAAAGCACGTATATATGCGAGTTCGCTTCATGAAAATCACGTATGGCAGTTAAGGTTTTTTGAAGAATGTATACATAGAGTATACGCGAGTTGGTGTGCAGGAAAGCATGTATGTACGTGGCTTCAATGAAGCAAAGTAGCGTATGCTATTTTAATTAATGATTGTTCAAGGTTGAGTTTGTATCTGCATATCTATTCTAAATTCTGGGTTATTTCTGAAGTTCTGGTTACAATGTTTTCACTATTCTAATAGAAGTATTGGGCAAAGTTTATTATTGTTGATAAAGGGTTGTGTTGATGCTGTTTGATGCAGTATGAAAATTAATGAAATGTGGTCTACAGTAGGTCTAAGGGTTGAAGCCTTCAATATGTAAGTAGAAGCTTCCTCCCAGTAGAAGCTGGTGTTATGTTCAGGGGGTTGAATCTCCCTTCCAAGAGTGGCTGGTAAACGAGAAGAAAGGGGGTTGGAGCTCCCTTCCAGTAGCAGCTGGAAAATGAGTGAAGGTTGCAGCCTTCTGCAGGTAGAAGCCTGCGTACTAATATGAGTCTGCATCAGTACAATGTTGTAAACAGTTTTCCATATAATAAATATTGAAGACAGAGACGACAGTAGTGGTGGTTTTCTCTCGAATTGGGTTTCCACCTTAAATATTGGTGTTCATGTGTGTTCCACTTGTGTGATGTTTTATACTACTGTTACTGCACATATTTACTGATTATCTAACCTGATGCATAACTGGTAAATCTTATTTAAAGACTGTTTCTGAGAAGTTTTCTAAACTAGAAATTTTTATCAGTATACGCTAGTTTCTTTTAGCATATCCATGTATATACACGAGTTTGGTTCATAAAAGATGTGTATGGAATTCTACAAAAGAAAAAGTTAAATTTATAGTTATGAGCTCTAAATACTGATTCAACCCCCCCCCCCCCCCCCCCCTCCCCTCTCAGTGTTTTTCCAACAAAAGGTAAACAAAAATATGATGATATGTTTTCTTAGAAGGATAACAAGGCATTGGAACAACAAACAAATATTGATAAATATTTATTCATTCAGACATCTCCCAAGACTTCTATGACACCTATTTCCACCAATATTACTTGGGAATATTTTCTATTTAAGCATGTTTCTGAATTAGAAACAATTTTTTATGTTGTTCCTTCTCTCATAGAATACTTCATTTATTCCAAAACCATATCAGTGGTTAGAAAAACTAAGAAAAGAAAGTTTGATTCCTTAGAAACTATTACTTAATATAGTTGGCAAGCCCAACATGATGTTAAATACAAGGCCAAAGAACCTTCAAAGGCTTTGGGTGCTTTTGTAAACTACAATCAATTTTATATTAATGAGCTTGCAACATCATATGAAGATAGTTTACAAAAAATTAAAGCATGTGAAAAATAATTGGAGAAGACAAAATTGTTTAATGAGGAGAATTGGGAAAAGTATTTTGCTACTCTTATCCAAGGTTTTACAATATAAATGGAAAATATCCATAGTTAATTCCAAATGGAATTGATTGAATTAAAATAAAAACATTCTCAACATATACATGATTTCAAGGAAGCTCATGAAGATAAAACTCCGCTAATGAAAGAGGAAGCTGAAAGAAATACTGAAATAATAACCACAACTCTAAAAGAGCAGGACTACTCTCTTTAGTTTCAACTCAATCAACATCAAGGAGAAATTCAGAGTGTAGAAATTTTCAAGCAATAGGCTTTGAAAATTTGTTTAATTTTAAGAAAGAATCAATCTAAGTTCTATAAATTCTTGGATAAAATCTCAATATTTTATCAAGAAATCTTAAATCTTAATGAAAGGATTGATTCCTTAATAGATGAGGATAAATACATCAAAATCGTATCTTTGTCCATTCTGGAAAGAGAGAAGGAATTACAAATTGAAGTAATTCCTAAAGTTTCTAAAAATTATAAAATTTTGATGCACACATCCCTGAGCCGTGGGGAGACAAAAGCTAAGGAATTCAAATAATATGCCAAAAATTCCCAAGGACAATTTTTAATAATATGGTAAAATGAAATTGACTTTATTGAAGAATTTGATCTTGCAAGTTCAAAGGCATTACAGGAAGTCATCCTGGGAGAATTGAAATAACCATCTAGAGAAATCATCATCAAAGATCAAAAGGAAATACGTGAGATAAGAATATGGTCACAATAGAGTTTCCAAAAATTCTTACAGTTTCCTTTCGAACAGTTCAAGCTCATCTCTAAGTTTTGGAATAAATATCAAAATAGGAAAATAACAATTCAAAATTAATTTCATATTTCCGTATCAACATTAATTAGTTTCATCCCATTCATGTTAATTTTGGGAAACTACTTCCAAACTCCATTTTGCATTGCTCATATGATTATGATTATATTTTTGTTGGATTCCTCTTTCGGAGATGTGCAATATTTATCTAAATATCATCTTGCTTGGATGAGAAGAATGTATATTTTGATTTTATTTTCCAAATATGTGCAAATTTACAAGGTCGGCCAAATTCGTAATGTTAGTTGTCAAGCCCTAACAGATGTATCACACACCCTCATTGATGGATATAAAGAAGAGAGAGATGATGCTAATTTCATCATCATCTCATCATACATTCGTCTTGTGATTTGATTGGTTCGTACATCCTAGGAGAGGTTTCCATCCCTCACACGTGTGAATATGAACCTTGAGAAATTGCAGACTATTTTAGGGCTTTCTGGACAGCGTTGACTTTTGGTCAACACTTGACCTTTGACTTCAATTTCAACACAGAATTTCCAATTTCTTGAGGCTGAATTAGAGGGCACAAAAATCGAGGCTAGATATTGACTTTCACTGCTGACCATTAACCAGAGTGTTGACTTATTTTTTGACCATTTACTGTTGACTTGCATTTACTTTTTGGAACTGTCTTTGAGAGGTGTGTGTGACACTTGGAGAAAGGTTGTTTTGGTATATTGGAAAAGTTTGTTTGGCCAACTCAAGTTTTTTCTAGCTAGGGCATCTTGTTGACTGATGTAACAAACATTTATCTCTATATTTGCTAGAAAAGAAGAATTACAAACTCTGTTATATTATTTGGCTTGTCTTCTGTTGATCTATAATTATGTTCTATCAAAATTTTACTTTCATGTTTATGTGATTGCTAAATCTGAATTAGGCCTTAAATAAGATTGAATTAAATTTCATTTAAGCGTATAACATACCATGGTTATCTAAATTTAACATGATATTAGAGCTAAGGTGAAGAAAAATCCCAAGAGAGTGTGAAAAGCAATCACCGAAGAAGAAGTTTTATCAAGGACCAATGGCCTCCTCAGCCTACAAGGTTTTCAATACTGATGATAAGTTGACTGATAATTATGATTATCATGCATGGAAGATGTCTTTGGATTTGGTAGTACATGATCAATATGTCATGGATTATGTGCAGGGGAAGATTCATGAGCCTCCATCAAATTCACCAAGTGCCACAAAGAAAAAATATAGAATAAGGGAAGTCAAGGTGAAGATGATTATCAAGGATTCTATACATAAGCTCTTGGTTGCTTATATCTCCAAGATGGGCACATCTAAAGAGATGTATGATAAGTTACTTAGCATGTTCCAAGCTATCAATGCTAATCAAGTCCTTTTCTTCAAAAACAAGTTGAAGAATATCAAGAAGGGAAAATATGAATCCATTCAATCATATTTTATGAAGCTCACATAAATCAGGAATGATCTCCTATCCATTGGAGAAGAGGTAGTTGATAGAGAGGTTGTCCTCATTTCTCTTGATGGACTCCCCTAGGAATGGTATGTATTCAACACTACTATTCTTAATAATAATTTTATTACTGGTTTTGATGAATTGTTGACAAGATGCACTCAAGAGGAGACAATGATGATGGAAATGGGAATGGAGGTGACCCCACTACCTTTACTGCTCATACAAAGAAGAGGAACCATGGTGGTCTGAGAAATCAAAACCATGGAAGAGCAGGGCCCAAAGGAAGAAAGGGAAGGTGTTACACATGTAACAAGTTTGGTCACTATGCAAGAGAGTGTCCCACTAGAAGGGACTCTCCTAGAGATGATGACAAAAACAACTTCAGGGGGAATGAAAATCAAAGGAAAAACATGCTCAAAGGAAAGAGGAAGGCTCCCTTTGATCGAAGTGGAAATGGAAAACTTTCAAGAGGTCAAGAAATTCCAGGTATGATAAATCCAATATTTTTGATAATGAGAAAAATGAATATATTATTGTATCTTCCCTCTCTGATACATCTCCTCCCAAAACCCTGGATGTCTGGTTGATTGATAGTGGTGCTCCAAGGCACCTCACTAGATATAAAGAAGCCCTCTCTGAATTGATTGAGAAGGATACTACTTTGGATATTATCCTTGGAGATAATGCCACCTATCCCATGAAAGGGACTAGGACTATGACCCTTCATCTATCTCAATGTTAAGTCTTCAGCTTACAAGAAGTGTTGTACATACCTGATTTGAAAAATAATCTTGTGTCCATTTTGGCAATGGAAGTCAAAGGATTCAAGGTGGTATTCTTTTAAGGAAAGGTACGCATTTGCAAGAAGAACTTCAAAGAAGCTCTTACTATTGGTTGTATAGTTGATACACTCTATCAGGTTGGAGGAAGTCCGTTGGCGGCCATGTCATGTGACACAACTCTTCAAACCGAGCTATGGCACCGGAGGTTTTCACACCTTCATTACAAAGCACTTCTCGAAGAAAGGAAGGTGGTGACATGGATGCCTGAGTTTAAATATGATAATGAAGGTATATGTCAGGGTTTTTCCGAAGGGAAGCATACAAGGGGACCATTCCCCTCAAGTCTTAGAAAGACATCTAATATTTTGAAATTGATACATTCTACTATATTTGGTATGATGCATGTAACATCCTTGGGAGGATGTTCCTATTACATGAATTTTATAGAGGGCTTCTCCCGCAAGACTTGGATATATTTCTTGAAGAAGAAGGACGAAGCACTTATATTCTTTTTTACATTCAAGACCTTGTGATCTAAGTATGAATGTTATTTTTTTTGTTCTAATTTCATCTTCAGATTAAAAATTTATTTGTTGATCTTATGTTTGATGTACATAGGTTTCCTTGTTGTTTATGTGTGTTAAATAGGTAAATTAGCGGATTTGTATGAGTGAATTCAAGAGCGTAAAGCATGAAATAAATATGATGAATAACAGCAAAAACAAGAACAACAAACCATCACAATTGATCCATAAACACAGAGTTTTGATGAAGGAGTTCACCCCTCCTGGGCTACATCTCCTTGCTCCAGCTTTCATGGCTTGGGCCTCTGTATTAGCTTAAAAGTGAAACAATTGTTGTTTACATTCACCTATAACTCCTGAAACATGCTTCAATGAGTCGAGAATGTCCAAATCTATCAGAAATGACTCTTCTTGCTCTCAATTTTGGTCTTCAGTTGATCTAGGAATGACCTTTCCTCCTAGTGGCCCTAGGCTTCTTTTTTATTCAAAGTGACAAAAAATATCTTTATAATTGCTCCTCTTCCTCTGCAACCTATACCAATGTGTTCAGATCCTACCATTCTGTTAGGAATGACTCTTCCCGAGCCAAAATTGGTCGAAAATTGTTCAAGATATGGTCAAAACCAATTTTCCTAGTGAAATACCTCCAAAATTGGTGGATACTCTCATTAGCTCCGCTAATTATGGAGTTCCACCGAACTTGGAGGAATCTTTCGAATTCCCAGCCAGTTTAACTATTGTTTAATTAAATTCTAAACTGTAAATAGGGGCGAATTATGGTGCATTAAGCATGTTTAGAGTTGGTGCATTAAAAATAGGATTAGTGGATATTTAAGTATGGATTAGGGGTATAATTAACCCTGCATTAACAATAATCCACATTATCAAAAATTCATGCCGCCCGTCAGTCTTGTGACTTGGTCTCATGGGGAGGGGGTTTCCCCCCTCCAAACTCTCGCCGGTCGAATCACTGTAGTTTAAATATAAGTTGTGGTCTAATTTTGTTAAGAAATACAATGTTGGCATGGTGGTAAGGCATATGGTTGGTGCAAGGGAGGTCATGGGTTCGACCCCGACCTCCACCCATATATTTTTCTCTGAAATAGATACGCGTATATACCATAGTTTAAAACCTTATATATATATATATATATATATATATATATATATATATATATATATATATATATATATATATATATAGTTCATACTATGGTAATATGAATGCACCACCATATAAATTAACTTTAACTTTGGTTTAAAATGTAACTCCGACAACCATGTAATATACCATATAGTTTTGACTTTGAAATAAAATCAATATTTCGAAGTTTGGAACCATATTTTAATAATGAAAATCAACCATTGGAGATGGTTCACCAAAGGGGTCACGTGGTGGCCCCTGGCTGCACTACATGTCAGCCTCTGGTTGGGCTATCCCTCAACCATAAAAAAAATATTTCAATTCAACCGTAGGAGCCAAATCATAAAAAAAAATCACCTTCAAACCAAACTAGCGACTCCTATGGTGACACTTGTCACAGTGTCATTGGGAAAAACTAAAGAATACTCCAAAAATATGAACTACATGCTGACTACGCTGCCATGTCATAAACCTGTCATTATTCTGCAAATTTTTAATTGTTTAGGAAAACAAATAGTAGGATCTATCTCCTTCATCCGGACTCCGATTTTGATGAAACAAGTTGTGCCGAATTCCTGGAAACGATCTCTTCATTGCCGTTATGTTTCCAATCATTTCTGGTAACTTTAATTTTTGATATTTTACACTGAGCACCTGATCATTCCTCCCCAGCATTTTGGACCCCCAAATCCCTTTGATTACTAATCATGTGAATGAGGGTGATGTTCCCTCATCCTTCGAGTCTCTATCCACTGAAAGTTTCCCATTTTCATCAATTGAAGCTTTTCACAAAAAGTTAACTTTTTCCTTGACTCTTGCGACCTTCTCTTGCTGTCATTGACACCATCACACTACAATTCCCATGAATTTGTAGAGAAGCAAGCTATTCTTATAGAAAACATCTTGTCCTACCTTGGTCATTATCAAAGGAAACTTAAAAATTGTCTCACCTTGCACACTGTCATCATGGAGATTTTTAACTGATCTTGCTTTGTACTTGCATCGACTCTTAACAAAGTATATTTGTCGTTTCCATGTACCCTTTGGAAACAAAAAGAAAGAATTTTTGGAAGCGATGCACCCTCTTGCACTGGCACCTTGTTTCCAACACTACTCAACACTGATGTTGACTCCTGCAAGTCTGTCACATCTTGTTCACCTCCTTTCAAAGGAAATATTTTACAATCCTAAAACATCTCATTACAAGCAAAATAAACCTTAATGAAATAAACTTGTTCATTCAATGCATCTTTTTGAAACGTTTGACTCAAAACATCTCTTTGTTTGATCATCAACAATGTCAAATTATGACTTGCATTCACTATCCTCTTCATTTCTCCTGCATGTATAAGAGACAAACTTGTCTTATTCTTATGCACTCTAACTATGTACTCAATACCATCTTTAAACAAGTGATACTTATTCTCATGGCGATGAAATATTTCTTTCCTATAATACAGATAAGGACTTCCCAATACAATACCTAATATCTCAAGCGGCACCACATCAAGTTCAACTTGATCAAGAAAGATTGAATTGATGTCAAATATTAGTATACACTTCCTTGTAACCTGCAAGTTTTCATTCTTGGATATCCACCCTAAAGGATAAGGTATTGGATGTCTAACAGTTTCAAGGTCTAGATACTTAACCAAGTATTTAGAAATCAAGTAAGCTTGTGACCCACTATCAAAAAGTGTATCAATCATGGTATGTTTAGAGACAACTGTAATATGGAAAATTTCTATTCTTTTAGATTTATATTGAGTAACACTGGAACAATTTAAAGAACTAGTGCTTGCTATGCTCTTACCTTTCAAACCAATGGTTGTAATCTTTTTTCATCTCATGAATCTGACCCTAAGGCATGTTCAAATATAGCAACAATTTTCTCCTTTTCTTTGGCTTTCTGTTTGTTTGGCTTCAACTCTGGATGAAGTTGCCAACAGTGGTCTTCATCATGGCCATTCTTAAAATAGTTTTTACATGTGATTTTCTCTTTCTCTATTTTGATAGAGCTATTTCTCTTTCCTCTTCCATAAAACTTTCCCTTTCCTTTACCCTCACTATCTATTTTCTCATCTATGTTTTGTTTCCCTCTTGCTCCTAAATGTGTGGCTTGAACACAAACCTAATCTATGTTTTTGCGATTAAACATGTGAATAGTGTGCCTAAGGTAACTGTGCAAACCTCCAACATACTTTAACAAATTTTCTTGAGAATACAAATTAATACCCAAAATAAGAGCTCTTCTCCTAGCCGACATCTGTTCTAGGTACAGTGGGACCTTCCCTCCACCATCACCTTGCGAAAAATCTTGAAGATTATGGTCACTAAGGTCACCAACAGGAAAAAATGTACCTGGGGGAACATTCTACGATCTGATATACATGCAAGGGCAGAATAGCTAGCTCAATCCCCTTGAAGACTCCTCGATATGGTAAATCTGAGGTTTTCCAACAAGTGACCCCAGGCTCCTCGACAATGGTCTATCTGAGGTTTACCATTTGTATTACGTTCACATCTGCTATTTTTCCTATTGAGATAGGTATGATTACCTCATTTCTTCCGACATGATCTCGTGCTTGACTCTTTTAAGAAGAGCTTCCCAGAGCACAAATGCTACAATTGGATTTTCCTACCGTAAGATGCTACTTGTTTGTTTAAACTGTCTTGGAATGTTAATTACAACCTGTTCCAAAACACTAGCCTAATCTATGTTGGTGGAATGAGCCCTAGAAAATGTAAAATATCTAGATTTATTTTATTAATGCGTTGTTTTTAATTTGGATATTGCTTAAGATAGAAGGTATGGAGTTAAAACTTCAATGATGTTTGTGACCCGACTAAAAAATACACTAAATGCATCTAAATGAGAAGTGCAACTCTTTTCTTTTCAATGAATCTTATTTAAGGGAAAGATTGAGAGATTTAAAAAATTTCAAAGCACCAATTCTTTCATTCATAAAAACGATCCTTGAAAAGAAGACATTTTCGTAAATAACTCAATTCGCAAAAATGATCAATTACTCTTTTGAAATGAAATTCCTTGAACAATCATATTAGAAACTACAATTCAATTAACAAACCATTTCCAAAAGAAAACAATATCTAAAAATTCTAAAAGCATAAATTTCAAAATCAAAGAAAAAACTAATTTTCAAGTCTAACTAGAATGTTTGTGGACGTTTTCTCCTAGTTTGTTATCAAACTAAGAAAAAATTCTACTTATCTCAGCAGAAATGAAAATATCCAAAAATGTTTTGGTGATATCATGCTTCAGTAAGCTAAAATCTCTTCCAAATTTGAAAATGAAAAAGGAATCAATTTTCCTAAAAATAAGGTTTGCAATGATCTTAATGGCTCAGAAAGACAATATCATCATACCAGTAAGTTGAGGTTAATGAAGGTATCTTGTATGGAGCAGCAATAAAGTAGGGAAAATTATCACTTATAAGATGAAAATAGGATGATGAATCACACAAATGCAAAATATGTTGCAAATAAATTCACATATAATATATGACAGCTAGGATAGATTGGGGAAAACACAAAGAATCAGGTGATCTGACTCTAAAGAAGAGAATTTTTATTTTTTTCAAAAAATTTCCAGGGGTGCGCAGTTTATAGTGGAAGACAGAGTGCATACGTATTGTTTTGAACTAGAACCTGTGCAAGTTGCCACACTATTTTCTGCTGAAAACGGCAGAGGCAAGGAAAAATTTGGAAAAATAAATAATTAGATTTCCTTTTTAGGGATTATTAAAATTTATCTACCCAACCCGTTTTTAAATAATTCAAAATCAAAAAAATCTAAAATTCAAACTGAAAATAAAATAAAGAAAACTAAGTTCTTTTTTCCCAATGGAGTCGCCATTTTGTTATGTGGATTAATCCCTCTTGCTGACAAGAGTGATATCCCTAGTACTTAGCGAGTAGATAGAAATAAAAATCCATTTGAAAAACTTTTTCTCTAGATTAATTGCATTTCAAAATTATTATAAGAAATTAAATAGGACATACCCCTACCTTTAAATCCAAATGTTCGATGTAGTATTTTATCTTGTCGCTCCAAAGTGGCTTATTCAATAAGTAGAACCTGCAATCAAAGACAAGACAAAAGAATCAAAGGATCCGCAACATATAATAATTAAGAAAATATAACCCAACTTAGTGATCAAGAAGTCTAATTATTGATGTTATTTCAATAATCATAAGAACAACTTAATGAGAAAAAGAGATCCATATGTATTATCTTAAATAAAAAGAGTAATCTTACAACCTGATGCCTTCATGTCGTACAGATTTCTCTCGGGGTCCTGAAAAATCATTCCTCCTTCAGTTTGATAAGCCTTCCTCTTTGAATAATAGCATAGAGTTATCGACAAAAGCGTGTGATAATTATCATGCCAACAACAACTTACTAGTGTAGAAAGTATGCACTCTTGGGAATTTCTTCAGCAACTCATTTACAATCTACCCTTCAACCTGTAACTTGAGCTCAATTTATAGGGAAATGGAGGTAGTTTCAGTTCCATGAAGGGAGGGATGGATTCTTCACATGAAGGGATTTGAGCTCCATGGACCAAGGGATAAGCTCCATGAGTGGAGCGATAAAGCTCGAACTGATCACGACTCTAGAAGCTTCCAGTTGGGAGAATATTCGACTAGATAGGCTTCTAGAACTTACTTTTTCTTTTAATTTTCCTTTCACAGGGGTGCACAGCTAATAGTAGCAAAAAGTGTGGGGGTTGCTGCATTTTATTGACCAAACAACAACACATATGCATGGAAAGGCTAGAAAAACCATGTAGGTAGAATTTTAAGGGTTTTAAAGAGCTTTTCTCCAATTCCAAGACTTGATTCAGGAAATTTAAGGTTTTTGACTTCTAAGAGAACATGATATAGGTGGTGATAGACCCATATGAACAGTCAAATTTCATGGTGACAAAATAATGTGTAACATATTTCCCTCTAAAGTGCGAAGTCTGAGGTTATTCTAAAGAGTGAAGTGTTTTATCATTCTGAGGATTGGATTGGAGACACTGGTCGAAAACCTGTAAAAAAAATCAATGGAAACACACACACACACACATATATATATCATCGCTGAGGTAGGAATTTCCATACTCAGATCAAAACTAACTAAATTTTCTGGTACATATATGATTTCAATGTTACATCAAAAGTAGATATAGTATGGGCGCAACCATTTGTCATGAGTAGTCTACTGTATCATTAATAATAAAACTCCTCGCAGCCTAGATGTTGGAAACTAGATCCAGGGTCTTGATTTCCACTTCTCGAACTAGTAAAAATCTATCCATGCGGTTGATTGTGTCGAAGTCGAACATGGTAGAAACCACTTGATTACCAATCAATGATGTGAACAATTAACAAGTGTGAGAGAAACCACCAATAATGACAATGGCTCTCAAAGTACTCCAGTACAATATATGAAGTGTGAATGAATAATTTGCAGTCGAACACTCATAGAATCATTCAATCAAAGGCTAATGATGCAACCTTTCGTCGAAGGCGAGAAACCTACCATTAGGGCATGCAAATCCCAAGGTACTGATAGGATTCTAGATCAACTTTCTAGATGATGAGTTGAAGTCGATAGAAAGTGATCCGTTGTATGAAAGCTCATGACATGAAACCATTAGATCAAGTTTTGAATAAATATTTTCAAGGACTGACTTAGGTATGGTCAACGTGAATGGAGACAAATGTTTTCAATGAATGGTTTATTTCAACTTTCTCTTGAACACATAACAACACTGCAGATGGATTGGAAGTATTTGACCTAAAGTTAATACCCAGAAATTGGCTGAATACTTTCAATGTGGTTTGATTAACTATTAGACAAAGGATTTCCAAACCTAGGTATAAGTGTGACAAAGTGTCGTGTTCAAGAGTGGCATGCTGCTTTTTAAACAAAGGTGACAATTGGATTCTTTTTCTCTCTTTTTCACCCACCATTATTGGCAAGTACCTCTTTAATTTTGACAATATTGAAGAGGATAACATTTGCTTGTTTTTGTAAGCTCATCCTTCGGATGAGTCCATCTTAGTATTAAAATTGAACCCTAAGAAGGGCTGGTTCAATCCTTTTTGTAATCGATAGGTCCTTTACAGTTAAATTTTAACGAGTCTAGTATAAGAGAAACTCGGTGTTTTTCAGTTTTAGGGAGTCATAATAAAAACATAAGTAAACTCAATGGTTATTATTTTTCGTAAATTTAGTCTCTCAAGCCCAAAAAAGGATAAAATAATGCAGGAGAGAACTTTATTGACCATGATTAGTCAACGTATACCTTTTTTGTAATTATTCCCTTTCAGTCCGGAAAAGGGGTAAACTTATACTAAAGGGAGGATTGCTTATTTACTTTAACGAGTTCGAATAGTCAAGTACTTGGCGATATTTTCATATTTCGAGAGTCTGAAAAGGGCTTAAAAGGGAACTCCAAGGTTTTTCTTTTTTGTAATTTTACAAAGCCCAAAAAAGTGATAAAAGTATACTCAATGTCAAATTAATTCCTTTCACCCAAAAATCATGTATCCTGCACAAAAACTCAAAAGATTACACATACCTGTTTCCAAAAAAGTAAAGATATTTAAAATTGACCTTTTAAAGTGAAAAATAAATAAAATAATAATATTTTATTCATTTAAAAACTATAAAAAGGGGTTAAAACAAATCATTTCACCTTTTGTTTTCAGAGCAGTGCAGAAAGAGCTTTTGGCTAAAATAGTTCCGGAGCAAATATCGAGAAAACCAAATTTCCATTTCTTGAATCATAAGAACCAGTTAATCCACATCATCTTTGTCTTCATTTTTGTCCATTTCATTTTTCATTTTAAGTCTCAATTTCATTTTTTAAGAGGATTTTATGTTTTAAATTGTGCCCTCAGGGTTCGCGGGTAATGTAAGCGATAACTGCAGACCCCGATAATTTTTAAAAGAAAAAATTATCAGGCTGTAGTGGGTTCTGTGTGGAGCGCATGCGAACGTCTGCACTATCTGCACACTGAGCCTACGGAGGCGCCATGAAAGTTTTAAAAATCCAATTTTCTCTTAAACAATGGTTCAATTTCTCTTCCAAATGGTTCAACTTGTTAAATGCGTTGATTTGTAGGTTGTTCCACCATGTTGGAGGGATGAGAACATGAACATGAGCTCATAGAAAATGAAGTTATGGATGATGATACAACTATGTGTGCGTTAAAGAATTGTGGCTTATACAAATTCCTGGCTATCCAAGGGATGAAATCATAAGTGGAGCTAATGGTTAGGCTTGTAAACACATGGGATGTTCAATACCAATGCTTCATAATTGACGACCACCGCTCGAAATTGAGCTCGAGGACATTTATTTCCTTACCGGATTGTCCCGGAGAGGAAGAAGCATATCCTTGTTTGGGGCCAGACAGGGAGGTGTACGCACTGCCAGTTACAAAGAGAAATATTGTAGCAATGAGGCAGATCTAAAGGATGGTCACATAGATATTAAAACTAGCTTGTGATTGGATCTCAAAGTGATAGCATTTATAGTCACCAGATTGTGTGGGAGTGCAGCTACGCATGTGGCTACTAAGTCACAGATGCAAGCAATAGTCAAGTGTCTTGGGGGAACCATATTTAACTAGTGCGAAGGAGTATTGGCTAATATGAAAGGCCAATTAACTAGAGAAAAGAATGCGAAGTTGAAAAACTTCAGATATGGCGTCATTCTCATTTCATTTTATTTAGAGTGAATTTTGCTTCTTACTCCGCAGTTGATTCCAGTAGATAGTGGGGCTCATCAGGAACCTCAGATGGTGCGATGGGTGGCACTAATGGCTCTCCATGGAAGTGAGGGTGGCTCAGTAGTTCAATTTACTCTGACATACTTTATGTGGCTTAGGAACCAAGTCTTCACCATCAAAGACTTCCCTTATGCAGGAATGGATTACAGGGGTGATCTTGAAACATCTTTGCCCCCAGGGGCCCAGTGGGATGAGACATGTAAGCGAATAATTTTGATGTTTTTAATCTAATTTTTATTTGATTTTTATCGTCCATTATTGAAAAAAAATTTAAATGTAGATGTCAGTCCACAATGACCAGCTACACTTTGCTACTTTGATAGCCGAGAAGCACAACTTGTAGCACCTTCGTAGGACCAGGCAGTAGAGATCCTAGCAGACATTGAGCACAACCTTGAGAGGTTGACCATAGAAATTCCTAAGATAGGAACAGATGATATTCCTATCAGTCTTCAGAGACACATGACATGTGCTTCAGGTCCATTTAGGAGATTTATGTGCAAGGTGGCGCACGCTATAGTCTATTACCATGATCATCATCATGGATAGTGGATGATCATTGTGTATTGACATTTTTTTTTTTTTATCAGTACCTATTAGATCATAAGGTGTTTGAACCTATGATCACATACGATGTAATATTTTTTGAAAACCCTATCCGAATGAAATTACTACTTTCGTTATCTGAATATCTTGTTCAGCATGGACTGAATGTTGTTTTGGTTTACTCTGTTAATGTTGCAAATGTCTATTTTGAACACGATTAGCTAATGCATTAGCCAATGTGTTTAAATTTATTGAAATAAGTTGATATTCAATATAATCAAATTTTCGTTCTAAGAGACAAACATTCAAAAATAATCTCAATAACATTAGATTTGTAATTGCATATACTCTATTTAAATGTAATACAATGAGTTATGAATCCAACCTAATGATCAAATGTTGAATACCAAATGAAATAGCATCAGATAATAACTCAATGACTGCACTATATTCTGCAATATTGTTCGTTTTTTGACCACGTCATACCCCATGAATAGAAACTAACTCATCGGTGGTTGAATAGATAACCCAAGCCACGGAAGAAATATATGTGTACTACGATAGGCACCATCAGCAAAACCAATGTATGTTTGAAGGGATTTCAACATCTACAATATCAAGAGTAATCAAGATATGCAACGATAGTAGTAGCAACAAAACTAATCTAGGCACACTTATCTAATCTAAGGCACACTATTCTAAAAAGTAACTATTGTACAAGAGATACCTTCACACGAAATTCAAGCATAATATCTCTTAAGATAAAGACCATTTATAGGCTTATCTAAAGAGACCAAGCCATAATTATTTAATTCATAGGATCCTTTTTCAAGCACATGCTTGACAATATAGGGAACATGCCACATCGGTTCGAATTTTCCAGCACTCATCTTATCGTTAGCTTGATCATATACTAAAATTAGGTCACCTTCTGAAAAAACATAAGGGTTAACACTTTGATCATACTGAGCTTTCACACGTTTCTTATGATCTTCGGTATCCAATGCAGCGGTGCGTCGAGTTTAATCTAATTGTGTTAAGTACATAAAGTGTTTTTGCTCTTCAGAGGTAGCTAGTAACAACTCAATGGCTAATTTGAGTGATGGTATTTCGCATTGAATGGGTAAGACATCTTCTAAACCATAGACAAGTTGAAAAGGAGTGAACCCTGTATGAGTTTTTGCAGAAGTTCGGTATACCCATAGTGACAAAATAATCATGGTGTGCCAATTTGATTTGTGAGTTCCGATAATATGTTTAATCATGGTGGTTAAAACCTTGTTGACGGATCCAACTTGACCATTAGCCTATGGGTAATATGGAGTAGAATTATCATGGCATAGGCCAAGTTGATCGGAAATTTCGGTCATCATAATATTTTGAAAATGAATCCCATGGTCTTTGATAATAGCTTGAGGCACACCGAAACGAGCAATCACATGATTGAATACGAAAGTAGCTATAGTTTTTCCATCTGCCGAGAATGTTGGCATCGCCTCAGTGCATTTGGTAAAGTAATCTAAAACGAGAATAATATACCCATGCCCCTCGGCCGAGTGAGGGTTACATGTAATGAAATCAATGCCCCATTTCGTAAAAGGACCGACAGCAATGATAGGGTGAAGAGGAGTTGGAGGTGCACGCATATTTCGATCAAAATTTGGCAATTGTGGCATTTTCGGACCGCAAGGATATAATCTTTGAATAACAACGGCCAAAAATAACCAGCATGAAATATCTTTTGGGCTGTGGAAAACCCAGACATGTGACCACCACATGCTCTAGAGTGGTAATCATTCAAAAATCTTTCAGCCTCTTCGTGAGTTATACAACGTTGAAAAATAGAATCCGCAGATTGATATCTGATCCTCCGTCAATTTAAACGTGAAATATCTAGGTGAAACGTTTGGGTTTGAAGATATATAATGATATCTCCATACCTGTTAGTATGAATCTTTCGTCGAAAAAAGACCACTTTAGCTATGCATAACAAATAGCCCTAACATTAATTATGGCTTCCAATATCTTTAAATTTGCAGTTAGTTGATCCAAATAAAGCTGCACAAATCCAGATCTATGCATAAAAGACATTAAGCAGTGAAAATAAAATGTTGCTCCATGTATCCAATAGATAAGACAAGAACGATATATTTTAAAGAATTTTTGTATTAAAAGGGGGCACCTGAGAGGAAAACAAGAAAGGTGTTTCCAATTCTCCTCAATGGGATGGGTTCTTGAAAGTCCTTAACATTTCAGATCTAAAAATTATCTCTCTTGTTGGTGTAGAAAACCCAGAAAAACATAGAACTCAAAGTGTAATATTCCTAATTAGCGACAGCTAATTGGAATATTCTATTTTGTTTAGTTTGTCGTCTATAATTTGTAAATAAATAAAAAGTGAGTGAAGAGGGTATAACTCACTTAAGTGAAATAAGACATCCACCTAGTAGCACAACTTTGTGACTTAAGTGGGAGTCAAGGGAGGCCTATGTACACTCTAGAAGCTTCTCCAAGCTTCTGCGTAGGTAAGGATGAGGATGTGGAGGAGAGAGAGAGAGGCTACGTTGGGTTTTGGAGGGAAACCAACATTATAAAAGACAGAGGAGCCTCCTCATTTCATTCATGCTTGAGTTGTTGATTTTTGAGTGAGACATTTGTCTTCTTTAGCACGTTGGATTTTTAGCCTATCTGCAGCACTGTTTAGTGCAACCGAGTGTCTCCGTGCAGAGATCTCACCCTTAGCCCCAGGGGACTTCAAGTGCCTGCTCGGGCAAGGTTATTTTTTCAACATCATCCTCCAGGATAGCGTTATTGCTGCAGCAGCATAATACTGTGTTGTAGGGTGTTGTCATGGTGACTTTACGACACATCTTCCTTCTCTTGTTTTTCAGGGGGAAAGTCTTTCTTCCCTTTGGAGGATCAGATTGGAAGATATTGTAGCTAATTTTTATATCTTGGCACTTGGCCAAAGTATTCTGTTCCACTCATTGCGCAGTTTCTCTTAGTTACTGCGTTATTTTCATGGTGTAGCTACAATGAGGGTTTGCAGATTGATTTGAGGGGAAGATCTCAAGTGTAAGGATCAGCCTTCCACTTAGGAGATCCATTGGAGGAGGTCTACTTCAGTTTTTCCATCATCTTCAACCTTCTCTATTGAGTTCTAGATTCGAGTTGCAGTAGCTTCCCAACAACTCCGGAATTTTTGCCATTTTGTTATTTCAGCCAATCCCTTGGAGGATTGAGGTATTTTTGCTTATAAGGGTTAGATTTTTTCTCCCCTATTCTATTTGGGCCATATATTGTCATATCCATGTGTTGACATCATTCTAGAGCAGTATTCTATCATAGACTACGTCCTCATAGCCTGGGTTTATGTAGAAATAGCAGTGTTCTTTCATATTCATGTACATGTATTATTGAGGCTTGCATTGATATTCTTGAGAAGTTGCTTCCTCAAGACTTATACACTGTTTTGCTGCTATACAACATTCTTGGCTATATATTCATCTTCTTGTCTCACAGCTCATTGTAAAACACAGTCTCTTCATGGTTTGCTCATATATGCAATTGCCTATTGCTGTAAGTCACTTTTGAGTGGGATTCTTCAAGCAGCTCTATAGATAGAGTCTGGAAAGGGCCAAATAGCCTCCGGATCTCGTTCTCCTTAGAGATGACATATCCGGTAAATGCCCTCCCAGTCAATCTCTGGTTGGAGTTTGCCGTGACTTAGAGATATCCCCGAAACGGGATATTACAGTGGTATCAGAGCTTTTGAACGGGATATTACACAAAGGGAGCTCACAAAGAAAATGATGGAAAATGTGACAATGATAATGGCTTGAAGTCAGACCAAGAATATAGATCCAGAGTGATCTAATGCAATGAAAGGTGAAAAATGAATGGGAAAACCCTTCTATTTATAAAAAAATATTAGGGCGGTCTAGAACTTGGTGCATGAATAAAATATTATTAACCAACTTCTAGAACCACCTTTTGGGAATATTTTATTATATTTGTTGGAGGGAAAAGGATTTTGACTTGGGTAAAATCCTTTATTTGTAAATAATAAATAAATAAATGATTTATTTATTATTTTTAAGGAAGTGGTGGAAATATAATTAAATAAATAGTGATTTATTTAATTATTTATAAATGATTTAGTCAAATTTAACTAGGAATATTATTTAAATAAGGATTAAATAACTTATCCCTAGGAAATAATCAAATAAATAAGGATTTATTTAATTGATTTCCTTGTTTTGGGTTAAATATGACCAGGAATAATAATTAAATTGATGTTTAACTAATTATTCCTTGAGGAAATATAGCTCATAAGATAGCTTACCAATTATTTCCTTGGGTTTTGGGTTGTTTAACTACAACACCTTGGGGCAGTGTTTATCAAATGTTTCTATTAGTGGAAAAGCAATTTTACTTAGGGTAAAATTGGTCTTACATGGTGTACTTGGGTCCATCTAATGATAATAGGTTAGATGACCAAAAAATGGTGTAACAATACCATTGATCTAAAGTACTGATGAGAAACAGAGATTCATCTGTGAAGGGATTCACTACCATGGTTTCTGTCTCAACATTAGGAAAGTCACACGTAAGCTCTGCAAACACTAGTAAATTCTTTGATTTAGATTTCTTGAATTCCAAATCAAACTATTGTAGGATGAAAATACATTTAGATTATTTTCCCCTGAGCAATTGTTTCATTAAAATATACATCATCGGGTTTCAATTAGATATCGTAGTTGTTTTACGTAACAATATGTAGTGACAGAATCGTTTGATAGCTTGCAATACTCCCAAGGCCAATTTCTCCACATGCGAATATTTTATTTCTGTCATATTGAGATTCTAACTTAAATAATAGATCACATGTTCATTGTGAGATTCATCCTCTTGAACCAAAACCATTCCAATGGTGGAATCATAGGCAAATAAGTATAAAAATTAGTCATAGTGGTAATTTGGTGGATGCAATAACAGTGCATGGGTCAATGAGTGTTTTAGTGCATAAAAATATCTATCAGCAATCTCATCCCAAATAAAAGGAATATTTTTTTTCAACAACCAGGTAAAACCTTTTGTTAACTCAGCATAGTTTGGGATAAATCTACGTAAAAAAAATTCTTTCCCTTGCAAACTTTGGAGTTGGTGAAGCGTGGAAGGAAGAGGTAAGTTGATGATAGCCTCAACCTTCAAGGGGTCAACACGAATCCCATCTATTGAAACAATAAATCCAAGTAATCGTCCTGATTTCCCACAAAAAACACATTTGTGCAGTTTCAAACAAATCTTATAGTGCCTACATCTCATGAATATAGCTTGTAAGTGTGTAGGATGATCATTTCTGCATAAAAATTGAGCAAGTAAATCATTCAGATAAGGTTGTACAATATGTTTGATATCATGGAAAGCATAAGACATAGCCCTTTGAAAAGTTGCACCAGCATTTTTTAATCCGAAAGGTAATTTACAATAAGCAAATGTTCCCCAAGGACATATAAACGTTCTTTCTAGTTGATCAACAGGGAGTATGTTGATTTGATTATAGCCATAAAATCCATCCATAAATGAGAAAATTTCATTTCCAGCACAATCATCGATAATTTGATTGATATAGGGTGTAGGATAATTGTCTTTTGGACATGCTTTATTAATATCCCTATAATCCACGTAGACTCTTATAGTCCCTTGTTTTTTCATGACAGGAACTATATTAGATACCCAATCTGTCAATATAATTGGATAGATATATCCTGCTCGTAATAGTTTCTCAACTTCAGCTTTGATAGCTGTAGATTTTCGCGAATGTATTGGACGTAATCTGTGTCTAATAGGCTTAGCATCTAAGTATGTCTTAATTTCATGAATGACAATATTAGGATCGATTCATGGCATCTCTTTGTAAGACCAATAAAAAATGTCTCAAAATCATTGAAATAGGGCTTTGTAAGTGTTAATCTCTTCAATCATACAATCAACACCTATATGAATGTTTTTAGTAATTCTGGGCTTGATTGATATGTCAACAGGAACTGTTGTAGAAATATTTCCAAAATTAGTTTCAGAATCCTAATGTGTAATTGATATAGGATTATGTGGTTCCTTGACATAATCAATCATAAAAATAGACGAAAAATATTTTTCAAACTTATCAAGATCAGGTAAAAACGAAGATCTATGATGTAGATCATCCCAGAGTAGTTCATTCGATGACAAAATTTCTCAAATACTTTCATCAGTATGAAATACATGTTGAAATGGGTAGGAAAGTGATGTCAAGGTTGAGCTTAATAGAGAAGAGGATATTTCGGTGATCACATTCATTTGATCAGGAGTAGTTGAAAATGTGTTAGAATATGACTGCACTGCTACATATGCCATTTCAAAAGGACTCAAGGGAATCTCGCCTGTTATCACTCTTAAAACTATGAAATTTTTTAGATAAGGTCATATAGGTCACTCACTAAATGGATAAGGTCTCCTAAGCCATTTCAAGGTGGTATAGGAAAAAAAATTCATTTTTAAGCCTATCCTAAGTTTTGAGATCACCTTCATTTATGTCATTTCATGTCAAATCAGTCCCATACCATGTCAGTTGTCATTCCCCATGAATTTAGACTCAAAAGGATGAATCTACCGATTTTTCAACTTTTCGTAGCATTTTACATAGGAAAAAAGCAAAAAACGCTACGAAAACACCTGATAATTTCATAGGGAATATGAGGATTTCTCTGTTTTTTTACTTTTGAGCAGACAACTTCAAGGGCAGTTTATGGGAAAAATAAGGAGGTTATTTTCAATCACATATAAAATAAAAATAACATCTTTCACTTTTCTCAAAGGTGCTACAAATTGGGAGATACAGGGATGTCTTTCGGCCCTATTTTTAGAAAACATAATTTTCTTGTTTTATACATGTTTTGCAAATGCAGATTCTGGACAGCTAGAGATGTTATTTAAAACACCAAGAGAGGTTTTTCTTCAAAACATTTTGATATACAAAAACCTCCTCTAGTTTTGTAAAATATATTAAGAATTCAGAAATATGAGTTCATTTATAAACTGCAAATTCTGCCTTTTTTAGGAGTTTTCGTAGCATGCTTTAGGCTTGAAACTAGAAAAATGCTACAAAAATTCCTGTAGGTGCCTATTTTCTTTAAAATCCAGTTTTGGCATGTTTTATGGGGGGGTATCAATGTTTTCAAGGTTTCATGAAATAATGAAGGTGTTGGAAGATAAATAAGTCAAGAAGATTGATGGAGCCATTTTTCCCACACTACTAAAACTCGTTACGAAAATTTATGTACATGACTGTTTTAGAAGTCAACTTAAAGTTTTATTTCAGACCAAATGAAAACATATTTTGGAAATGTGAAAGATTTTTTTCTTCATAACATGTCCATATACAAACACCTCTCTCAATTTCTGCAAATACATCAGGGTTTGGAAATTATACACTCATCTTTGAAGCCTTATTTTTTAGAATTTTCACTAACCAGATTTGTGAAAAAATTGTAAAAATTAGACTTGGAGGAGGTCCAGATCAGCATCCATGTGGCATAATGACACATCAGCACTCTATTACACTCAGAAAATTAGTTGGTTGTAGTTGATAAGGGTTATTAAATTTATTTTTTGAACTATTAATGAAAGAAGAGTCCTTTTTGTATTCAAACTCTGCAAAATAGAAATATCCCTAGGAAGTCTCCAAGTGATAGAATTATGTTTGAAATAGATCTCTGAGGTGGAAATTCGAGTTAAGTAAGATGGCATATCATTTGGATGAGTCCTCACTCTATAAATGAGATAGTTTTAGAGTTATAAGGGGTTGGGAGATGTTGACTTGACACTACCACTATTGTAATAGTTTGATATCAGAAATATACAGTTGCAACATGCTTATTTCAGACCTAAGATTCTTTTATGTATTCTTATGTATGTTTTTTCTATTAGTCCTTCACTTTCTCTTCAGTTTTCTAGTTGTATAATTACTTGGAATTCATTATCACGTGCTCCAACTTCCTGTTTACACCTAGGCTATTGTTTTGTCAATATTTAGTAGCTTGCTTATGTATAATCAGTTGGAATTCATGGTGACATGCTCCAACTTCCTGTATGCATATAGCTTTTTGTTTTTTCCTTCATGTATGGTTTAATAAGAATAAAATTTCCTCAGCTTCTATGAGATAGGTTTACTTGTGACTTAGTTTTCATATTGACTCCATGCCCAATAGTAGTTACTAGTTTACATATTTCACCTATACAAAAACATCACATTCAATCCAATTCAGAGTTATCCATCTGCTTTAAACTTCATTAAAAATCATTTATTATTCTTTTCAAAGAGCCCTCTCAGAATGGATAGGTTAATTTCTAGTTGAAAGTGGTTTGAAAGAGTTACTCCAAGTTGACCATTGCAGCAACCCAACATGACTCAATTTGGTGATAACATCACCATTTAAAGAGTCCAATTCTGATTCTGAAGGCACTACCCAAGTGTCATCGAATGGTATAGTGCTTGATGATATCATATTGATTTTGGCAATTGTGTGAGGTACATTGGGTGGAACCATAGAGAAATTTCCCATGAGAGCGAAATCCTTTAATAATCCTACACCAACATCTTCGTATGGGATAGTCGTTTTTCCAACATGTTGGATACTATCTTTAGAAGTAGGGTCTGATGAATAATATGACAACTGATCGATTTTCACAATATTTCCTTTATGAGGAAACATGATTAGCTGAAATACGGATGAAACAACATTAGTCATGGCATAAGACCAACTACGGCCCAAAAGAAGGTTGTAATCAAGAGGGGCATCAACAACTTCCACATCTAGATTAGCAGTTTTACCTTGTACTTTTATAGGTAGATCCTGGAGTATTCCGTATGGATGAAATCCTCTTCCATAAAAGGCTTTAAGGATTGTCATTGATTGATTGAGTTTTTGAGAACCAAGAGTTTTCCAACATTTTAACAACATTATGCACGTGGATTCCCCCTCATCAATTACAGTATGAAAAACTTGTCTGGATTTGACTAATAGTGGAATCTGAAAAGCCATCTGATGAGGGAGCCTCGATGTAAAATTTTCTAGATCAAAGACCATGAGGTTTAAATCCTAAGGATCGATAGCTCTGATAGCTGATAATAGTAATTTCCTTTGTGTTGCACATGATTTTATAACTTCTAAGGCCAACATTGTTGAAGGGGATATTGCGAAATCTTCAACAATGTTGTAATTCTGAGTAGCTCTCGCATGTGGATTGAAAGTTGAATTTTGAAGTACACCTTTAGCAAACGGTTTAATCACTAGATCAATATTAGGTTTCTCGATTTGAATTGGTTCAGAAAATGAAGGAGGTATAGCTGGTGTTTGACTAGAATTTTCTGTCTCTTTACCAGTTACAATATTTTTAGTTCCATAGTCTTAAGATCATGTCGCAACCATAACTTGAGACGTCATTAGAATATCTATCGATGAATTTGAAGAAGAATCTATCATTTTACTATCTTGATTGGGAAAAGGATCCTTCAAGACAACATTATTTGGGTGAACCTTTGACAAAATTGGAGACCTCGGACCGATGTGGACACTCTTTGGTATAGTGATCCTCGTCACAGATAAGACAAGGATAACGAGGTTTCCTCTTTTCATCAACTGGTTAATTATTTTCGGTTTTCTCTATGGGATATGTGGTTTGTTTGTTTTTATTCTTTATTTTATTCCTATTATCAGTTTTAGATTTAGCTGTGGATAATTCTACAACACGAATATCAGCAGAAGTTTCAAGGGAAGAATCTCCTTTCGGTGAATCTAGTAAAGTCATAATGGGATAAGTAGTTTTAGATGACTTCTTATTACTCTTGTTAATGCTAATTGAACCAATTACACCGTTTGCATCATGAGAACCAAAAGGAGTTGCAGTAATTTGACCTGAATGGGGTAAGTCAGGATTTTTTTCATATAAAGTACTAGACTATGTATATACAAGGTCTAAGTACTTTTCTTGAGCTATGACTTGTTCTTTTGTAACAACACCTCCCTTAGCTACATCTTCAGTGATCTTTGGAATTAATGATTTGATAAACCATTATGCTAAGATTTGATCTGGAATGAAAAATTTCACTAAACATCATCTACATCTCCATTCATGTGTGTGATCTGAAATGTATGTGGACGTAGACTTTTTTAATGAAGTTAAGAGTTTTGTGCCATTGTCGTAATGGATGGGCAGCTGAAAGTGTGTCAAGAAATTTGTTTCTAATGCATTAAAATTTTTGAATGAGCCATGTGGTAGTTCAATATACCACTTTGCAGCTAAACCTATCAATGTTCTTTGAAACAATCTCAATCGAATGGAATCATCGATTAAAGAGTTGGATGCACACCAAAGGTGTTAATTCATGACATGTTTGGAGGGGTTGTCTCCCGATTTACCTTCAAACTTGGAAATATCACTAGGAAAATTATTAGTTATTCGCGGCCAAAACGGAAGATAATAAATCAGATCATTTGTGAGACGCAAAAAATCTGGTAAATCCAAAGTTGTAATGAATGGTAACCGACGGTTAGGATCCTGTTGAGAAAATTGATAACCTTAAGGAACGATTCCAGTACTGGGAGGAGGATATCCAAGATAACCTGGAATATCCTATGCAGTTGGAATTTGTATACCTCCGGGATAACAGATTAGCCATACCGTACAGAGGTTGAGCTGGTATCTTATATGTGTAACCAGGGTATGGTTGATGCTGGTATACTATATTTTGTCCTATAGGTCCATATTAATACTGCCCTTGATATGGTTGATAAACAAACTGACCTTTGTAAGGTTAGCTCGTCAAAAATTTACTCATACCAGGTTGTCCTGCAGATGTTTGAACAGTAGTCTAAACCGTAGGTCCAGGTTGATGTATAGTCATTTTAGGGATTGGTTGTGATATAGGTGTCATCGTTACATGAGGGGATGTAGAAATAGGGATTGTAGAAACTCTAGGAATAAGTGTACTAGGTTATTGAACAAAATCTGATGCAACAATTTGGACAAGAGTTCTAGGTGTACTCAGACCAGGTTGCGGAACACTACTAGATGCAGATACTTGAGGTATAACTTGAAGCGTAGGTTCAAAAAGTTGTTGGATTTGAGGATAACCAGTTGGTTGAACATGCTGATTATAAGGTGCTTGAATGGTAGGTTGAAAATTCTATTTATTCAACAATGGATTCCACAGAGAGTTTATTCTAGGATAAGTGGCTCCTATTGAAGTTTGTGATGCATAAGATGGACCATAACCAGGTTGATAATTTGGAATGTAAGGTTTATAATTTGTTGGATAATTTCCACCAAAATATTGACCTCATTGAAACAATTGTTGTTCTTGATAAAACTCCGGCCCCAAAGGAGGTTGTTGTCCTTAGAAAGGTTGTTTCCATGGCATAGGGTATTGCCCTTGAAGAGGTTGTGGTCCCTTAATAGAGTATTTCCCTTCAGGTTGATATTGTCCTTAAGGTATGTACTATCCTTGAGGCTGCCCCCTAGGTGGTAAAATAATACCTTGAGGTTGCCCCACAAGTGGTAAATTGCTACTTTGGGGGTCAGGGTAAGGAACGTTTCCATATATCAAGTAGACTTGTTCCATTTTCAAAGTTTCGGTATGAGATTCATTGAGACTAGGTGATTGTACAAGTTTTTCAGGAGAGGGAGATGCTCTTGAGAAGGTACCAAAAAGTGACTGGTATCCTAAAGGAACAGATGGACCACCATACAGAAAGGTTTTTGGCGATGAAGAAAACATGGATGACTCACCAGACATGTCTGATGAAGGTCTGTAACTACCTCTAAGTAAGGCATAGAAAGGAATACGGGGTGGCAAGTAACTAAGACCAGAATTATGTAGAAAGTCGGTTAACTAATAATACCAAGGTTCTTGCTTGAAAGGGCTATAATAAATCGATTCACTTAGCCATAGATCTAAAGATTCTTGACGTGAAGGAATAATAACCTCTTCTTCTGTGTTAGTAATCTCTTCAATACTAATGAGGCCAGGAGGAAGGTTCTCAGTGATGCGAAGCTTCACTTGAGGTGAATGAGGATGACCAGGGGTTCGAGTTATGAACTCTAAAACAAGCTCAGATGTAGGAGATTCAGTTTCAGGTTCAGAAGTTGATAATTCACTAGTTGTAGACATAACTTCAACTAGTTCAGAAATTTTTGGTTGTCTTAGATAACTTTCTGTTGTGTGAGATTGATCTACTTCATAATCAAGATGTATTATTATTGATTTTTCCTCTTGTTCATTTGATTTGGTTCTTGATGGTTGGCCTCTTTCTGATTTAAGTTTTTCTAACTAACTTATTGTGTACTCAGGGGGTTTCCCCTGCATTCTACAAGAGTGTCTCAGTAATTCAGCCATGGTTAAATGTTTAACACACATAAATCAATAAAACTTTCAACAAAATAAACCTAAAGTCGCTAAGGAAACAATCAAATGAAACACACACCTACAAAATAAAGAGATAATCCACACACAAATAGTATTTTTCCACACTAAAAACACTAGTTGGTGATGAAATCCAACATCTTAGAATTCTAATGTGGAAAACTTGGCGATTGGAACAATTACCCTGAAAACCTGCTTAATGAAATAGTCCAATGCAAGTCCCTCCACTTATGCCATCTCGAAGTGAAGAGTACCCTCTGGAAAGTCCAAGTGATTCTAGACGATGTCTGTTCCAGGTACAGTGGGACCTTCCCTCCACCGTCACCTTGGGAAAAATCCTGAATATTATGGTCACTAAGGTCACCAATGGGAAAAAATGTACCTCGAGGAATATTCTACGATCTGATATACACACAAGGGCAGAGTATCAAGCTAAATCCCCTTGAAGGCTCCTCGATATGGTAAATCTGAGGTTTGCCAACAAGTGACCCCAGGCTCCTCGACAATGATCTATTCAAGGTTTACTGTTTGTATTACATGCACACATGTTATCTTTCCCAATGAGATAGGTATGATTACCTCACTATTTCAGACATGATCTCGTGCTTGAATCTTTTAAGAAGAGCTTCCCAGAGCACAAATGCTACAATTCGATTTTCCTACCACAAGATGCTACTTGTTTGTTTAAACTGTCTTGGAATGTTAATTACAACATGTTCCAAAACACTAGCTTAAGCTATGTTGGTGGAATAAGCCCTACAAAATGTAAAATATCTAGATTTATTTTATTAACGCGTTGTTTTTAATTTGGTTGTTGCTTAAGACAGAAGGTATGGAGTTGAAATTTCAATGATGTTTGTGACCCAAATCAAAACTACCCTAAATGCATCTAAATGAGAAGTGCAACTATTTTCTTTTAAATGAATCTTATTCGATGGAAATATTGAGAGATTTAGCAATTTTCAAAGCACAAATACTTTCATTCATAAACAAAATCCTTGAAAAGAAGACGTTTTTGTAAAGAACTCAACTAGCAAAAATGATCAATTACTCCTTTGAAATGAAATTCCTTGAACAATCAGATCAGAAACTACAATTCAATAAACAAACCATTTCCAAAAGAAAACAATATCTAAAAATTATAAAAACATAAATTTCAAAATCAAAGAAAAAACTAATTTTGAAGTCTAACTAAAATGTTTGCGGACCGTTTCTCCTAGTTTGTGATCAGACTAAGAAAATCTTCTACTTTTCTCAGCAGAAATGTAAAGATGAAAAAATGCTTTGGTGATATCAGGCTTCAGTAAGCTAAAAGCTCTTCCAAATTTGCAAATGAAAAAAGAATCATTTTTCATAAAAGTAAGGTTTGCAATGATCTTAATGGCTCGGAAAGACAATATCATCATACCAGTAAGTTGAGGTTAATGAAGTTATCTTGTATGAAGCAGCAATAAAGTAGGGAAAACTCTCACTTATAAGATGGAAATAGGATGATGAATCACACAAATACAAAAGTTGTTAATATTAAATTCACACATAAGATTAATCACACAAATGAAAAAGTTGTTAAAAATAAATTCACACATAAGATTTGACAGCTAGGATAGATCGGGGAAAACACAAAGAATCAGGTGATCTGGCTCTAAAAAATAGAATTTTTAATTTTTTCAAAAATTTTCTAGGGGTGCGCAGTTTATAGTGGAAGACAAAGCGCATGCGCACTGTTTTGAACTAGAACCTACATAGTTTGGCACGCTATTTTCTGCTGAAAATTGCGGAGGCAAGAAAAAACTTGGAAAAATAAATAATCAACTTTCTTTTTTAGGGATTCTTAAAATATATCTACCCAACCCGTTTTCAAAGAAGTCAAAATCAGAAAACTCTAAAATTCAAACTGAAAATAAAATAAATAAAACTAAGTTCTTTTTCCCCAGCGGAGTCGCAATTTTGTTATGCGGATTAATCCCTCTTGCTGACAAGAGAGATCTCCCTAGTACTCAACGAGTAGCTAGAAACAAACATCCATTTGAAAACATTTTTCTCTAGATTAATTGAATTTCAAAAGTATTATAATAAAGTAAAGAGGACATGCCCCTACCTTGAAATCCAAATGTTTGATGCAGTCTTTTATCTTTTCGCTCCAAAGTGGCTTCTTCAATAAGTAGAACCTGCAATCAAAGACAAGACAAAAGAATCAAAGCATCTGCAACATATAATAATTAAGAAAACCTAACCTAACTTAGTCATCAAGGAGTCTAAGTATTGATGTTATTTCAATAATCATAAGAACAACTCAATGAGAAAAAGAGATCCATATGTATTATCTTGAATAAAAAGAGTAATCTTACAACTTGATGCCTTGATGTCGTACAGATTTCTCCCGGGGTCCTGAAAAATCGTTCCTCCTTCAGTTTGATAAGCCTTCCTCTCTGAATACCAGCATAGAGTTATAGACACAAGCATGTGATCATTCTCATGCCAACAACAACTTACTAGTGTATAAATTATGCACTCTTAGGAATTTCTTCAGCAACTCATTTACAATCTTGCATTTACAATCTACCCTTCAACTTGAAACTTGAGCTCAATTTATAGGGAAATGGAGATAGTTTCAGTTCCATGAAGAGAGGGATGGATTCCTCACATGAAGGTATTTTAGCTCCATGGACCAAGGGATAAGCTGCATGAGTGGAGGGATAAAGCTCGAACTGATCGTGACTCTAGAAGCTTCCAGTTGGGAGAATATTTGACCAGCTAGGGTTCTAGGACTTACTCTTTATTTTAATTTGCCTTTCGCGGGGGGGGGTGCACAGGTAATAGTAGCAAAAAGTGCAGGGGTTGTCACATTTTATTGACCAAACAACAACGCATGCGTAGGCAAAGGCTAGAAAAACCGCACAAGTAGACTTTTAAGGGTTTTAAAGAGCTTTTCTCCAATTCCAAGACCTGATTCAGGAACTTTAAGGTTTTTGACTTCTAAGGAAACATGATATAGGTGGTGATAGACCCATATGAATAATCAAATTTCATGGTGACAAAATAAGTTGTAACAGTAAGAAGCCTGATGTCTCCCATCTTAGAGTTTTTGGAAGTCCTATTTATTTTCATGTGCCAAAAGAAAAGAGAAGCAATTTGGATGATTTTGGGAAGAAGGGAATGTTTGTGGGCTACAATGAAACCTCGAAGGCATATAGAATCTATGTAACTAGTCAAAGAGAAGTGGAGATATTCCAACATGTCACCTTCGATGAAGATGTTGCCCTCAAGACAGTAAGGAATATTCCTAGTTCAAATGAAGACAAAGAAGAAGATGAAAGGTAGGAAGAACCGAAGGATGAACCTATGCCTAATGTTGAAGGACCAATGAATCCTATTGATCCACCTCCTTCTAATAAAAGGAGACCCTCATGGCTTAAGGACACTCTCAAAGATGTCGAGAGACATATTACTCCTAGGGGGACATTCTGTGAAAGTAAGAAGTTGAATAGGTACCAAGGGTACCTAGCAGCGATGAGCTCTATTGTACAATCTAAGCCTAGATCATTTGAAGAAGCCTAAATCATCAAGTTTTGAAGGATGCTATACACGAAGAATATAAATCCATAATGAAGAATGATGTTTGGGAAGTGGTCCCGAGACCGAAGGACAAATCTGTTGTCACCTCGAAATGGCTCTTCAAGATCAAGCATAGAGTCGATGGAAGCGCTGAAAAGTACAAGGCAAGATTTGTTGCCCGAGGCTTCTCTAAAAAAGAAGGCATAGATTATGATGATATATTTGCACCTATCACCCACTATACCACCATCTGATCTATCATTTCCCTTGTTGCAAAGCAAGGATGGAGTCTCCATCATATGGATGAAGAGTGTAGGCACATGATTCCAAACGGAAGAGGTTTATGTGGAGCAAATTCTGGGGTTCGAAGTCCAAGATATAGACACATACGTATGCAAGTTGAAGAAATCCCTCTATGGGTTAAAGAAATCCCCCAGGGCTTTGTATGAGAGGATCGATAGCTACTTCTTGAAGCTAGGCTTCATTTGAAGTGATGTTGATCCAAACCTTTATTTTAATGTTAATAAAGCCAGGCCTCTCATTATGGTTCTTTATGTGGACAATCTCTTCCTAACAGGTGTTGACCCTCTCATTTATCAATGTAAGAGGGAGCTAGCTTTTGAGTTAGAAATGAAGGACCTAGGATTGATGCACTATTTACTAGGCTTGGAGGTATCGCAGAAGCTAAGTGAGATTTTCCTTTCTCAAGGAAAATATATTGTGCAACTACTGGAGAGATTTGGAATGGTGGATTGTAATTCTGTGTCAACACCGATGGAACTCAACTTTAAGAAGTTGTGTGGAAGTGCTAATGGACCCGAGCTGGGAAATCCCACCAAGTATCGACAACTCGTAGGGGCCCTAATGTTCTTAGTGAACTCCCATCAGGACATATGTTTTGTAGTGAACACTTTCAGTCAACATATGATTGAGCCTCATCACATTCACTGGATTGGTGCCAAGAATATATTGAGATATCTTCGGGGCACAATCAACCATGGACTGAGATACACTGCCATGAGTTTGAGACTCCATGGATGTACCGATGTTGATTAGGGCTAACAGTGTGGTGGATCGTAAGAGCACATTTGAATGTTTCTTCACCTTGGGTTATGCTTCAATATCTTGGATGAGTATGAAGCAGAAATTGGTTGCTTTGAGCACCACTGAGACTGAATACATTGCAACGAGTATGGCCTGTTGTGAAGTTGTTTGGTTGAGAAATCTCTTTAGTGAGTTTTTTCGACATGTGTTAGATACCATCATTATCCTTTACGATAACCAGAGTGGGATTCATCTTTATGATAATCTTGTGTTCCACAATCGATCCAAGCATATTGATATTAAGTACCACTTTATCTGGGATATGGTACAACTAGGCACCATAAGGCTCAATCACATTGGGACTGATGAGTAGGTTGCATATATTCTCATGAAGCCCCTGGAGAAGGTCAAATTCTTAACCTTCCATGAGAAGCTTGGAATCGTTGATAGAGCCTATTGTGAGGGTCCTTCTTGAGTTGGAAAATGAGCTCTAGGAGGTCTAGGGGGCTTGGGGATAGCTTGTTGGAGCTATAAGCATCCACAGGGCTAGGTTCGTTGAACCTTGTTGTGCTTCTTCCCCACCATTATGATATTGAGTTGGTTCACCCTCTCTTTGATCTATGCCCCGCATGCATCCTACCCATGGATTTTTAGACTCATGGTAAGTACCTCTCATTTGGCCAATGAGGTGGGAAATGTGGATAGAGACGATAATTAGGGCAATGGGCATGGATATTCCATACTCATGCTCTGGATGGAGATGTGTCCTTTGTGATCTGGGATCAGTATGATGAGGTTATTACCTCTAAACTGACTTCAGGTCAGTAAACTAACTTCGGGTTAATATGTGACTCTCTTGAGTCTGATTGAGGTTTTAACCTCTAAGCTAACTTCGGGTCAGTCGAGGGTGATTTATTTGTGACTCACTCTTGTTGTGCAGAGAAGAGCCAACAAAGCAGTTACAGCAGGATGACATAGGATTGCAAGATGATATATGATAGTACACTATGGTACTGTATGACAGGATGGCACAGGTGGACAAATGGAGTTCTCCCTAGATGAGAGGGAGTGTTAATTTTGGGCAGCTAGGTCCAAAATCCATGTTGCATTGCTCATATGATGATGATGATATTTTTGTTGGAGTCCTCTTTCGGAGAGGTGCAAGATTGATCTAAAGATCATCTTGTTTGGATGAGAAGAACTTATATTTTGATTTTATTTTCCACACATGTGCAAATTGACAAGGTCGCCCATATTTGTAATGTAGGCTCACAAGCCCCAACAGATGTGTCACACGTCCTCATTGATGGATATAAATAGGAGAGAGATGATGCTCATTTCATCATCATCTCATCACACATTCTTCTTGTGATCTGATTGGTTCGTACAACCTAGGAGAGGCTTCCATCCCTCACACATGTGAATTTGAAGCCGGAGAACTTGCGGACTGGTTTAGGGCTTTCTGGACAGCGTTGACCAATGTTGACTTTGGGTCAACACTTGAGCTTTGACCTTGATTTCAACACATAAATTTCGATTTCTTGAAGCTGCATTGCAGGGCACAAAAATCGAGGTTGGACATTGACTGCAACATTTACTTCTGCGTTGACCATATTCTATTGACTTGCGTTGACTTTTTGGAGCTTTATTTGAAGAGTGTGTGTGACACTTAGAGAAAGGCTGATTTGGAATGTTGGAGAAGTTGGTTTGGCCAACTAAAGTCTTTGCTGGCTAGGGCATCCTGTTGACTGTTGTAACAAACATTTATCTCTATATTTGCTAGACAAGAAGAATGACAAATTTTGTTATATTATTTGGCTTGTCTTCTATTGATCTATTATTATGTTCTATCAACATTTTACTTTCATGTTTATGTGATTTCTAAATCTGAATTGGGCCTTAAAGAAGATTGAAGTAAATTGCATTTAAGCATAGAACATACCATGGTTATCTAAATTTAACAATTCACTTCTCATTTGTTACTCAAGTGTATTCATAATGGGTGAATCACATTCAAATTCATGCATCACATTTTTTACTCAACGTGGAAGATAAATATTGAAGAAGAGGAGGAAAGATAAACAACTGGTCAACTTTTCAGAAGAAATGAGTTTAGACAATCAGTGTGAAAGGATGAAACTTTTATTTTAGAACTTTTTATTTATTAGAGAAAATATTTATGATTTTCTAATTTGTTATTTTTCAAACAAACGTATCTTGTTCTTTAAGTATTTATATGCCCTCTTACATTAGAGTAAGGTGTTCAGATTGCAACAAGATGATGAGCATAGTGAAAAGAGTTGCCTTCACTAAGTGGAAAAGCACACGGGCTTTTTTGGTGCGAGTCTATTTTTATACTATGTCTATTTTTAGACATGTCGATCATATTCTATGAGTTGCAGGATGCTATTTGTGGATGGTTGGTCAAGTTGGGAAAAATAGATGGACTTTTATTTTTAGACATACTGGGCGGAATCTATTTTTAGATTGCCAGTCTAAAAATAGATATGTCAAATATTATTAGCTCCTAATAATATTTAGACTCTCAACATTATCTTATTCTCTTGGAGCACTTCAGTTAAGTGCACAGATGTGGCACAGGAGCTAACAAAAGGAATTACGCCATTCCTGAGGGTTAAGTGGAGATATTGCATGGATACTTCGAGTTATAACTCATAACATAGTTTAGGTGAGTTGATTGAGGGAAGTTAATGGAGTTGTGTTAGTTTAACTTAGTTAGACTCAGTTGAGCTAGTTGTATCTAGTCTAACTGATTGATACACTAGTGAGAATGGTGTGAATTAATTAGTTAATTAATTCACTAATTATAAACTCATAAATCAACTAAAGAATGCATCAGTTAACTTTAGTGCATGGACAGTTTCAGTGGAGACCAGTGCAAGAATAGGTGAAAGAGCAGGTTAACTATCAGTTGTGACTATACTGTTGCTATTTGCAACACACAAATAGGTGGAGTATCCCATGAGGATTGCGCAGTTCAAGCCAGATGGTTTATCTATTTAATGAAGCCATCCCATAGAATTGAAAACGCAATAGAGGCTGGCTATCAAGTGGCAAAATATTGGAGCATGTGTTTTGCTAGATCTAGCTTGATAGTGTGTAGCAATTGAGGGTGTGCATGACAGCTTGTGAGGAGCTTTTGTACTATGATTTTTACATGATCTCCATGACATATAATATACAGATAGTTGGGGTTTTCAGCTTTAAGCTTTCCCATAAATACTGTGTTTATATGTGTGATTGTTTATGGTTTTAATGTGTGCATGCGATTGTTTATATTTCCGCAAATTGATGATCAATAGTAGAATAGGTTATGTATTATGCATGAAGCTCAAATAGTGTGTGATCAGGATAATCTCGGTGAATAATTTAATAGTTATTCAAATTTCTACATAAGGGTCGAGAAATTGTGAAGACTCAGAACTTTCATTTTTGAACCAATTTTGAAGTTACATCTCTTTTGAAGACCAATTTTAGAATTAAATGTGTTTTGGGCTATGAGATTAATGGCTGGACATCTTTTTAATTCCTCAATGGATTCCTCTGGTATTGCTACTTAACTTCTACATATTTATTTTTGAATGAATATTTGATTATTTTGTTTAATCATTTGTTTGGACATTTTACAATCTACATCTATTTATCAACAAAATTTTATGAGTTGTTAAATTTTTTATATTCATGTATCATGATTGAAATATGATATTCAAAACATAGAATATTAATTTCTCTCATTTTCAAGATAGTGTTCTTTCTTGGTGCAAAATATGGGGATCCTTTGAACTAAATGGTTGGCTCTGCTTATAGATATGTTGATATATATGAATGGCTTGGATCGTTCTTAAGAAGTTTGGATCAATAGTTGGATAACCTTAAGCAGTTAAACCTATCAAACCATGATGCAACTCATATATTTCATGCAGACCGCAAAGTATAGACATTGTATCCTCCATTGATTTTTGGTCCACATAGGCTTGCTATAAATGAAGTTATAATGCTGATTCTTTCCTTATATATTTGTGATACTCCTCAAGAGTGTTTGCTCCAATGCAACATAGTTCCCCCTAACCTACCATGGGTTTCAAAAAATTACCTCCATCCATGGCTCCATTTGTTACATATAAGAAACAAATACATCTTCTTGTAGATAAGAAATTAGTACACAATTTCCCTTTGGAGTTGGAATGGTGAGAAAGTGTTGCTTCTCATGCAAGAGTATTATAATTTCACCTTGAGACATAAACTTTTCTAGCGCCCACTCGATAGTAAACTTGATATTATATCCTTTCTTAACTACTACCTCTATTACCATGGGAGGTATCAAGTGTGTCCACATCTTCAATATAATTTTTTTTTATAAAAATAAAACCATATATCCCACGTGTATGGTGGGCTTGTTTGATTCTTTTTGCATATACTACCTCCTCTACCCACTTCATTTGATGATGAGAACGTGCTTATGGTGTTCTGGGGATCTTGACTTGAGTGTTGCATAAGTGTATAAATGCATGGTTATCAATGCATATTTAGAGACAATATTTTTATAACCAAACATTTCCACTTTTCCACTTATCATTTTGATAAATAACTTTGAATATAATTTTATTTCAACTAAGTAGACCTTCACTTTATTAGGAAACTTGATGTAGACTCTTTTAAAATAAAGTTTGAGCTCTTTCTTTCTTTTGGATCAAGGGAAGGAGTCCATTTTTTTCTTATATCATACAAAAAACCTGTTAGATATGCCATGCAAACATAAATCGGAATCATAGACATGAAAGTGTTATAAGGTGTAGAGATGTGGATACCAAGAATGGAGTGCAAAATTGTACGTTTGAGGCACGAGATTTTAGTCAAGCCAATACCAAAACATTGACGATAATTATCTTTAGCAACAAAAACATAAAGCTATGCATTAAGACAGATATAATATCTTTTTCGGAGTAGGATTTCCATACACCATACAATACCATGTAGAACTTTTGTAGCATTGCTAAGAACCTTACAATGTTGCAAAAACCTTTTGCAACATTGTTGAGAACCTTATATTTCTAAATAGAACCTCTACAACACTCCTAATAAGCTATGAGTATTCCATTTTCCATCATACTAATGTTTCAAGGGACCTACACTAAATGGATATATAGGGTTATGTGGACTTTGATTGGGTAGGGAATTTAGATAGAAGGATATCTACGAGTGGTTACTTGTTTTGGTTGTTTGGTGCAACAATGAGTTGGATGAGCAAGTGACAAGCTATGGTCACTTTGCCTATTATAGAGGCGAAGTATATGGCAACTACTCATGCCTATAAGGAAGCCATCTAGCTTACAATTTTTTTTTCAAAAGTAAGGTTAAGTTAAAAATATTTAATGATTCAATGATAGTAATAGTGCCATTTTCCTAAGTAAGAACCTAACTTTTCATACAAGAATCAAAGCATATAGATATCCAATACCATTTTGTTAGGGACACTGTAGAAGATGTAAAGGTGATCGTTCAAAACTTTAATACCCTAAAAAATGTTCCAAATGCATTAATGAAAGTAACAAGCATAGATAAATATAAGTGTCATGGTTAGTCCATAGGACTTTAGGGCCTTAACAAGTAGCTCATAGTTTGATACATTATCCCCTCTACCCTTGCAAGGTATTTAACCGATGGGGAATGTTGGGGCAAGTGTATGATACACCTTGCATTGCTATAGATAACTTTTACAGTGCAACTGAAAACCTTGCAGCGTTGCAAAGAGATTCTGTAGCATTATTGATATCCTTGTAGTTATGTTAAGAACTCCTTTAGCTTCATTGAGAACCTTGTAGTGTTGCATAGAACCTTGTAGTGAGGCAAATAACATTTGCAGCATTGTTGAGAACCTTGCAGTGTTGTGAAGAGCTTCTCCAACAGTACTAAATGCATTCTAGTGCTATTGAATATTTCATGAATTATGCATAAACTATTTTAGCAATTGTGTAGAGAATATTTTAGTAATGTTATAAGAATATATAGCAATTGTGCAAAGATTTTATATTAGTAATTATGTAGGGAATATTCTAGTGATTGTGTAAAGAATATTTCAACAATTATACAAGGAATATTTCAACATTGTTCTAAAGAATAATTATAGTGGAAAATTATAATAAATATATCGATAATTTCCAATATGAAAAAATGGAAATAAATAAATCATTTATGTCTTTACTATCCATTTTAAAATTGAGTACTGCGATGGAGGAAAGTGTGATGGTAATTTTAACTTAATATCATGCTGTCAAACTTTCTCCAAAATTAAACCCCTGCTAAATACTCTTGTATAGAGTACAAAATCTCTAGATGTATCTCTAGATGTGTGTGATAGTAATTTTAACTTAATATCATGCTGTCAAACTTTCTCCAAAATTAAACCCCTGCTAAATACTCTTGTATAGAGTACAAAATCTCTAGATGTATCTCTAGATGTGTGTGATAGTAATTTTAACTTAATATCATGCTGTCAAACTTTCTCCAAAATTAAACCACCGCTAAATATTCTTGTATAGAGTAAAAAATCTCTAGATTTTAATAATTTGTGTTAGAATAATATACCAAGTGTGCTTTAAAGTGTGGGGATTGTTGTTTGTTTCATATGTTTACAACTGTTTAATTTGAACTTCATAAAGATTCCTCTTATTAATTGATGCAAGAAGCATATTCCGTATCTCAATTTCCCTTCAATCCTAATACACTTCTAACAACCTTCTACAACCTAAAAATAAAATTATTGCACAAAAACAAACTATTTCCCACAATTAAAAAAAAATAACAATAATAATTATAAAACTCAATAAAATCATACATAAAAACAAAAAAATGGGTAATTCAAATAATACTTATATTAAAATTTAAAACATTTTCTAATTAATTCACAGTTAATCTAAATTAACATGTTCATGCTTTAAAAACACTGTGTATGAACATATGAACATAATTTATAGGTGAACAATTATAATATGTACAATCTAAGCTATTGGACCATATATATATTCACAAATTCTCAAGTGAAATTCTCGTCAAAGTTTATTAATGATCGTTATTCTCATTTAATTCCAACAAATAAAATAATATATTACACAAACTATTTAAAATATATATATGAAACACTCGACATCACGACAATTAGGATCACCGAACAGATCTATGCAAACGACAACTAGAATCACCAACCAAATCTATGCAAAACTGAAGCACAAAATGGATTGGGGAAATTAGACTTTAGAGCAAGCACACTTCATCCAGATTTAAATGTAATTGGTCAAATGGACAGGCTACCTTTCACGAAGTCCAAAATTCATTGATGCTTTAGCTTCCGGTTCAATCAACAGTATGCCACACAGAGAATGACTGCTTGCCAATCATTGCCTGTTCTAAATCTATACACTAAAAAGATTAGTTAGAAAAATCTATAAATTAATTTCATTTGGAAATTCTAATTAGTATTATGATAAAATCTAGCAAATTATTTTAAAAATTTAGGTTCTAAATTTATACTCTAAATAAAACTTGGTATAAAAAGTCTACAAATTAATTTTAAAAATAATGGAAATTCCAATTAGTATTATGATAAAATCTAGAATTATTTTAAAAAATTAGATTACAGCTGTTAAACTCAATTATTGTCTATTCTAAATTTATACTCTAAATAAAGTTTAGTTTAAAAAAATTACAAATTAGTTTTGAAAATAATGGAAATTCCAATTAGTATTATGATAAAATCTAACAAATTATTTTAAAATTTTAGGTTACAACGTTAAATTAATAATTGTCTATTCTAAATATATACTCTAAATAAAGTTTAGTTTAAAAAATCTACAAATTAGTTTTGAAAATAATGGAAATTTCAGTTAGTATTATGATAAAATCTAGCAAATTATTTTAAAATTTTAAGTTATAGCTGTTAAACTCAATCATTGCCTATTCTAAATTTATACTCTAAATAAAATTTAATTTAAAAAATCTACAAATTAGTTTTGAAAATAATAGAAATTTCAGTTAGTATTATGATAAAATCTAGCAAATTATTTTAAAAATTAGGTTACAACGATTAAACTTTAAAATTTTGTATAGCTTTCTTAATGATGTTAATCTATTTCCACCATTAAAAAACTATTCAAACACTCAATCAAAAAAACTAGTGATATACCAACCCTTCTAAATAATTGTAGCTCTGATTGAAGATATGTTCTAAATAATAGTAACTCTGATTGAAGATATGTTCTGCTTCAACTTACCCACAATGTTATTTTAATTTATTTTTTTACAATCCAATTTAAGCAAATTTTCTACAATTTTAGATGTCTTTCTTCATAATGTTAATCTATTTTCACCATTATTTAAACTAAAAACTATTCAAACATTCCTACAAGAAAACTGGTACTATCCCAACCCCTCTAAATCAGTAATTGTGGCTCTGATTGAAGGTATGTTACTATCCCAACCCCTCTAAATCAGTAATTGTGGCTCTGATTGAAGGTATGTTCTGCTTCAACTTGCCAATAATCTTATTTTAATTTCTTGCTTTTTACAATCCAATTTAGGCAAATTTTCTACAGCATCAAGGAATACTGATTTTAATTTCTTGCTTTTTACAATCCAATTTAGGCAAATTTTCTACAGCATCAAGGAAGCTGAACGAATCTTACAGAAGCGTTTTCTTTTGGTCTATGAGAGATACTCGATTAAACATTTTATTTTGAAAGGTTTCTTCTGATTCAAACTTTCATAACTGGCCTGCCTTCAAATGTGAGACCCTTCAAATGGAAATGCTTCCGATCTTGGTATGCAACAGGGCAGTTGGGTAGCCAATCCCATCTTCCATGGGCGACACTGTAGACAACCACCTGTAGACTCCCGTACGCTCTGAAACACAGATTGTTTCCCACTCCCACACACTCAAACCAGGTGGAGCACGAATCCCTCCGAAATTGACGACAAACAGATTCAGGCATCCTTACAATCTCCTTCCACGAAAATCCAAGATGATGGGTACCATCCAGTTCCCACATGATCACTTCTTTCAACAGGTGGTTCTCTTCAATGCCTCCAACCAGCAGAATTGACGACTCACATGCCACCAATTGGGGACATATATTAGGGCTATTATAGGGTAAATCAATGGTGAATAACTTTCCTTCCTGGATTTGGTAACCCATGATGCCGTTCCCAACCATCAAGCAGAACAAGAAACCGCTGCTCGCCAACATCTCGCCGTTCTTGATCACCAAACCCTGGGGCAAACTGCCTCTGATTATCCTCCATGATTTTGTGTATGAATTATAGACTTCTGCTATTAGCGCATCATCCCTCGTCTTGCCCACCACGAAGACCTCATAGCTGCCTGGGTCGTCTCCGGCCACGATTGCCTTGCCCATCACGCTGTTCACGCTCAGCATCCGGGGCAGCACAAAGCTTGTCCTGCTAAGGGGATTACAAACGAACACCCGTGGAAACAAATTTCCGAATGTGGTTGGATAGATGGGGATATCCATCAGGAGCAGCCCAGCTGCCGATCCTCTGTAACTGACTCTGCAAATGTCAGGCATAAATGATAGGGACAGCGTCTGCCAGGTGCCGTTGAAGAAGGAGTAAAGCAGAAAACGCATGTTGGTGCTAGGCATGCACAGGAGGAGGCAGGGTTGCCTGCCGCCTGATTCGGCCCACAGGCGACCAAAATAGTTGCAGGACAGTATATCGTTCCAACCCTTGCAGACGCTCCGGAAACGAAAAATGCAATCAAAGGGAAGGCGTAGGAGCAGAGACTCTACTAGATGTTGAGGCAGCTCAGACCAGATTGATTCATCGCCAGTTGATTCATCTAAATTTGCCGCCATTGATGTAATATCAATATGGGATATGTTGCGAGAATCAATCGCCGCTTTGCGGATTAGCAAATAGCCAGGGACACAGATGAGATGATGGCTTCAAATGTTATTATAATCCAGAAGGCGGCGAATAATCCAAGCCTACGAATCATTCACTATAATTTTTTCCGCCATGGTTGCAATTTATACCTTCCTCCAAGAAAGTAAGATTTGTAATAAGAAGTCCATAGGCGGAGATCTCCACTTTGTACAAAATACAAGGAGAGGATATTTACTGCAGATTTACAGAAGTCAACATCATCCGCTCGCATTCATATACCCAAACTCAACCCATAGTTTGGTAATATTAAATTTTTAATGAAAACGTTGAATCTTAAGAACCAATAATTCATGTGGGAGAAAAAATATTTAAATATATAAATTTTAAAAGGAAAATGAAAATTGTGAGTTGGGTAAATTTGTTAGTTTCAATCAGTGCGACATTAATGTGTCATATAATTTTTCTCTATCATTTATTTGATACATAAAAAAATAAATAAAAACAATTTCATACAATTATTTTTTTAATGGTAATGATGATTATTAATGTATCAACTATAACTATTTAGAATCTTAATTCTTTAGTTAAAAAAAACCACACCAAAATCACTATACTCAATGAAATTGGAATTTTCACTCTGAGTTTTTAATTACTTATATAAATTATATTTATATGGAATATTAATATGATATGTGAAATTTTTATTATTATTTTTAATAAAAAAAGAGGTATGCCCATTATGATCTTTATCTTTCTCATTTATTAAAAATTATTACATTCGAGTTATATTTTTTGTTTGGATGGGACTTATATTCTCTATTAACATGTTATCTTTTATTATTATTAAAAAAATTAAAATAAATAAATAAATATTTATTTTTATATAATTTATTAATATATAAAAAATTATATTTATTATTATTTTTTAAGAAAAATATATTGTTATATTATGTTATATATATATATATATATATATATAATTTTTTATTTTAATTTCAAGAATTAAAATAAATTTAAATTGATAATAAAAATAAATAAATTTTAATTTAATAACCTAATTTATCTATTTAATCCTTCTTCATACTTGATAAATCTTTCAACTTAAAATAAATTTAAGTAGTACTAACAAATAAATACTTAAATACATTTTAATTTAACAACTTAATTTATATTTATATTCATAAATGACTTTAAAAATCAATCTTTTAAATTAAGAATGAACCTGTATTATAGAAAGGGAACCGTTTATGATCATATTATGCCCAAACGTTTATGATCATATTATGCTAATACATTGCCGGAGCCTATGCCAGTGTTAACTAGCCAGATGTACTTGGGCAATTAAGATCGTATTGATATAAGGGTATAGGTTAAAAAGCCCTTTCACTATGTGTAAAGGAGGTAAGTACAAAGTATAAGTAGTGGGCATCATTATAGGTGATTTTTGACCTAGATACATTTTACATGATATTTTACTTTAAAAAAATTAATTTAAAAAAGTGTAGTTAAATGAGGGAGAGTTGGGGTAAAGATTAAAAAAAAAAATTAATTTAAAAATGTGTGGTTAAATGAGAGAGGGCTGGGTAAAGATGAGGGTGGGAAATGAGTTATTTTTATAATTTATTAATTAATTTTTTTTTTATAAAAAGATTTCTTTACATAGAAGATTGTGTAATATTCCCTCACATATATACATATTTATATGAACCTATGAAGTGGAGACCTTTTGGTTTAAGTGGGGTTCAGTGTTCATAAGTTTGAAGTTCAAACTTCATGGGGAGATATTAAGGATAAGAGTCAGGGAGATTAAAACTATCTCAAAGGATATCTAGGCTCAAGCAAGTCTCACATAATCATGGAGATAAAATCCAATTAATGCTTCCCATATGATTTAGTGTCATAAACCAATCATTCAAATGATTTATACTTTTACTAAAAGTAAATTTTTGAACTTTACACAAACAAAAAAGATGGCTTCTCTCTATAACTGAGATTATTTGGGCTCCAACCATTATGTTATGGGAGCAAAAGTCCCTAATTGTGAATGTACAATAGTTTTTTTTGGAACAATCAATGAAAATAAATATGAGGGCATTAAAGCCCTAGTGAATATATTTCCTTGGACAATGGAATCTATATGATAGGGGGCGTAGATAGTTGGTGACACCATGTGTGTTTGGGTTCTTAGGGCTATTGGCTCCACTTGCTTCAAGGAATACTTTTTGTATCCAGTATTGTATCATCCATTATGGTCTTGATTAAGAAGAGTAGGGACACTTAATTTCTATTTTAAGGTGATGATTTAAGAGTTTGTTTGGGTATTGCACTTTGGTATGTAAGTTAAAGGTGGTTGTATGTCCAATGCTTGAAGAATGTTAGCACACCAAATTATTGTTGAAACATTTACATGCAATTTTTTTAGTGTAGTGCTTGAACGAATAGTGTGTGCCAACAAGCATTCTCCCATTGGAAGGGGTGGATTTACCTCAAAAGGGTTTTTAGTGTAATGTTTTTGAAAAATTATGGGCCAATAAAATGTTTGAGGAAAGGTATATGGACTAATTTTTAGATGTTGATACTAATTCCAAGGTAGTCTTTCATATTATTGTTATGTCTCTTTATGGGCACACCTCAAGTTTTTGGGTGCATTCTATTGGTTAAATGTTGGTTTTAAAGAAAATAATGGAGCTATCACAAGGAATGCATGTCGCTCATCAATGTTTATTCTATGAGGGAAAACAACTTTAAGGAGAAAATGTTTTACTTGTCTACTACATAGCTAAAGATTTAATTCACATTTTCATGTCGTTTTTGCAGAGAGGAATGGTCGATTTTGAGATGCCTCCAAGCTCTCAATCTATCTTTTTTAAAGGTATAGTAAAAAATAACTCTACCATTTCAAATGCATATAAGCCTTCTAGTCTTCTTGATGACTATATATTGGAGCATGCTAATAAGGTGCAATAAGGTGCAAGCAGTGTCAATCATAGCTCCAGAAGTAAACCATATACATTCACTCTATGAAATTAATGTAGATATTTGTAAAATTAATGGGTATTAGTCTTCTACATTGACATTGTACTAGTTGATTCAAATCCATTTGAATTTGAAAAATAAGTAGGATTTCTCTTCATGTTCTAAAGTTTTTTAATTATTATTTGGTTTTAGAAACACATTCATTACATGGACAAAGATTTGTGAGTTTTCTTCATGTTCAAAATATTTTTGTATTATTTAGAACTTTACAAACATTTTGATTATAAGAAAACCTTTGAGGAGGTCCCCAATTTTAGGGAAGTGAAGATTTTTTATAACCATTTATGATTTTATTCGTAATTGTCTTTTATTTTTAATATCTTTTAGTTATTAAAAACATAATAACACATAGGGCACTTAGATAAAATTAGACCTTGAGACTATTATAGTGTGATTTTACATATATGCTCATATTTATAATGAAATAAGTCTTAGTAAGAATCTTTTAGATAAAATGATTTTCAAAAAAAAAAACTTTAACTATGAAAACTAAACATTTAAGTGTAGGATATATAAATTTCCAACACATCTAGAAATTACATATAACCATGTTCTAATTCGTAATATTAAAGAAAAAAAACAACTTTAAATAAATAAATAAAAAATTAAACAAACCAATAATAACTTAGTGGTAATAAATCAATAATCACAAGTATTAAATTGAAAAATCTATTCAAACTTCAAAATTTAAAATAGAAATACAAAATTTTCCTTTTTAAAAAAATAATTATTCTTCAAACAACCATAGTTCTAATTCAAATTTTAAAAACATTATTTCTTTTATAAATAGTATTACCTCACCTTCCACTCACGTAGTGAATTCCTTGTAACTTAGTGAATTATTATAACTCTTTTCGAACCACAACATTGCCAATTTTGAATTTGAAAATTCACTGGATTTTAAAACACATCTTCAATTAAGGAAAAGTAATAATGTAAGGACTTCATTATGCTATGGTGTAGTATTATTATTAGTGGCGCAGTAACAATATGATATGATTTTCGGTTTTTCATTTTGAAATATATTTATCTTGAAGAACTAATTCTCAAAGAATCTAAATTCTTTTGCAAAGTTTATTTTTTGGATTATTAATACCATGTGGTATATACTACTCACTATTAAATTTAAATATGATAGTATGTAATATATTTCACACCGCATTAAATAACCAATAACCCAAAAAATAAGGCTGCCCAAATTCTTCATCCTAAGATATTTCGGCAATCAATTTCAAATCGAGAAAGTACCTTTTGACAAAATTGCAAACTGATTGATTGCTCATGATTCAACCGACACGACAAGAAGAGATCGACGGTTCAGCAGCTATTGCATTTTTCTATTTTAAATTTGTATTCTAAATACCTACACCAAACATACTTTTTTTAGAAGGATAAACTGTCAAATCGACAGCCGGCCCTTCACTAAATTCCAAAACTGATTGATGCTTTAACTTTCATGAACGCACCAGGCCGAGAATGACGGTTCATCAACCAAATTTGTTACAACCATGGCATTTTTTCTACTCTAAATTCTTATTTTAAATAGCAATCTCTTCAAAAGCATTAAATAACAATCTCACTTAACAGTGTATGAACAAATAAAACCAAAACATTTAACAAAACATATAACACAGATAAAAATATTTAAGCCCATTTTGAGGTCCGTTTTGTAAAACCCTTCACTCTTGAGGAAAATTGATGTTGAACAAACCGTATAGCAGAATAACAGCGTTTCCATTCGAACATCGATGTTGAACAAATCCTGTAGCAGAATAACAGCGTTTCCATTCGGGCAATGGTATACTAGATTAAACATTTTATTTTGACTTTTCCAATTAAGACTTTCATACCCACCCTAACTTCACATGCGAGAATCTTCAAATTAACATGCTTGCAATTCCAATGCAGTAATGGAGCTCTAGCTCCAGAAATATTGATAGCTAATGGTAGCCAATCCCATATTTTATTGATGACCAGGTATCTGAACTAAAGTAAATTGGGAAATCACCAGATATTTTGGAATGACCTCATCTATATTTATGTCTATCTGATTCCAAAATATTCCAGAAATCCGCAATCAAATAGCCACACCACACTCTATAGAATTACATGTAGACTCCAAAAACCTTTAAAGCACAACTCTTCTTCGGCGCACTAAAACTGAGCAAGAGATTCTCTGAAATTGTCGGCAAATAGATTCAGTCATCCTTCCATCACTTTCCACAAAAATGTTGGAAATTACTCCCAACCACCACATTGAATAAATAGGCAGCAACCATACTTGAGTTAAATGTTTTTGCAAAGAAGGACAAACACAAGTCCACAAGCTTATTCACTTCACGCAAATCTCTGTAATGTTCAGAAATTTTATCACTCTGTGTTAAATTCCCTTCCCGCCGTATCACCTACCTCTTGCCCGCACTGCGCACTTTGCAAACCTTTAGCCTTCCTGCATAACTCCTTACCGCAATCTTAAATCTCCGCCAATGTGATATCTAGTGGGACCCTCAACCTATATGCATTACAAAATCCGATGTATTTCCGCTTTCCTTACCTTTTGCATTTTCGCACTTCCCAGCATTTAGCGCGTCGCAATTGGGATGCTATATGTTTAAGTCTTAGCTCATCGCAGTTATTTGTTTTAAGCTGCAATGCGATAGTGCCATCGCATATCACAATCGAAAGTATTTAATTTTTCTCGTTATTGTGCCAAGTTAAAAGTTCCACCGTGCAAAATGTTAAATGCCGCGACGTGCAATTTGCAATAAGTATCGCCATCGCACATCGCATTGCACAAGCCCAAATGGATAGCACCCAAGTTAAGTTTTGACATCGCCGAAGTATGATATGCAATGTGGGCGCGGATGCGATGAAGTTTCAAGACCGAAACCTGAAGGATTTCAAGTCCGACATACGAAACTATGTGCATTGTTTTTATGAAGAAATTTCCTTTTATGGAAGAAGGACAATTTTGTAGTTTATCGTCCTGTCCAACATTGAATTGCATCTAATTGTAAAGCTCTGCCATTTTCTATCAAGTAGGATGTTTTCATATGTTTGTAAGGAGACAAAAAAGATGTAGGAAAACCTACTGAAGCAAAAGAATGAAATAGAAAATTTCTCTGTTTTTATCTCTATGCGTGGCTTTGTAATTTTGTGCAACTATGCACTCATTGTTTTTATTTAATTTTTGCATTCTGTGTAAACTTTGTATTGAGGGAAAATCATTTTCCCTTGTTATTCTAAATTTTACAACATGGTATCAGAGCATTAGAAATTTTAACATGGTATCAAAGCATTAGACATTCTAACATGGTATTAGAGCGAGTTTAATCTCTCAGTGAAAGAAAGTGTTCTTCACTGAAGAGTTGAAAGTTTGTTTTGAGAAGCGTATTCTCCAACAGTGAGTTCTCCAGCAGTGAGAAGGTTCTTGTTTACACAGTGAAAATGGCAGCAGCAAGCACAAGCTTGACAAATCCACAAATATCACAGTTTAATAGGAAGAATTGTGATTATTGGGCTATTACAATGAAGGCCCTATTCTCCTCACAAGATATTTGGGGTTGTTGGAGAATGGATTCCAAGAACCAGCAGATGTAGCAACATACAATGCTTTGACACAAGCAAAAAGAGATTTGTTGAGGGACAATAAGAAGGACTCCAAAGCCCTCTTCTATATTTTCCAAGCAGTGCATAAAAGTATTTTCCCAAGGGTTGCAACAGCAGCAAAGTCCAAGTAGGCATGGGATACCCTCTAGAAAATGTACCAAAGCATGGCAAAGGTGAAGACAACATAACTACAAATGCTGAGAAGAGATTTTGAAACATTATGTATGAAAGAGTCTAAGAATATAGACTCATTCTTTACACATGTGATTGGGTTGGTTACCAAAATCAGGTCTCATGGTGAGACACTTGAGGAAAGGAGCATAGTTGAGAAATTTTTAAGAAGTCTGTCATCAAGGTTTGATACCATAGTTGTGGCCATAAAAGAGACAAAGCATCTTTCATAGTTTTCAATGGATGAGCTTCATGCATCACTGATATTTCATGAGCACAGACTGAGCAGAGCAACAAACTCCTCATTGGAGCATGCATTCAAGACACAAGTGTATTTTGTTCATTAGGGGAATTTTGAGGTCTAAAATGGGCCTCCTAAGGAAATTATAAAATAATAGTGGAAATAATAAAATAAGATTTGATAACATCATCAAAATTTAGAGGGGAAAAAGGAAAAACTACTTTTCAACTTGTATTTTCAACTTATCTCCCAAATTTTTCAATAAAATTTTTAGTGGGAGTACTTGTTGGATGCAAAATTTAATTCCTCATCCAAGGAGTATCCATGTTATATACTTTCGATGGACCCTGCTACACGAAAAATGAGAAAGACATGAAAAATGTGATTGCAATCACGTTTTTTAATGTATATCTCATTTTTCATGTAGCAAGGTCCATATAAAGTATGTAACATGGGTACTCTTTGGATGAGGAATTAAATTTTGCATTCAATGAGTACTCCTACTCGAAATTTGAGTAAAAACTTTGGGAGATAAGTTGAAAATATGAGTTGAAAAAATAGTTTTATGATTTTATTATTTTTAATATTTTTACCCTTTTACTTAAAAAATGGTGAATCATACCCCATGGTTGACATCATCATCTTGAATCCTATTGGTTCTTATAAAATACATTTTTCTTATGAGGCCCATTTTAGACCTCAAAATTCCCCTAATGCAAGGTAGAGGTCGAGGAAGATCAAACTACCGAGGAAGAGGAAGAAGCCCACACAGAGGTGGAAGAAGCAGCCCTCCAAGCTCAAGTGGAAGGGACAAAAATCAAAACCTAAGTCAACGCTCAAGCCAGAATCAAGCACAAGGTCAAAGGTATGATAAATCTTAAGTTCAATGTCATTATTGTAAGAAGTATAGCCATTATGAAAATGAATGTAGAAAGAAGCAATATGACTTCGGTAGCAAACTTAGTGTAAATTTCACAAAGGAAAATCAGAACAGTGGTAGCATTTTTTTAGTTTGTAATGTAACTCAAGAAAAACAAGGAAATATATGGTTCCTAGATTTAGGTTGTAGCAACCACATGACTGGAAACATAGCAATGTTTTCCAATCTAGATGAAAGTGTGAAATCAAAAGTGACATTGGGGACTGATAAAAAGGTCTTTGTCATGGGAAAAGGAAGAGTAGACATACTAACAAAGAAGGGAGAGAAGAAGTTCATGCCAGATGTTTATTATGTCCCTAGCTTGAAGCATAACCTCATAAGCATTGAACAACTCATACAAAAGGGCTACAATGTATTTTTTAAAGATGATGTGTGCAAAGTAATGGATAAGCCTCCAAGTATATAACTCATTGCAAAAGTGCATATGACAAACAACAGGATGTTTCCTCTCAAGATGAGATCAGACTTGAAGGAAGAAGGTGTTATAGCAGTTGTCACACAAGAAAACTTCCAAGAAGAAGTCAAAGATGATAATTCGTTATGGCATTTAAGATTTGGTCATCTCAACTTCGGAAGTTTGAATTTGTTGCAAAGAAAATGCACGTTGAAGGGACTTCCACTCATAGAAAAGCCGGATAGCCTATGTGAAGGTTACATCTTGGGCAAACAACATAGAGAATAATTTCCAACAGGAAAGTTGATAAGGGAAAAATCACCTTTGGATATTGTCCACTCAGATTTATGTGGACCAATGCAAACACCATCATTTGGTGGCAGCCACTATATTTTGACATTCATAGATGACTACACAAGGAAGACATGGGTCTATTTTCTAAAACAGAAAAGTGAAGTGTTTGACCACTTTTGCCAGAACAAAGCTCTTGTTGAGAAGCAAAGTGGACACTACTAAAAGTGTTGAGGACTGACAGAAGTGGCGAATATATCTCAAAATACTACCTACGTTTTTTCAGGGAGCATGGAATTCACAATAATTTTACAACAAGGTATAAAACTCAGCAAAATTGTGTAGCAGAAAGAAAGAATAGGACCATCATGGAGATGGAAAGAATTATGTTGAAGGCAAAGCATTTGCCAAATGATTATTGGGCTGAAGCTGCCTCTTGTGCAGTGTATATTATAGATAGATGTCCAACCAAAAGTGTCATGAATAGAGTTCCTGAAGAATCATGGAGTGGAAGAAAGAAAATTTTCACTCACATGAGAGTATTCAGATGTGTGGCATATGCACATGTCCTGGATGCATTGAGGAAGGAGTTGGAAAACAAGGGGGAGAAATGTATATTTCTTAGATATAGTGATGAATCCAATGCATAAAAACTCTACAATCCATTAAGCAAGAAGGTAATAATAAGCAGATATGTTCATTTCATAGAAGAGGAGGCATGGAATGGAAGTTTAGAGAAGACAGTCAATGTGAAGACATGTATGTCACATGAAGACAAAGAGGAATTTACTGTAGCAAGTAATTCCTCAACAATGGCTCCTCCTCCACCCACACAAGCTTAGTAAAGCACACCGCAAGAAAGTAATAGAACAACATTGCGAAATCAAGGAAGTGCTTCTCCAGGCACATCACAAAGCTTTGCAACTCCATCTACTTCAAGCTCAACACCAAGCTCATCTTCAGCAAATATAAGAAGACCAAAATTCAGAAATTTAAGTGAAATTTATGAGAAAGAAGAAGTTGATAATAGTGTTGATTTGAATTCTTTATTTGCATTATTTTTTCATGTAGATGACCCAATACATTTTGAAGATGCAATCAAAGAAGAGAAATGGGTTGAAGCAATGAATGAAGAGATAGGAGCAATAGAAAGGAATGACACATGGGAACTAGTGGACCTTTCGCAAGGAAAATAAGTCATTGGAGGGAAATGGGTCTATAAGACCAACATTGAAGGCAAGATAGAAAGACACAAAGCAAGGCTAATTGTCAAAGGCTACAAGCAGCAACATGGAAGAGACTATGAGGAAACCTTTGCACCAGTCGCAAGGATGGAGACAATGTGGACAGTGTTGTCAATAGAAGCAAAATAGAAATGGAAAGTGTATCAAATGGACGTGAAGTCAGTATTCTTGAATGGAGTGTTGAACAACCTCCTGGCTATGAGGTAGAAGGCTGAGAATACAAGGTGTGTAAATTGTGGAAAGCTCTTTATGGGCTGAAGCAAGCACTACGTGCATGGTACATCAGGATAGATGCTTACCTGATGGACAATGGGTTCGAAAAATGTGATGGTGAACCTACTCTCTACATCAAAGAAAATGATGGTAAGATTATTATTGTTGTTTTATATGTAGATGATTTGATTTTTACAAGCATTGATGATTCTCTTATCGCTAATTTTAAAGCAGTCATGAAAAGTTAGTTTGAAATGAATGACTTGGGGTTGCTAAGATATTTTTTGGGAATAGAAGTGAAGCAAATATAAAATGGGATTTTTATCTCTTAATAAAAGTATGTTGCAGAGATTTTAAAAAGGTTCAATATGTAGAACAACAAGCCAACACCAACTCCAACCATCATGGGGTTGAAGTTGAGCAGGGAAGATTGCAACAGCAATGTCAATCTGAAATTATACAAAAGCATGGTTGGCAGCCTAATGCATTTGATTGCAACTAGAACTGATATAATGTATGCAGTTAGTTTGGTGTCAAGGTTCATAGAGACACCCAAGGAGACACATTGGTAGGCAACCAAAAGAATTTTAAAGTATGCTAATGGAACGAAGGAGTATGGTGTTCTATACTCCGCAACTAATGATTTTAGGCTTATTGGTTACACTGACAGTGATTGGGATGGAAGTGTTGATGACAGAAAGAGCACATCAGGATATGTTTTTCATTTGGGTTCGGGAGCCATTTCATGGGCTTCCAAAAAGCAGCCAATAGTTTCATTGTCGACAGCAGAAGTTGAGTATGTCACCGCAACAGCAGCAACATGTCAAGAAGTTTGGATGAGAAGAATGTTGTGGGACTTATGTCATGAACAAGACAAAGCAACCACAATATTTTATGATAACAGATCAACAATTTCACTATCAAAGAACTTTGTTTTCCACAAGAGGAAAAAGCATGTAGATGCTAAATATCATTTCATAAGAGAATTAGTAAACACTAGTGAAGTTGTGTTACAACATTGCAGGTCAGAGGAACAGTTTGTAGACATCTTCACAAAGCCATTAGCACATAATTTTTTTTTTTTTTTTTTATCTTAGAGAATGTTTGGTAATGGTCAGTGGCGGTGGTTGTGATTAAGTGGGAGTGTTGGAAATTACTCCCAAACATTGAATTGAATAAACAAGCAACAACCATACTTGAGTTAAAGTTTTTTGCAGAGAAGGAAAAGCACAAGTCCGCAAGCTTATTCACTTCACGCCAATCTCCGAAATGTTTAGAAATTGTACCCAACCATCACTCTGCGTTAAATTCCCTTCCGCCATATCACCTATGTCTTTCCCCCATTGTGCACTTCACAAACCTTAAGCCTTTCCACATAAATCCTTACCGCAATATTAAGTCTCTACCGATGTGATACCTGGTGGGACCCTAAAACTATACGCATTACCGAATCCAAAATCAAACCCTTGTATTTCCCACTTTCCTTAACTTATGCCTTTTCGCACTTCCCAGTGTTTAGTGCATCACAATCGGCAAGTTATATTTTTAAGTATTAGCTAATCGCAGTTGTTTGTTTTAAGTTTCAATGCGATAGTGCCATCGCATATCGTAATCGTCAGTGTTTAATTTTTCTTGTTATTGCGCCAAGTTAAAATTTCTACCGTGCAAAATGTTAAATGTCGCAACATGCGATTTGGGATAAGTATTGCCATCGCACATCGCATTGCGCAAGCTCAAATGGATAGCACCCAGGTTAAGTTTTGAAATCGCCGAAGTATGATATGTGATGTGCGGACGGATGTGATGAAGTTTCAAGACTGAAACCTAAAGGACTTCAAGTCCGACGTACAAGACTCTGTGTGTTGTTTTTATGAAGAAATTTACTTTCACGGCAGAAGGATGATTTTGTAGTTTACTGTCCCGTCAAGCATTGAATTGCATTTAATTGTAAAGCTCTGCCATTTTGTATTAAGTAGGATGTTTTTCATATGTTTGTAAGGAGACAAAAATGATGTATAAAAACCTATTGAAGCAAAAGAATGAAATAGAAAATTTCTCCGTTTTTATCTCTGTGTGTGGCTTTGTAATTTTGTGCAAATGTGTTGTCATTGTTTTTATTTAATTTTTGCATTCTATGTAAAGTGTGTATTGAGGGAAAATCATTTTCTCCTGTTATTCTAGGTTTTCCAACATGGTATCAGAGAATTAGAAATTATAGCATGGTATCAGAGAATTATACATTCTAATCAGGATCAAAACCATCCTTGGGAAAAAGCTCCCACATCATCAATGGTTTCAAAACCATCCTTGTGAAAAAAACTTCCACATCATCACTTGTTTCAAGAGTTGGTTCTCTTCAATGCCTCCGATCATCAGTATTGACAACTCATAGGCTACCATTCAAGGCCATATATTAGGTACATAATCTGTTAGATAGATTAATGGTGAACGAATTTCCTTCTTGGAGGTGGTAGGTCATGGTTTCTATCTATCATTATCAAGCAGAACAAGAAACCGTTGCACATAAACATCAATCGTTCCCGATTACCGAATCCTTGGGAAAATTGCCTCTTATCATGGATTTTTTGTATACATTATATGCTTCATTATCGCACCATCCCTTGTCTTTCCTACCACAAGACCTCCTCAGTACTAGGGTTGTCTCCGCCTATGATTGCCTTGCCCATCACGCTGCTCATGCTCAACATCTCGGGCAGCGCAAAGCACATTCTCCTGAAGGGATTGCATGGAAAAAAATTTCTTTTACGAGATGCTATTTGTGTTATATAATTCAAATTTTATTGATTTGATTGTTGGAAGTTACATGATTAAATACAATTAAAACCATTAATTATAAATATGTTAATTTTAACTCACACGATTTTTGTAATCATATATAAATGGAAATAGAGATAGAAAACCTTGTTAAGCATGTTAGCCCCTAGTAAGTTATCGAATTCTATAGGTATGCCTAGGTGATAGGGAATTATAGAGGTAGATTTAAGTGATGGGGCATGTACATACCTTAATACCTTGATAGCCTAGTTAAAAACTTTAAGATGTGGGGTAGTTTTTAAGACGTGGGGTGAGTGGGAGGGGCCATGGTGAGGTGTAGGACCTAGTTGTTGGTGTTCGGATATGAACAATGTTCACCTCTTTTTCCACATAAATTATCAACCCGAGGGCATTGGTTATTTCAAGGCTAACGACAAAGTATATGCAGGAACAAGCACATGACCTGTTGTAGATCACAGGTTTAATCCATAAACACACAAACTACTGTAACAACAATTATACGGATTGCAGAATTAAAATAAATTCACAGAAATTAAAGAATTAACTGTAATAGCGGTAATAAAATAACACTAAAAACATAAAAACAATGCAAGAAAGGAAAACACAGCACCTGATCAGAAGAGTGGGCCCAACTCTCTGATCAGGGCTACGGTAAACTCACAAATTACAAAAGAAACAACAAGATGTTGTGCATTCAATTAATGACAAAATAAATTGTTACAAGATCTGTAGCTAAGGGGGCTTAACCTCGATTCACAGCCCACAAGCCTCTTTATACAAATGTCCTGGAATCCTCGATTCCCCCCAGAGACTCAATAATTACAAAAATATATTTTATTACAACAACAACCTAGTTGCCCAGAAGGAGACCGTAAAAAGGCCCCAAATAACGCTGGTATAAACAGAGTCTGTTATGCTGTAACAACAAATGAGAATAGTGCTGGAAATTATCGTTGTTCCATGACTCATGGCTGCAACGGTCCCGTTTTGGCCGAATATGTAGAAATATCAGAGTTAATATATAAAAGGTTAAAACGTCCATGAAAATTCCTTCAATAATCAAATATCCCATGAAGATAAGGAAGGGGTTTTACCTCATGCGTTAAGAACAATAATGGTTCAAAGAGATAAAAAGATATGGTAAAATAGGAGAGGAAAGTATATAAATCTAGTACGCAACATCTCCCCCCAACTAGTCTATCTGCATGTCCTCATGCAGCTCGTTGTCTCATCAGATCTAGATTGGACCGACTATGAATGGCATGAAGTTGTGTGAGATCATACTCTTTAGCCATTTTCGTCCCTGGTGGTTTATATACTTCTATCAAAACAACATCCTTCCACCAATATGGATTGACATTGTATGCAGGAGTATATTGCTCGGCTGGCAACCAGATAGGGGGAAATTGAAACCTCAATCCCATCCATCTGACCCCACAGGTATGAGCGCATGCTACGAAACGTGGCATTCTCTCTAGAGCCCATGCAAAGTTGGGTGCCCCAAATGGTTCTCATTCTCTGATGGTTGAGGATGACAACATCCACCTTTTCTGACAACTTTCCAGCGCTTCCTTATGAAACATCGTAATCTGGCCGACACATAGGTCAACACACCATTTATGGGTTACCAACATGTGTTCTTTATGGCCCTCAATATGTAGAAATATATAATGCTTGTTATAAATGTTTGAGGACTGGCCATGCTCTTTCCTCATCATTAATGGCCTTCTGACTTGGTTTTACTTAAATGTATCCTAGGCCTTTCTCCACTTAATCTGATTGATGGTATAAGAGGTGAAAGCTCTTAAATGAATGTCCTCCATGAATGTAATGGGGTTAAAAGACTGATCATTCCTTAATTAATACCCATGCATGTAGAGCTTTCACATTAAGTGTTGTCCTATAATATCATGAATTTTTAAAATACGGATAAATTGAATGGGGTCCTCAATTTCATACCAAATCTCCTTATATATACTTTCAAGACAAAAGAAAAGAAATTGCTCATGAGGGAATAAGGCATCGCTATGTGCAGGAGGTCTGCAAGCCATTAGCTATTGTGTCAGGTAGAACATCTTCTCCTTATCTTTTTGCAGCAGCTGCACTTGTTCTTCCAATTCATCTATTTTGGCCTTCTATTTAGCTTGCTTTAGTCGCGCCTTATATAACTGATCCATTGATCCAGGTGGATTAACATAAGTACAAGTACAAGTAGCTCAGCATAGAGGGCTCAAAAATAAAAGTGTTCAGATTGTTATCGAACTAGCTTCATGTTGTAAATCTCGTCTTTCTGAAGCCAACGGCGCAGACGACACTCAATTCCAAGTCCGTATGAAGGAGTTAGGAGCGGTCAAAGTTTTGGTTTGACTTGGTGCCTGGGTAGCCTTAAGGAGGACGCAAATTGGACCAAACCAGGCCACCGGATTCCGGCAAGCTCAGGCTATATTCCGGGCGAAATTGTTGCCTAGACAATTTGTCTCCTTTGGTCCAAAACCGAATTTTAAAAAAAAAAACGCATATTTTTTTAATAAAACAATTTTATATTAAAAAAAGGTGGCGGGGCCACCAATCCCACCAACAATTTTATATTAAAAAATAGTGGCGAGGCCACCAATCCCGCCACTCGACCAACACATGTGGTCCCACAGGCCGTGAACCCCGTGGTCCACTCCATATGGCACCATATATATATGGGCCGGCAGGGATTGAACCTGCCCGGCCTCAAAGGTTGGCCCAACTCATAAAAAATGAACACTCCAGTCCCTTAATACGTGCGTTAACCACCATGCCACGACTACAACGAAGGTTGCAGAGGGTACGGGGCGGGCCGCCCAATGCAGGTCCGACCCCCCTAAAATTATTATTGTAGTTTTTCAAGAAATGCGGTGGGGTTTAATAAAGAGAAGGCACACTCACATCAAAACCGAAATCGGACTTTTATCGAGGGGGCGGGGTTTGACCACCCGACCTCCTCACTCATATTGTGGATCTTTAACCAACATGCCAACGGTGGCACTTGGGTAATTCCGCCCACAATTGTTTATATAAACTTGACTTCTAAGAAGTGCGCCATGCCATGGAGGAGCGGGAGAGCGCACACGGTTTTAAAGGTTTAATATTATTTTTTATTGCAGGTGCAGTGGAACCATGAGCCAGAAAAGAGGCAGGTGGAACCCTGATTGACGCCAAATTTTAGGAGGGTGAAATTTTGACTTTGTCCAAATGGGACAAATTTTATATCATATTAGCACTACTCGATGCCACAAGTCTGATGGCGTGCTCAGTTTCTACATCTGAGTTTTCAAATTTTCAGCCACTTTTTGGAAGTGGGTTATGCAGGTGTCAGATTTTCGCATGTGAGCAGTGGTTTTCACCTTTTTTGACGCCACAAGATTGATAGTGTTTTCAGATTTAGCCGCAAAGCAACTCAACCTTCAGCAAATGGCAGCTTGAGGTATATGATGTGGATTCCATGTACTTCTTTATTTATTTCTCTTTTAAATGCATTATGTCTTGTAGATCCCGGTTGATACATGAGTCATGGGATCTTGCTTTGTGTTGTTATTGATGTACTTTTAGCTATGGATTTGTGTCATGTTTGAGTCCCTTTTATGCCACATTGGCGGGATGCTCCTTTTCATATGTGTATTGTTGAGATCCCTTGTTTGCCAAGATTGGCAGGATACTCTTATTTATTACATATCAGCTATGGTCATACTGATAGGAGTCTTTCTTTATGTATGAGAGTTCTGCAGTGGAACATCTCTTAAATAAGTCAAGCCACTCTTGCGTGAGGGAAATTTTTCCTTGTATGTCATAGGAAAGCACATCCATGTACATCTTTTTCTTACAACACATAATGTAGTGGCCTACACCATCTTGACATTGCGGCCCGGAGATGTAGTCCCTCCTAGACGAACTCCGTCATCAAACGACGTGTTCTTATGATTGCTGATCTTTTTCATTTATGTCCCTCTTATTTACAACTACAATTTTTTATTTCAGTTCTTTAACATCTTAATTAAATGCAATTCTATTTATCAGCCGAAGTAAAAGGTCTTGGTTAAGGGTATCAAGAATTTACCCTGGATCAAGTGGTATCAGAGCAGGTATTCTTGCTGATTGAATTTCAGGCATGAAAAATGAATGTTTGCTAAGTTGAGCCATGGAGAATGTCAAGAACATGTACGGAACCATGCTCAGGGTGTTTTAGAAAGCGGACAAATTGTACGAGGCTTACGAAAAACAAGCAGCAGAGAACGAAGAATTGAAGACCCTCCTACACAAAGAGAAGGAGGACAAACAACAGTTGCAGCTTCAGTTGCAAGCCACAACAGAAGCGTGGGAAGATTGGAAGTGCAACAATGAAATTCTGCAAGCAGATCAAGATGCCTTGAAGGCGTTCCTACATGAAGAGAAGGAGGAGAAGCAGTAGTTGCAGCTTCAGTTGCAAGCCACGACAGAGGCGTGGGAAGATTTGAAACGCAACAATGAAACTCTTCAGAGAGATCATGATGACTTACAAGAATTCCTACAAAAAGAGAAGGAGGAGACACAACAGATGCAGCTTCAACTAAAAGCCATGTCAGAGGCATTGACGGAAGTGAAGAGCAACGAGGGCTTACAATAGCTTTCTTCATCTGTTTTGCAATCAACACCTAAGGTAAACAGTGTTGATTTTTCTTCAGTTTCTTCACACGATATAATTTCAGTTGGAAGTGTGGAGATACCCCTCACAGGTACCGGCATGAGACTCCTCACCAAAATGGGGTACAGAGGAGGAGGACTTGACATTCGTGACCAAGGCATAACCGAACCATTGGAGGTTGTGCAACGACCTCGTTATGCAGGTTTGGGGTACACTGGCGAAGGATGTTCGAAGGATATCAAGGGAAAACAAATAATGATGAACTCTCCAAGGAAGAGGAATGATGGGGACACTTTGCCATCATTCCACGACAGTGCACATTGCATTGAAGGAACTGAGGCGAGCTCCCATCACCATGATCGCACCAGAGACCACCCCAGAAGGTATACTAAGTCTAATTATTCCAGAGTGCATTTTGACTATAAGAATGTTGATAACCATGGTCATAAAATATGGCATTGTAAAACTTGTTATTTTTGTGGTTTAAATAACCATGTGATTTCTGAGTGCTGGAAGAGGATGGTAGCACAAAGGAGGAAGAGGCACGAAAAGCCTTCTCCCCAACAGGAAAAGAAATCAGTTAAGCAGGTTTGGAGGAAAAATAATTTTTGCACCCATTGCAACTGAAGTGGCCACCAAAGAGCCACATGCTGGAAACTTTATCCAGAGCAGCACCTTAAAGACAAAGCGCCCGTGCAAACACCAGTCGAAAGAGCTGATCGACAAGCAAGTTCGCCACAAGGAAATGATCCACTCGTTTTAATAAAGGAGAAGTGGTTCTTCTAGATTGTTTTTTCTAGAGATTTTAAGCTTGTTATGGCCATGCTTGTAAGTCATTTGTCGCATTTTTATTATGAAAGTGATGATGTGTTTCCATCACTCGTTTAAGTGACCATGACATTTTTTTGGTCTTTTTTTATAAGTCAAGTGTTAGATCTCTTTCATGTAAAAGTGATGATGTGTTGCCATCAATTCGAGACGAGAAGATTATTTTTTTGTCATGTGCTATGAGTCATTTGATGCATTTCTTTCATGTAAAAGTGATGAGGCGTCTTTCCATCACTTTGAAATGCGACGATGAGGTTTGTAATTTTGTTGAGGTATGATTTCCATTTTGTTGTAAGCTTGACCATCGAGTACATGTTATAAAATCGTGGCAAGTATGGAACTATTTGGGTCATTGTTGGTCACATTGAGAATGTAATTTTCGTTGCAGCTTTAGGCAGGTGTTGGCATTCCGATTCCGAATTATGTGAGGTGAAGGAGTCTTCAAGGGATGTGCCTTTTTAGACATTTTCATTTCCACGATTGCAGGTGATGTCTTTGCATCTCGATTCCGAAGTACGTGAGGTGAAGGAGTCTTGAAGGGATGTGCCTTTTCAGACATTGCATTGCAGCAGTTGCAGATGATGGCTTTGCATCTTGATTCCAAAGTACATTAGGCGAAGGAGTCATGTGGGGATGTGCCTTTCAATGACATTTGCAGACAGTTGATGATAGGTAAAGCTTGATGCTTTTGGAGGACCAAAATTTCCTCAGTGGGGAGGATTGATCCAGGTGGATTAACACAGGTACAGGTATAAGTAGCTCAGCACAGAGGGCTCAAAAATCAAAGTGTTCGGATTGTTATCGAACTAGCTTCATGTTGTAGATCTAGTCTTTCTGAATCCAACGACGCATATGACACTCAATTCTGAGTCCGTATGAAGGAGTTAGGAGAGGCAAAAGTTTTGGTTTGACTTGGTGACTGGGCAGCCTTAAGGAGGACGCAAATTGGACCAAACCCGGCCACCAGATTCCGGCAAGCTCAGGCTATATTCCGGGTGAAATTGTCACCTAGTCAATTTGCCTCCTTCAGTCCAAAACCAAATTTTTCAAAAAAAAATGCATATTGTTTTAATAAAACAATTTTATATTAAAAAAAGGTGGTGGGGCCACCAATCCCGCCACCCGACCAACACATGTGGTCCCATAGGCCATGAACCCCGTGGTCCACTCCATATGGCACCATATATATATGGGCTAGCAGGGATAGAGCCTACCTGGCCTCAAAGGTCGGCCCGCTCCACGGGCGGCCCAACGCATAAAAAACAAACACTCTAGTCCATTAATACATGCGTTAACCACCATTCCATGACTACAACAAAGGCTGCGGAGGGTACAGGGTGGGCCGCCCAATGCGGGTCCGACCACCCCTAAAATTATTATTGCGGTTTTCAAGAATGCGGCGGGGTTTAATAAAGAGAAGGCACAATCACATCAAAACCGAAATCGGACTTTTATGGAGGGGGAAGGTTTTGACCACCCGACCTCCTCACTCATATTGTGGATCTTTAACCAACATGCCAACAGTGACACTTGGGTAATTTCACCCACAATTGTTTATATAAACTCGACTTTTCAGAAGTGCGCTAGGCCATGGAGGAGCGGGAGAGTGCGCATGGTTTTCAAGGTTTAATATTATTTTTTATTGCAGGTGTAGTGGAACCATGAGCCAGAAAAGAGGCAGGCGAAACCCTGATTGAGGCAAAATTTCAGGAGGGCGAAATTTTGACTTTGACCAAATGGGACAAATTTTATATCGTTTCAGCACTACTCGACGCCACGAGTCTGATGGCATGCTTAGTTTCTACATCTGAGTTTTCGATTTTTCAGCCACTTTGGAAGTGGGTTATGCAGGTGTCAGATTTCCGCATGTGAGCAGTCGTTTTCAACTTTTTCGACGCCACCTTTTTCGACGCCACAAGATTGATGGTGTTTTCAGATTTAGTCGTAAAGCAACTTAGCCTTCAGCAAATGGCAGCTTGAGGTATATGATGTGGATTCCATGTACTTCCTTATTTATTTCTCTTTGAGATGCATTATGTCTTGCAGATCTCGGTTGATACATGAGTTGTGGGATCTTGCTTTGTGTTGTTATTGGTGTACTTTCAGCTATGGATTTGTGTCATGTTTGAGTCCCTTTTATGCCACATTGGTGGGATGATCCTTTTCATATGTGTATTGTTGAGATCCCTTGTTTGCCAGGTTTGGCGGGATACTCTTATTTATTACATATCAGCTATGGTCATACTGATAGGAGTCTTTCTTTATGTATGAGAGTTCTGTAGTGGAACATCTCTTAAAGAAGTCAAGCCACTCCTGCGTGAGGGAAAATTTTCCTTGTATGTCATAGGAAAGAACATCCATGTACATATTTTTCTTACAACACATAATGTAGCGGCCTACACAATCTTGACATTGAGGCCCGAAGATGTAGTCCCTCCTGGACAAACTCCTTCATCAAACGACGTGTTCTTATGATTGCTGATCTTGTTCATTTATGTCCCTCTTATTTACAACTACAATTGTTCATTTCAGTTCTTTAACATCTTAATTAAATGCAATTCTATTTATCAGCCGAAGTAAAAGGTCTTGGTTAAGGGTATCAAGAATTTACCCTGAAGCAAGTGGTATCAGAGCAGGTATTCTTGCTGATTGGATTGCAGGTGTGAACAGTGAACGTTTGCTAAGTTGAGCCATGGAGAATGTTAAGGACATGTATGAAACCATGCTCAGGGTGTCCGAGAAAGCGGACATATTGTATGAGGCTTATGAAAAACAAGCAGCAGAGAATGAATAATTGAAGACCCTCCTACACAAAGAGAAGGAGGACAAATAATAGTTACAGCTTCAGTTGCAAGCCACAACAGAAGCGTGGGAAGATTGGAAGCGCAACAAGGAAATTTTGCAAGCAGATCAAGATGCCTTGAAGGCGTTCCTACATGAAGAGAAGGAGGAGAAGCAGCAGTTACAGCTTCAGTTGCAAGCCACGACAGAGGTGTGGGAAGATTTGAAATGCAGCAATGAAACTCTTTAGAGAGATCATGATGCCTTAAAAGAATTCCTACAAAAAGAGAAGGGGGAGACACAACAGATGCAACTTCAACTAAAAGCCATGTCAGAGGCATTGACAGATGTGAAGAGCAACGAGGGCTTACAACGACTTTCTTCATCTGTTTTGCAATCAACACCTAAGGTAAAAAGTGTTGATTTTTCTTCAGTTTCTTCACATGATATAATTTCAGTTGGAAGTGTGGAGATACCCATCACAGGTACCGGCATGAGACTCCTCACCAAAATGGAGTGCAGAGGAGGAGGACTTGGCATTCGCGGCCAAGGCATAACCGAACCATTGGAGGTTTTGCAACGACCTCGATATGCAGGTTTGGGGTACACTGGTGAAGGATGTTCGAAGGAAATCAAGGGAAAACAAATAATGATGAACTCTCCAAGGAAGAGGAATGATGGGGACACTTCGCCATCATTCCACAGCAGTGCTCGTTGCAGTGAAGGAACTGAGGCGAGCTCCTATCATCATGATCATACCAGAGACCACCCCAGAAGGTATACCAAGTCTCATTATTCTAGAGTGCATTTTGACTATAAGAATGTTGATAACCATGGTCGTAAAATATGGCATCGTAAAACTTGTTATTTTTTTGGTTTAAATAACCATGTGATTTCTGAGTCCTGGAAGAGGATGGTAGCACAAAGGAGGAAGAGGCATGAAAATCCTTCTCCCCAACAGGAAAAGAAATTAGTTAAGCAGGTTTGGAGGAAAAATAACTTTTGCACCCATTGCGACTGAAGTGGCCACCAAAGAGCCACATGTTGGAAAGTTTATCCAGAGCAGTGCCTTAAAGACAAAGCGGCCGTGCAAACACCAATCAAAAGAGCTGATCGACAAGCAAGTTCGCCACAGGGAAATGATCCACTCGTTTTAATAAATGAGAAGTGGTTCTTCTAGATTGTTTTTTCTAGAGATGTTAAGCTTGTTATGGCCATGCTTGTAAGTCATTTGTCGCATTTTTATTATGAAAGTGATGATGTGTTTCCATCACTCGTTTAAGTGACCATGACATTTTTTTGGCCTTGTTTTATAATTCGAGTGTTAGATCTCTTTCATGTAAAAGTGATTATGTGATGCCATCAATTCGAGACATGAAGATATGTTTTGGTCATGTGCTATGAGTCATATGATGCATTTCTTTCATGTAAAAGTGATGAGGAGTCTTTCCATCACTTCGAAATGCGACGATGAGGTCTGGTCTTGTAATTTTGTTGAGGTATGATTTCCATTTTGTTGTAAGCATGACCATAGAGTACATGTTATAAACTCGTGGCAAGTATGGAACTATTTGGGTCATTGTTGGTCACATTGAGAATGCAATGTTCGTTGCAGCTTTAGGTAGGTGTTGGCATTCCGATTCTGAATTATGTGAGGAGAAGGAGTCTTCAAGGGATGTGCCTTTTCAGACTTTTTCATTTCCACGATTACAGGTGATGTCTTTGCATCTTTATTCCGAAGTTCGTGAGGTGAAGGAGTCTTGAAGGGATGTACCTTTTTAGACATCGCATTGCAGCAGTTATAGATGATGGCTTTGAATCTTGATTCCGAAGTACGTCAGGTGAAGGAGTCATGTGGGGATGTGCCTTTCAATGACATTTGCAGACAGTTGATGATAGGTAAAGATTGATGCTTTTGGAGGACCAAAAGCTCCTCAGTGGGGAGGATTGATCCAGGTGGATTAACATAGGTACAAGTACAAGTAGCTCAGCACAGAGTGCTCAAAAATCAAAATGTTCGGATTGTTATTGAACTAGCTTCATGTTGTAGATCTCTTCTTTCTGAATCCAACGACGCAGACGACACTCAATTCCAAGTTCGTATGAAGGTGTTAGGAGCAGTCAAAGTTTTGGTTTGACTTGGTGACTGGGCAGCCTTAACGAGGACACAAATTGGACCAAACCCGGCCACCGGATTCTGGCAAGCTCAGGCTATATTCTAGGTAAAATTGTCACCTAGTTAATTTGCCTCCGGGCCAAAACCGAATTAAAAAAAAAAACGCATATTGTTTTAATAGAACAATTTTTATTAAAAAAAGGTGGTTGGGCCACCAATCCTGCCACCCGACCAACACATGTGGTCCCACGGGCCATGAACCCCGTGGTCCACTCCATATGGCACCATATATATATATGGGCCAACAGGGATCGAACCTGCCCTGCGTTAAAGGCCGGCCCACTCCACGGGCGACCCAACTCATGAAAAAGAAACTCTGTAGTCCGTTAATACATGAGTTAACCACCATGCCACGACTACAACGAAGGCTGCGGAGGGTACGGGGCGGGCCGCCCAATGCGGATCCTGCCCCCCTTAAAATTATTATTGCAGATTTTCAAGAAATGCGGCGGGGTTTAATAAAGAGAAGACACAGTCACATCAAAACCGAAATCAGACTTTTATGGAGGGGGCAGGTTTTGACCACCTGACCTCCTCACTCATATTGTGGCTCTTTAACCAACATGCCAACGACGACACTTGGGTAATTCCGCCCAAAATTGTTTATATAAACTCAACTTTTGAGAAGTGCGCCAGGCCATGGAGCGGGAGAGTGTGCACGGTTTTCAAGGTTTAATATTATTTTTTATTACAGGTGTAGTGGAACCATGAGCCAGAAAAGAGGTAGGTGGAACCCTGATTGAGGCCAAATTTCATGAGGGTGAAATTTTGACTTTGTCCAAATGGGACAAATTTTATATCGTTTCAGCACTACTCGACACCACGAGTCTGATGGCATGCTCAGTTTTTGCATCTGAGTTTTTGATTTTTCGTCCACTTTTGGAAGTGGGTTATGCAGGTGTCAGATTTCCGCATGTGAGAAGTCGTTTTCACCTTTTTCGACACCACAAGATTGATGGTGTTTAAAGATTCAACCGCAAAGCAAATCATCCTTCAGCAAATGGCAGCTTGAGGTATATGATGTGGATTCCATGTACTTCTTTATTTATTTCTCTTTGAGATGCATTATGTCTTGTAGGTCTCGGTTGATACATGAGTTGTGGGATCTTGCTTTGTGTTGTTATTGATGTACTTTAAGCTATGGATTTGTGTCATGTTTGAGTCCCTTTTATGCCACATTGGTGGGATGCTCCTTTTCATATGTGTATTGTTGAGATCCCTTTTTTTCCAGGATTGGTGGGATACTCTTATTTATTACATATCAGCTATGGTCATACTGATAGGAGTCTTTCTTTATGTATGAGAGTTCTGCAGTGGAACATCTCTTAAAGAAGTCAAGCCACTCCTGCGTGAGGGAAATTTTTCCTTGTATGTCATAGGAAAGCACATCCATGTACATCTTTTTCTTACAACACATAATGCAGTGGCCTACACCATCTTGACACTGAGGCCCAGAGATGTGGTCCCTCCTGGACGAACTTCGTCATCAAATGACGTGTTATTATGATTATTGATCTTGTTCATTTATGTCCCTCTTATTTATAGCTAAAATTGTTCATTTTAGTTCTTTAACGTCTTAATTAAATGTAATTCTATTTATCAGCTGAAGTAAAAGGTCTTCGTTAAGGGTATCAAGAATTTACCCTGGATCAAGTGGTATCAGAGCAGGTATTCTTGCTGATTGGATTGCAGGCGTGAACAGTGAACGTTTGCTAAGTTGAGCCATGGTGAATGTCAAGGACATGTACGAAACCATGCTCAGGGTGTCCAAGAAAGCGGACATATTGTACGAGGCTTACGAAAAACAAGCAGCAGAGAGCGAAGAATTGAAGACCCTCCTACACAAAGAGAAGGAGGACAATTAACAGTTTCAGCTTCAGTTGCAAGCCACAACAGAAGCGTGGGAAGATTGGAAGCGCAACAATGAAATTATGCAAGTAGATCAAGATGCCTTGAAGGCGTTCCAACATGAAGAGAAGGAGGAGAAGCAGTAGTTGCAACTTCAGTTGCAAGCCACGACAGAGGCGTGGGAAGATTTGAAATGCAACAACGAAACTCTTCAGAGAGATCATGATGCCTTAAAAGCATTCCTACAAAAAGAGAAGGAGGAGACACAGCAGATGCAGCTTCAACTACAAGCCATGTCAGAGGCATTGACGGAAGTGAAGAGCAACGAGGGCTTACAAAAACTTTCTTCATCTATTTTGTAATCAACACCTAAGGTAAACAATGTTGATTTGTCTTTAGTTTCTTCACACGATATAATTTCAGTTGGAAGTGTGGAGATACCCATCACAGGTACCGGCATGAGACTCCTCACCAAAATGGGGTACAGAGGAGGAGGACTTGGCATTCGTGGCCAAGGCATAACCGAAACATTGGAGGTTGTGCAACGACCTCGTTATGCAGGTTTGGGGTACACCGGCGAAGGATGTTCGAAGGACATCAAGGGAAAACAAATAATGATGAACTCTCCAAGGAAGAGGAATGATGGGGACACTTCACCATCATTCCATGGCAGTGCACGTTGCAGTGAAGGAACTGAGGCGAGCTCCCATCATCATGATCGCACTAGAGACCACCCCATAAGGTATACTAAGTCTCATTATTCCAGAGTGCATTTTGACTATAAGAATGTTGATAACCATGGTCGTAAAATATGGCATCGTAAAAATTGTTATTTTTGTGGTTTAAAATTTTCACAGAGTTTTTTGTGGTTTAAATAACCATGTGATTTCTGAGTGCTGGAAGAGGATGGCAGCACAAAGGAGGAAGAGGCATGAAAAGCCTTCTCCCCAACAGGAAAAGAAATCAATTAAGCAGGTTTGGAGGAAAAGGAAATTTGCACCCATTATGACCGAAGTGGCCACCAAAGAGCCACATGCTGGAAACTTTATCCAAAGCAGTGCCTTAAAGACAATGCGCCCGTGCAAACACCAGTCGAAAGAGCTGATTGACAAGCAAGTTCACCACAGGGAAATGATCCACTCATTTTAATAAATGAGAAGTGGTTCTTCTAGATTGTGTTTTCTAGAGATGTTAAGCTTGTTATGGCCATGCTTGTAAGTCATTTGTCACATTTTTATTATGAAAGTGATGATGTGTTTCCATCACTCGTTTAAGCAACCATGACATTTTTTTGGCCTTGTTTTATAAGTCGAGTGTTAGATCTCTTTCATGTAAAAGTGATGATGTGTTGCCATCACTTCGAGATGTGATGATTATGTTTTGGTCATGTGCTATGAGTCGTCTAATGCATTTCTTTCACGTAAAAGTGATGAGGAGTCTTTCCATCACTTCAAAATGCGACGATGAGGTCTGGTCTTGTAATTTTGTTAAGGTATGATTTCCATTTTTTTGTAAGCTTGACCATCGAGTACATGTTACAAACTCGTGGCAAGTATGGAACTATTTGGGTCATTGTTGGTCAAATTGAGAATGTAATGTTCGTTGCAGCTTTAGGTAGGTGTTGGCATTCCGATTCCGAAGTACGTGAGGTGAAGGAGTCTTCAAGGGATTTCCGCGATTGCAAGTGATGTCTTTGCATCTCGATTCCGAAGTACGTGAGGTGATAGAATCTTGAAGGGATGTGCCTTTTCAGACATCACATTGCAGCAGTTGCAGATGATGGCTTTGCATCTTGATTCCGAAGTACTTCAGGTGAAGGAGTCATGTGGGGATGTGCCTTTAAACGACATTTGCAGACAGTTGATGATAGGTAAATCTTGTCGCTTTTGGAGGACCAAAATCTCCTCAATGGGCAGGGTTGATCAAGGTGGATTAACATAAGTACAAGTACAAGTAGCTTAGCACATAGGGCTCAAAAATCAAAGTTTTCGAATTGTTATCGAACTAGCATCATGTTGTAGATCTCATCTTTCTGAATCCAAGGGTGCAGACGACACTCAATTCCGAGTTCGTATGAAGGAGTTAGGAGCGATGAAAGTTTTGGTTTGACTTGGTGATTGGGTAGCCTTAATGAGGACGCAAATTGGACCAAACTCGGCCACCGGATTCTGGCAAGATCAGGCTATATTCTAGGCGAAATTTTCGCCTAGTCAATTTTCTCCTTCGGTCCAAAATCGAATTTAAAAAAAAAAAAACACACATTGTTTTAATAAAAAAAATTTATATTAAAAAAAGGTGGTAGGGCCACCAATCTTGCCACCCGACCAACACATGTGGTCCCACGGTCCGTGAACCCCGTGGTCCACTCCATATGGCACCATATATATATGGGCCAACAGGGATCGAACTTCCCCGGCCTTAAAGGTCGGCCCGCTCCATGGGCGGCCCAACTCATAAAAAAAAAACACTCCAGTCCATTAATACATGTGCTAACCACCATGCCACGACTACAACGAAGGCTGCAGAGGGTACGAGGTGGGCTGCCCAATGCGGGTCTGGCCCCCCCTAAAATTATTATTGCGGTTTTTCAAGAAATGCGGCGGGGTTTAATAAAGAGAAGGCATAGTCACATCAAAACCGAAATCGGACTTTTATGGAGAGGGCGGGGTTTGACCACCCGACCTGCTCGCTCATATTGTGGATCTTTAACCAACACGCCAACAGTGGCACTTGGGTAATTTCGCCCACAATTGTTTATATAATCTCCACTTTTCAGAAGTGCGCCAGGCCATGGAGGAGCGGGAGAGCGCGCAAGGTTTTCAACGTTTAATATTATTTTTTATTGCAGGTGCAGTGGAACCATGAGCCAAAAAAGAGGCAGGCGGAACCCTGATTGAGGCCAAATTTGAGGAGGGCGAAATTTTGACTTTGTCCAGATGGGAAAAATTTTATATCGTTTCAGCACTACTCGATGCCACGAGTCTGATGGCATGCTCAGTTTCTGCATCCGAGTTTTCGATTTTTCAGCCACTTTTTGGAAGTGGGTTATGCAGGTGTCAGATTTCCGCATGTGAGCAGTGTTTTTCACCATTTTTGACGCCACAATATTGATGGTGTTTTCAGATTCAGTCACGAAGCAACTTAGCCTTCAGAAAATGGTAGCTTGAGGTATATGACGTGGATTCCATGTACTTATTTATTCATTTCTCTTTGAGATGCATTATGTCTTGTAGATCTCGGTTGATACATGAGTTGTGGGATCTTGCTTTGTGTTGTTATTGATGTACTTTCAGCTATGGATTTGTGTCATGTTTGAGTCCCTTTTATGCCACATTGATGGGATGCTCCTTTTCATATGTGTATTTTTGCGATCCCTTGTTTGCCAGGATTGGCAAGATACTCTTATTTATTACATATCAGCTATGGTCATACTGATAGGAGTCTTTCTTTATGTATGAGAGTTTTGTAGTGGAACATCTCTTAAAGAAGTCAAGCCACTCCTGCGTGAGGGAAATTTTTCCTTGTATGTCATAGGAAAGCACATCCATGTACATCTTTTTCTTACAACACATAATGCAGCGGCCTAAACCATATTGACACTGAGGCCCGAAGATGTAGTCCCTCTTGGACAAAATTCGTCATCAAATGACGTGTTCTTATGATTGATGCTCTTGTTCATTTATGTCCCTCTTATTTACAGCTACAATTGTTCATTTAAGTTCTTTAACGTCTTAATTAAATGCAATTCTATTTACTAGCCAAAGTAAAAGGTCTTGGTTAAAGGTATCAAGAATTTACCCTGGATCAAGTGGTATCAGAGCAGGTATTCTTGCTGATTGGATTGCAGGTGTGAACAGTGAACGGTTTCTAAGTTGAGCCATGGAGAATGTCAAGGACATGTACGAAACCATGCTCAGGGTGTCCGAGAAAGTGGACATATTGTACGAGGCTTATGAAAAACAAGCAGCAGAGAACGAATAATTGAAGACCCTCATACTCAAAGAGAAGGAGGACAAATAACAGTTGCAACTTCAGTTGCAAGCCACAAGAAAAGCACGGGAATATTGGAAGCGCAACAAGGAAATTCTGCAAGCAAATCAAGATGCCTTGAAGGCATTCCTACATGAAGAGAAGGAGGAGAAGTAGCAGTTGCAAGCCACGACAGAGGCGTGGGAAGATTTGAAATGCAACAACGAAACTCTTTAGAGAGATCATGATGCCTTAAAATCATTCCTACAAAAAGAGAAGGAGGAGACACAACAGATGCAGCTTCAACTAAAAGCCATGTCAGAGGCATTGAAAAAAGTGAAGAGCAACAAGGGCTTACAACGGCTTTCTTCATCTGTTTTGCAATCAACACCTAAGGTAAAAAGTGTTGATTTTTCTTCAGTTTCTTCACATGATATAATTTCAGTTGGAAGTGTGGAGATACCCATCATAGGTACCGGCATGAGACTCCTCACCAAAATGGAGTGCAGAGGAGGAGGACTTGGCATTCGTGGCCAAGGCATAACCGAACCATTGGAGGTTGTGCAACGACCTCGTTATGCAGGTTTGGGGTACACTGGTGAAGAATGTTCGAAGGACATCTAGGGAAAATAAATAATACTGAACTCTCCAAGGAAGAGGAATGATGGGGACACTTCGCCATCATTCCACGGCAGTGCACGTTGCAGTGAAGGAACTGAGGCGAGCTCCCATCATCATGATTGCACCAGAGACCACCCCAGAAGGTATACTAAGTCTCATTATTCCAGAGTGCATTTTGACTATAAGAATGTTGATAACCATGGTCGTAAAATATGGCATCGTAAAACTTGTTATTTTTGTGGTTTAAATAACCATGTGATTTCTAAGTGCTGGAAGAGGATGGTAGCACAAAGGAGGAAGAGGCACGAAAAGCCTTCTCCCCAACAGGAAAAGAAATCAGTTAAGCAGGTTTGGAGGAAAAATAACTTTTGCACCCATTGCGACCGAAGTGGCCACCAAAGAGGCACATGCTGGAAACTTTATCCAGAGCAGCGCCTTAAAGAAAAAGCGCCCGTGCAAACTCCAGTTGAAAGAGCTGATCGACAATCAAGTTCGCCACAGGGAAATGATCCACTCGTTTTAATAAATGAGAAGTGGTTCTTTTATATTGTTTTTTCTAGAGATTTTAAGCTTGTTATCGCCATGCTTGTAAGTCATTTGTCGCATTTTTATTATGAAAGTGATGATGTGTTTCCATCACTCATTTAAGTGACCATGACATCTTTTTGGCCTTGTTTTATAAGTCGAGTGTTAGATCTATTTCATGTAAAAGTGATGATGTGTTGCCATCAATTCGAGACGTGAATATTATGTTTTGGACATGTGCTATGAGTCATCTGATGCATTTATTTCATGTAAAAGTGATGAGGAGTCTTTCCATCACTTCAAAATGCGACGATGAGGTCTGGTCTTGTAATTTGTTGAGGTATGATTTCCATTTTGTTGTAAGCTTGACCATCGAGTACATGTTATAAACTCGTGGCAAGTATGGAACTATTTGGGTCATTGTTGGTCACATTGAGAATGTAATGTTCATTGCAGCTTTAGGCTAGTGTTGGCATTCCGATTCCGAATTATGTGAGGTGAAGGAGTCTTCAAGGGATGTGCCTTTTCAGACATTTTCATTTCCGCGATTGCAGGTGATGTCTTTGCATCTTGATTCCAAAGTTCGTGAGGTGAAGGAGTCTTGAAGGGATGTGCCTTTTCAGACATCGCATTGCAGCAGTTGCAGATGATGGCTTTGCATCTTGATTCCGAAGTACGTCAGGTGAAGGAGTCATGTGGGGATGTGCCTTTCAACGACATTTGCAGACAGTTGATGATAGGTAAAGCTTGATGCTTTTGGAGGACCAAAAGCTCCTCAGTGGGGAGGATTGATCCAGGTGGATTAACACAAGTAAAAGTACAAGTAGCTCAGCACAGAGGGCTCAATAATAAAAGTGATCGGATTGTTATCGAACTAGCTTCATGTTGTAGATCTAGTCTTTCTGAATCCAACGACGCAGACGACACTCAATTCCAAGTCCGTATGAAGGAGTTAGGAGTGGTCAAAGTTTTGGTTTGAATTGGTGACTGGGAAGCCTTAAAGAGGATGCAAATTGGACCAAACCCGGCCACCGGATTCCAGCAAGCTCAAGCTATATTCCGAGCGAAATTTTCATGTAGTCCACCAATCCCGCCACGCAACCAACACATGTTGTCCCATAGGCCGTGAACCCTGTGGTACACTCCATATGGCACCATATATATATGGGCCAGTAGGGATCGAACTTGCCCGGCCTCAAAGGCTGGCCCGCTCCACGGGCGGAACAACTTATAAAAAACAAACACTCTAGTCCGTTAATACATGAGTTAACCACCATGCCACGACTACAAATAAGGCTGTGGAGGGTATAGGGCGGATCGCCCAATGTGGATCTGGCCCCCCCTAAAATTATTATTTCAGTTTTTCAAGAAATGCGAAGGGGTTTAATAAAGAGAAGGCATAGTCACATCAAAACCGAAATCAGAATTTTATGGAGGGGCAGGGTTTGACCACCCGACCTCCTCACTCATATTGTGGATCTTTAACCAACACGCCAACGACGTCACTTGGGTAATTCCGCCCACAATTTTTTATATAAACTCAACTTTTCAGAAGTGTGCCAGGCCATGGAGGAGTGGGAGAGCGCACAAAATTTTCAAGGTTTAATATTATTTTTTATTGCAGGTGTAGTCGAACCATGAGCCAGAAAAGAGGTAGGCGGAACCCTGATTGAGGCCAAATTTCAGGAGGGTGAAATTTTGACTTTGTCCAAATGGGACAAGTTTATATAGTTTTAGCACTACTCAATGCCACGAGTTTGATGGTGTGCTCAATTTCTGCATCTGAGTTTTTGATTTTTCAGCCACTTTTTGGAAGTGGGTTATGCAGGTCTCAGATTTTCGCATGTGAGCAGTTGTTTTCACCTTTTTCGACGCCACAAGATTGATGGTGTTTAAAGATTCAGCCAAAAAGCAACTTAGCCTTCAGAAAATGGCAGCTTGAGGTATATGATGTGGTTTCCATGTACTTCTTTATTTATTTCTCTTTGAAATGCATTATGTATTGCAGATACCGGTTGATACATGAGTCGTGGGATCTTTCTTTGTGTTGTTATTGATGTAATTTCAACTATGGATTTGTGTCATGTTTGAGTCCCTTTTATGCCACATTGGTGGGATGCTCCTTTTCATATGTATATTGTTGAGATCCCTTGTTTTCCAGGATTGGCGGGATACTCTTATTTATTACATATCAGCTATGGTCATACTGATAGGAGTCTTTCTTTATGTATGAGAGTTTTGTAGTGGAACATCTCTTAAAGAAGTCAAGCCACTTCTGCGTGAGGGAAATTTTTCCTTGTATGTCATAGGAAAGCACATTCATGTACATCTTTTTCTTACAACACATAATGCAGTGGCCTACACCATCTTGACACTGAGGCCCAGAGATGTGGTCCCTCCTGGATGAACTCCGTCATCAAACGACATGTTCTTATGATTGCTGATCTTGTTCATTTATGTCCCTCTTATTTACAACTACAATTGTTCATTTCAGTTCTTTAATGTCTTAATTAAATGCAATTCTATTTATCAGCCGAAGTAAAAGGTCTTGGTTAAGGGTATCAAGAATTTACCCTGGATCAAGTGGTATCAGAGCAGGTATTCTTGCTGATTGGATTGCAGGCGTGAAAAGTGAACTTTTGCTAAGTTGAGCCATGGAGAATGTCAAGGACATGTACGAAACCATGCTCAAGGTGTCCGAGAAAGCGAACATATTGTACAAGGCTTACGAAAAACAAGCAGCAGAGAACAAAGAATTGAAGACCCTCCTACACAAAGAGAAGGAGGAAAATTAATAGTTGCAGCTTCAGTTGCAAGCCACAACAGAAGCGTGGGAAGATTGGAAGTACAACAATGAAATTTTGCAAGCATATTAAGATGCCTTGAAGGAGTTCCTACATGAAAATAAGGAGGAGAAGCAGCAGTTGCAGCTTCAGTTGCAAGCCACGACAGAGGCGTGGGAAGATTTGAAATGCAACAATGAAACTCTTTAGAGAGATCATGATGCCTTAAAAGCATTCCTACAAAAAGAGAAGGAGGAGACACAACAGATGCAGCTTCAACTACAAGCCATTTCAGAGGCATTTACGGAAGTGAAGAGCAACGAGGGCTTTCTTCATCTATTTTTTAATCAACACCTAAGGTAAACAGTGTTGATTTTTCTTCAGTTTCTTCACACGATATAATTTCAGTTGGAAGTGTGGAGATACCCATCACAGGTACCGGCATGAGACTCCTCACCAAAATGGGGTACAGAGGAGGAGGACTTGGCATTCATGGCCAAGGCATAAACGAACCATTGGAGGTTGTGTAACGACCTCATTATGCAGGTTTGGGGTACACCGGTGAAGGATATTCGAAGGACAACAAGGGAAAACAAATAATGATGAACTCTCCAAGGAAGAGGAATGATGGGGACACTTCGCCATCATTCCACGGCAGTGCACGTTGCAGTGAAGGAACTGAGGTGAGCTCCCATCACCATGATCGCACCAGAGACCACCCCAGAAGGTATACTAAGTCTCATTATTCCAGAGTGTATTTTGACTATAAGAATGTTGATAACCATGGTCATAAAATATGGCATCGTAAAAATTGTTATTTTTGTGGTTTTATTAACCATTTTATTTCTGAGTGCTGGAAGAGGATGGCAGCACAAAGGAGGAAGAGGCAGGAAAAGCCTTCTCCTCAATAGGAAAATAAATCAGTTAAGCAAGTTTGGAGGAAAAGGAACTTTTGCACCCATTGTGACCGAAGTGGCCACCAAAGAGCCACATGCTAGAAAATTTATCCAAATCAGTGCCTTAAAGACAAAGTACTCGTGCAAACACCAGTTGAAAGAGCTGATCGACAAGCAAGTTTTCCATAGGGAAATGATCCACTCGTTTTAATAAATGAGAAGTGGTTCTTCTAGATTGTTTTTTCTAGAGATGTTAAGCTTGTTATGGCGATGCTTGTAAGTCATTTGTCACTTTTTTATTATGAAAGTGATGATGTGTTTCCATCACTCGTTTAAGCGACCATGACATTTTTTTGGCCTTGTTTTATAAGTTGAGTGTTAGATCTCTTTCATGTAAAAGTGATTATGTGTTGCCATCACTTCAAGACGTGATGATTATGTTTTGGTCATGTGCTATGAGTCGTATGATGCATTTCTTTCATGTAAAAGTGATGAGGAGTCTTTCCATCACTTCGAAATGCGATGATGAGGTATGGTCTTTTAATTTTGTTGAGGTATGATTTCAATTTTGTTGTAAGCTTGACCATCGAGTACATGTTATAAACTCGTGGAAAGTATGGAACTATTTGGGTCATTGTTGGTCACATTGAGAATGTAATGTTCGTTGCAACTTTACATAGGTGTTGGAATTCCGATTCCGAAGTACGTGAGGTGAAGGAGTCTTCAAGGGATGTGCCTTTTTAGACATTTGGATTTCCGCAATTGCAGGTGATGTCTTTGCATCTCGATTCCGAAGTACGTGAGGTGAAGGAGTCTTGAAGGGATGTGCCTTTTAAGACATCGCATTGCAGCAGTTGCAGATGATGGCTTTGCATCTTGATTCCGAAGTAATTCAGGTGAAGGAGTCATGTGGGGATGTGCCTTTCAATGACATTTGCAGATAGTTGATGATAGGTAAAGCGCTATGCTTTTAGAGGACCAAAAGCTCCTCAGTGGGGAGGGTTGATCAAGGTGGATTAACATAGGTACAAGTACAATTAGCTCAGCACAAAGGGCTCAAAAATCAAAGTGTTTGAATTTTTATTGAGCTAGCTTCATGTTGTAGATCTTGTCTTTCTGAATCCAAGGGCGCAGACGGTACTCAATTTCGAGTCCGTATGAAGGAGTTAGGAGCGGTGAAATTTTTGGTTTGACTTGGTGACTAGGCAGCCTTAAGGAGGACGCAAATTGGACCAAACCCGGCCACCGAATTCCGACAAGCTCAGGCTATATTCTGGGCGAAATTATCGCCTACTCAATTTGCCTCCTTCGGCCCAAAACCGAATTAAAAAAAAAAAAAACGCACATTGTTTTAATAAAACAATTTTATATTAAAAAAAGGTGGCGGGGCCACCAATCCCACCACCTGACCAACACATGTGGTCCCACAGGCCGTGAACCCTGTGGTCCACTCCATATGGCACCATATATATATGGTCCAGCAGGGATCGAACCTGCCTGGCCTCAAAGGCCGGTCCGCTCCACGGGCGGCCCATCTCATTAAAAAAAAACACTCCAGTCCATTAATACATGTGTTAACCACCATGCCATGACTACAACGAAGGCTACAGAGGGTACGGGGCGGGCCGCCCAATGCGGGTCTAGCCCCCCGTAAAATTATTATTGCGGTTTTTCAAGAAATGTGGTGGGGTTTAATAAAGAGAAGGCACAGTCACATCAAAACCGAAATCAGACTTTTATGGAGAGGGCATGGTTTGACCACCCGACCTCCTCACTCATATTGTGGATCTTTAACCAACACGCCAACTATGGCACTTGGGTAATTCCGCCCACAATTGTTTATATAAACTCGACTTTTCAGAGGTGCACCAGGCCATGGAGGAGCGGGAGAGCGTGCACGGTTTTGAAGGTTTAATATTATTTTTTATAGCAGGTGCAGTGAACCATGAGCCAGAAAAGAGGCAAGTGGAACCTTGATTAAGGCCGAATTTCAGGAGGGTGAAATTTTGAATTTGTCCAAATGGGACAAATTTTATATCGTTTCAGCACTACTCGACGCCATGAGTCTGATGGCATGCTTAGTTTCTGTATCTGAGTTTTCTATTTTTCAGCCACTTTTTGGAAGTGGGTTATGTAGGTGTCAGATTTCCGCATGTGAGCAGTCGTTTTCACCTTTTTCGATGCCACAAGATTGATGGTGTTTTTAGATTCAGCCGCAAAGAAACTCAGCCTTCAGCAAATGGCAGCTTGAGGTATATGATGTGGATTCCATGTAATTCTTTATTTATTTCTCTTTGAGATGCATTATGTCTTGCAAATCCAGATTGATACATGAGTCGTGGGATCTTGCTTTGTGTTGTTATTGATGTACTTTCATCTATGGATTTGTGTCATGTTTGAGTCCCTTTTATGCCACATTGGTGGGATGCTCCTTTTCATATGTGTATTGTTGAGATCCCTTGTTTTCCAGGATTGGTAGGATACTCTTATTTATTACATATCAGCTATGGTCATACTGATAGGAGTCTTTCTTTATGTGTGAGAGTTTTGTAGTGGAACATCTCTTAAAGAAGTCAAGACACTCCTACGTGAGGGAAATTTTTCCTTGTATGTCATAGGAAAGCACATCCATGTACATCTTTTTCTTACAACACATAATGCAGTGGCCTACACCATATTGACACTGAGGCCCGAAGATGTAGTCCCTCCTGGACGAACTTCATCTTGACACTAATTGCTGATCTTGTTCATTTATGTCCCTCTTATTTAAAGATAAAATTGTTCATTTCAATTCTTTAAAGTCTTAATTAAATGCAATTCTATTTATCTGCCGAAGTAAAAGTTCTTGGTTAAGGGTATCAAGAATTTACCCTAGATCATCCATGTACCCTATGATGACTCTAGCGGCATGTTCTCGAACCCAAGTTGTTTCCATTTTATGGTCATTCGCAGCAGACTGCCACTTCTGGATCTCAGGGGCCAATACAAATTCTGGACCTTCAAACAACTCTTCAATCGGGCCGATCTGGGTGGCTACAGAGGAGACCTCAAATTTTGGCTTTATTGCCCTCCATTTGTATATTTTTACCTTCTTTTTCAGCCGGTAAACTTGCCTTTTCAAATCCCGAACCTCCTTTTTCAGTCTCATGGTTTCACTGAACTGAAACTGATACCTCTTCTTAAGAGGTAACCTTCTTTTCTCACACTGTTCAATCCATTATTGTTTAACAATAAATTCAGTTTTTGGGTCTATGATAGGCCCAGGAGGCAGCAGAATGCTGCCAGTATTCTCAGTGGATTCTCTCATTAAGCCTTTCTGGCTGGGCTCCTTATCTTCAGGGGCTTCTTTCTCTATATTCCCTTTGCGGACCCCTACCGCCTGGTCGACATTTTCAATGACCACTTTGTGTTCTGGTTTCTCCACAGGAGTTCTATCTTCTTTGCAAGCCTCTAAGTGCTCCAACAGAGGTTCGATAGTGACTGGGCCAATCTTGGCCATGTCAACAAATTTAAGAACTGGTGGGACATCTACTTCCTCTGTTGATCGTTTGGGTGAGCGGAATCCCCTTGCCCCTCTAGGCATCATGGAATGGAACGTAGAGCGGGGGATAGACTCATCATCCTCATTTTCAGCTTGAAATGGAACTTCACACATTATTACCGCAATTGGAGTCAATGCTGGTTCTTGTGGAGCAACATCGATTCCGCAGCTTGGTTCCTTTCTATCCTCTCGCTCTTTGTTCATCATTTCTTCTTCTAGTGTCGATACTGTTTCTTGTGGAACAGTATCGACCTCCTGGTTTATTGCTTCTCTACCTTCATGTTCCTCATGAAATTCCTCTTTTTCCACAGTCGTTACTATTTCTTGAGGGACAACGTCTATTTCGCAGGCTGACTCCTCATGTTCTAGCCGAATTGGGGGTGGTTCTTGTGTAGCACCCCCACTCGTATCAATATCAATATTTTCTTGGGCAGGTGATGCTTTTTCTTGCAAAACAATATCACTAGCCATTCCTCTGTCTGCAGTTTCAATCCCTTGTTCTTCAATAACAAAAGTCGATGACTGTATGATAGTCCTAAATTCCTGCACGATGTCCATAATCTCTTCATCTGTGGGCTCTTCAAGTGAGGCAAGTTCTTCTGTGGAAACCTCAATTGTGTCGCCAATTACTTCCTCCATTCTCATTTCTTCGGGTTCCTCTTGATCAATCATCATTTTCACTTCTTCGGGTTCCTCCTGATCAACTTCCATTTCTATTTCCTTTAGTTCCTCTTGATCAATTCCTTTCGAATCCAGACCAACCAGAGAGACTAGTTCCTCTTCTCTAGCAGCAATAATGGCTGCTACCTCTTCTTCTGAGGACCCACAGAGTTCCGCTCAGCAGACCCGAAGCCTATTTATTGCATGCACGAACAATAATCGCACCAATCCCTGGTTGGAAAGCACTGCTGGCATTCGGCACGAATGTCGAGTAGCCTGTGCCATGTGTTGCAGCTGTTTCAATAGGAAGAAGGGCATGTTTAAGGCATGCACCTGAGCCTGAGGAAATCGAAGGTGCTTTAGAATTTTAAAATGGTACTTAAACAGAGTTGTGGCTTGGCCTTCGCAAGTTGTGTATTTTATTACGAAACCTGCAAATTCATTCTAAGGATATGGCACAGTCCTGTGCTCATATCCTCTGCCCATTTGAACGACACTTTCCCCTGCCTGCAAGAACAATTTAGGAAATTTTGGGAGAGAAACTCTCTGTGCAAACCATTGCTGCCCAATATTGTCTCAGCTCGCTAACCTCTATAATTACCTCTTCTATGACAGGAACCTCCAGACCTCTGACCCACGAGTATCCTCGTCCAAATTGAGTGTGAAATCCATTGTGATTCCCCTATCAAACCCCTGCAATCTGTCAAAGTAGGTATCCCACCCTGCATCGATAAATATTTTCCATACCTTTGGGTTGCTGCAGACTGAAGCTGTGTTTTCAAGCTCATGCTGCACAACCAGCCCACCCATACCGTGGAGACTTGTAGCAGCACTTCTTGTAATAGAAAATCGTTGGGCGAAGAGGTGGATACCAAATTCGGAAAAACAACATGGTGAAAATGAAAGTTGGTAGCGGTAAATATGGATGGTAATTCTCAGAAACTGAGAAAAATCATAAAAGAATATGGTAAGTGTGATGAATAAAAATAATAATTATTTTGTATGGAGTGGAAAAGACATATTACGGATCCCAATACATATTAAATGATTACAACAAATGTTGATGGGGATCGTAAGGTGTACCTATGCACGGACTGTCAGAATGATTTATGAGGTAATTATTACGTCGTCCTTGACTATGATGACACCCCCCCCCCCCCAACTTAAATTTTTTTTTTCTGCGGCATTAAAATATTCACATGGGATATTTAATTAAATCGGTAAAAGTCACGTGGAGGCATACTTGACGGCCTACCTGGACGATGTGACGGTTGGTAGGATGATGGCGCAGTAATGATGCAGATGGAGTAACAACAGTACGAGTAGCAGCATCCGGAGTAATAGCATCCGGTGTAATAGCATCTGGAGTAGCAGCATAGAGTAGCAACATCAAAGTAACAACAGTGCAAGTAACAACATCCGGCATAGCAGCATCTGGTGTACCAGCATCTAGAGTAACAGCATCAGAGTAACAGCGGTACGAGTAACAACATCTAGTGTAGCAGCATTTAGAGTAACAGTAGTGTGAGTAGCAGCATCCGGAGTAACAGCATCCGGTGTAGCAGAATCGATCAAGGAGTAATAACATCCAGTGTAGCAACATCGATCAAGGAGTAACAACATCTGGTATAGCAGCATCTGGAGTAACAACAGTGCGAGTAGTGGCATTCGGAGTAACAACAATACGAGTAACAACATCCGGTGTAGCAGCATCAATCAAGGAGTAATAATATCGAGTAGCAGCATCCGATGTAACAACATCATGAGTAGCAGCAACCGAGTAACAGCATCATGAATAACAACAACCGAGTAACAATAGCACGAGTAGTAGCAACCAAGTAACAACATCATGAATAGCAGCAACCGAGTAACAACACTATGAGTAGCAATAACTGAGTAACAACATCACAATTAGCAGCAACCGAGTAGCAGCACCATGAGCAACAACAACCGAGTAACAAAACTATGAGTAGCAGCAACTGAGCACCATGAGTAGCAACAACTGACACTTCAAAAAAAAATTCTTTGATTTTCACTCGTTAGTAGTAACTCGTGCAAAAAAACAACAAGATAAAACATAATTCTTTATTCTTCTTCTTCTTATATATATATATATATATATAATTAATTTTTTTAATTAATTTTTATTTATTTATTTATTTTATAACAAGGGTGCAGAGGAAGAGTTTTCTGCATTGATGACCTTCAAACCAAATTTCTCAAAGAGGTGTTTGATAAAAGCATCCTTAGAGGTCGGGAAATGGTACAATCTCAAGCGATGTCCATTGAATATAAATGAAGCACATGTATCATCAATTGTAACTAGCCCGATGTTCCATTATCAAATACAACATCCACCTCGTAAGGTCCCATCCAATGAGTGCAAAGCTTTCCCTTAAAATCCTTAAAGCAAGAGTCATAAAGTAGTGCCCAATCTCCAATTTGAAACACCTTATTTTTAATAAACTTATCATGTCATTTCATTCTCTATTGTTGAATAGCAGTAGTTCTCTGGACAACCATTGAACGAATTTCATCTAGTTCATTAAGATGGGCCAATCGGTGTTTCTGGGCATCTGACAGATCCAAATCGACTTCAAGAGCTGTTCTGAGCGTATTGATTTCAAATTCTATTGGAAACAACAAGGATTTCCCATAAACCAGCTCGAATGGTGAGAACTCGGTTGTATTTCACCATGTTGTTCTGTATGCCCAGAGAGCTTAAGGAAGCTTCTGAGCCCAATCATGATGATGGTAAGCCACATTTTTTGTCAAGATGTTTTCCAATGTCTTGTTTGTGCTTTCCATTTGTCCATTTACCTGGGGGTGGTATGGAGATGTCAGTCTGTTCTTGACCCCATATTTCTGCATGAGCCTTGCTATCATGTGTGATGTGAATTATGCTCCTCCATCTGAAACAATCTCCCTTGGAGTACCATAACGAGCAAAAATTTCTTCAAATGGAAAAATCTGAGACCACCTTCTCTGTTGCTTTAGCAATAGCTTTGGCTTCCACCCACTTAGTCACGTAATCAGTACAGACCAAGATGTGGAATTTTTGCTGGGAAGGTGGGTTAAAGGGTCCAATGAAGTCAATAGCCCATTTCTCAAAAGGCTCGAGGACTACTTGTGCCTGCAAAGTCATTTCATCAGCTCGACTGGGCTGTCCCATACGTTGGCAACTATCACACCTCCTAACATACTTATGTGCATCACGAAAGATAGAAGGCCAGTAATATCCCATTTGTAGCACCTTATGGCCTGTTCTTTTCTATGCAAAATTCCATTCACAAGGGCCATCATGGGCAGCTTTAAATATCTCATAAATATGATCCTCAGACATACAGCGCCAGATATTCTTATCTGCTCCTGTATGAAAAAGGTACCCTGCCATCCAAGAATATCGGGCACTCTGATGAATAATTTTTCACTGTTCCCTGTATGAAAAATGAGAAGGAACTTTCCCTGTAGCAAGATAGTTAGCAATATATGCATACCACGGAGGTTTAGTAGAAATTGAAAAAAGATGTTCATCGGGAAAATTATCTTCTATAGGTGAGCATTCATCATTGTTATCCATTCTAGATAGGAAATCAGCCACTACATTATCTTTTCCTAGCTTGTATATTATTTTAATATCAAATTCTTGAAGCAATAGCAAGCATATTGTAATACGGCCAGGAGTAATAGGTTTATTCATCAAATACCTGATTACTACGTGATCAGTATGGACAACAATAGAATACCCAATGATGTAGTGCCGGAACTTATTGATAGCATAAATGACAGCCATAAATTATTTTTCTGTCACCGTGTAATTTAATTCAACAGGAATTAAGTTCTTGCTGACATAGTAAATTTCATACAGTGTTTTGTCTACTTGCTATCCTAAAACAACCGCTACTGTTGTCTAAGAAGCATCGGTATGTACGTGAAACGGTAATTTCCAATTAGGTCCTCAGAGGATAGGAGCCATGCAAAGCAGCACTTTAATCTTCGTGAAAGCTATCTCACAATCTTCAGTCCATAATATTTCTGCATCTTTTGTTAGCAATTAAAAAGTGGATGTGCTATTTTAGCAAAATTTTCTATAAAGAATCTATAATAACCAGCACAACAAATAAATCTACATACATGTGCGGGTGTTTTGGGTACCGGGAAGTGTAATATTACCTCTACTTTAGCCGGATCAACTTGAATTCCAGCAGCTAAGAGAAAATGTCCCAATTCTACTCCTTCTTCCCTCATCATATGGCATTTGACTGTACTCAGAGATACATGGGTCTGCTTACATATTTTGAGTAATTTCTCTAGATTTTCCAATCCCTCCTCAAATGAGTTCCCATATGGAGTAAAATCATCCATATAGATCTTAACGCTATCATCAACTAAATCAGATAATATTCCCAAGCTTGTCCTCTGGAAGGTAGCAGGAGCATTACACAGGCCAAATGGGAGGACCCTGTATGCAAAGGTTCCCCAGGGGCATGCGAAAGTTGTTTTATCCTGGTCTTCTGAGGCTATTTGGATCTGGTTATATCCACTAAATTTGTCTAGGAAGGAAAAGAAATTCTTCCCAGCCAAGGTATCTAGGACTTGGTCAATGAATGGCAAAGGGAAATGGTCTTTTTGCGTTGCCTTATTTAGTTCCATGTAGTGTACATAGATCCTCCATTTACCATTCTTTTTGGGAACAATAACTAGCGGAGATACCCATTGACTATCTGAGATGGGGTAAATGAATCCTACATCCAATAATTTTTGTAATTCTTCATTGACAATGTTTTTTAGACCAGGGTTCATCCTCCGTTGAGGTTGTCTTACAGGGCAGAAATATTCCTTAATATAAATATGATGAGTACATAAATTGGTAGGGATCCCCTTCATGTCAGTATATTCCCAAGAAAAAGCTTCTTGATGATCTTGTAAGACTTTCAAAAGCTGTTTTGTTTGAAATTCGGATAGGTTTGGGTCGATATTAAGTGTTTTCCCTGGTTCAATCTCAATTGGAGTACTATCATGGAATGAGGTTACATGAATGTATTCAATGTCATCTTCTAGTTCAATGTTTTCCAGTGTCTCACAACTCATAGCAGATTATAGAATATGTCGAGTTGAATCAGAAACAAAACTGTAATCATTAATGAAAGTGTTAATGGCATCGTCCTCAGTTTTTGTTTTGAATTGAAGGGCCTGCCCAATAGTGAGGATTGTTCTAACATCTTCATTTTTAGTTTCAGGCTCCTCTACAGGTAGACATTTTTTACTGTGTAATGATTTTTCAGATGGGCTCGGTTCCGCAGGAGGATAAAGCTTACGATTATTTGTAACTGTCCCATTTGATATGATCATATGCCCAGATCGACACCCTATGTAGGTGTTTGAAGTTGCAAGCCAGGGTCTTCCTACGATCAATGGGTGACCACCTACTGAAGATCGGGTCTGTAATATAACGAGGTCCACCGAGTAATGCCATGAATCTACTGAAATGATTACATCCTCTAATTTCCCTACTGGTTTAATTGTGGACTTGTCTATGAGTTCCAGGATAGTAGGGGTTGGTTTGATGTTTCCAAGTCCTAATGTGTTCATTGTTTCAATAGTGATAATGTTGATGGCAGCTCCCAAATCTACCAGTACATTTTGGATTTCAACCCCATTAATCTGTACTGTTAGAATTAGGTTCCCAGGGTCTCCATATTTTACAGGGATGATCTTTCCTAACATGATATCAGATAGTCTGCCCATTACATGAATGGTTAATGGATCCTTAGGTTTCCTCCTTGGTTTCTTAGAGCAATATTCATTAAGCTTTTTTGCGTATATAGGTACATCCCTCATAGCTTTTAGTAGGGGTATTTTAACAAAGAGATTATGTAGTTCCCCTAGGAAGTCAAATTCTGCTTGAGGGTTTGGTTTACTCAAGGTCAGTCTTTCAAGATATGGAGGAGAAGTTGAATGACCTTGATTAGGAACAACTTGGGGAGGTGTATGATTTATTATGTTTTGGTCTTATTTCTCCCTCACTGTTCTCTGTTCTAGTTCTGTATCTTCACTGTCAAATTGTTCTGTAATAATAGGTGAAGTAGGCACATTTACTACCCAACCAGACTGTAGATTTATCTCATTGAGTCCTGTGGTAGAGATGCTATAAGACAGAAGGTTCATAGTGTCTTTTTGTTGGACCCCTTTATTATTCAGATTTGGGTTGGGATGGATAGGAAGCTGGGGTCTAATGGTTGGGTTTCCCGGGGGTACATTGGAGGGAAACTAAAGTTTCTGTTGAGGCATAGATTGGGGAAACTGTCCAATAGGAGAGGGTCCTCTCCAGGTCTAATTCCATGAAGGATTCAGACTAGCCTGGGGAACCCATTGTTGCCAAGGGGGATACTGATATTGAGACCACATAGCTGAAAACGGTGCAGATTGGGAACCCATATTAAAATTGTTAAAATACTAGGATGGGTCCTGAAACATACCTGGATTCATAGCTAGTGGTCGAGGCTGCTATGGCTTATTTTGCCCCATGAAGTACATATGGTCTACCACGCTTTCTTCACTTTCTCCTTGGAAAACTTCCTTCAGTCCGGGAAATGAAGGACATGATTTGGTCGCATGAGTCTATTCACAAATTGCACAAGCTTCCACCGTGTTCAATGAGCATTCCTTCAAAGGATGCTTCTTTCTACATTGTGGGAAGAATATGGCCATGGTCCTTTCCAACTTCATCTATTTATGTTTTTCTTGCGGAGTGTCCATCTAGGCTGAGAGTGTGCTCAGAATATTAGTCCTTAGGTTGTCTAGTATATTTCCAATTTCTGCTTTTGTAACCCCTCCATTGAAAGTCTTTGATGACCAAATTTCTTGTCCACTCCTTGCCGCCCCCCATGAAAACTTAATGCAATAATCATAGATAGTATCAAAGTCTTCTTTAGAAATATCCCCTTTGCCTACTATATTCAGAAGTTGCAGTGAGTCTTCCATAAGTGCTCAGAGAAGAATTATCTTCAGAATGTTCTTGTCCAGGTCAATATGTCCAGACCTCTGCAATATGCATTTAAATCGTTCTACACAGTCCTCCATGTTTTCATCCTCTTTTAGTGCAAATTTAAAGATTTCCTCCTTAATGTCATGGGATTTAACGTAATCTTGGTATTTCTCCAAGAAAACTTCTTTCATTCCTTCCCATGAGGTAATCGTACTCCCTCCTAAACCTATAAACCATCTCAGGGTTGTCCCCTTTGAGGTAGTAGGAAATATATTCAATTTCTGAGCATCAACAATATAGTCATATCCTCAACAAAAAATATCAAATTCAAAGAGGAATGTATCAGGGTCTTCATAAGAAAGGCCATGGAAACTAGGCAGAGTTGTTAAAGGGATGAGTCTCATTGGTGCATCACCTGTAACATTTCCAATGGGAAAATCAATAGAGGAGCTTACAGGTGCCATAAATACCCTCCAATGCTCACTTGGAATTTCGAATGGTTTTGTAGCTGGTATTTGGAGTGATTCAACTATAGGAGGTTGCACCATGCTCCCCTGGTCCCTCAGTGACTCAAAATATTTCAAGAATTCCTTTACCAAAGCTGAATTGTTTGATTCAGATGCAGGAATTTTTACAGTGCTACCTTGGTCTTAAGGGGATGAAAACCCTTTTAGAGGTTCTCCTTCTCAGTTATAATTGCTCAACTCTTCTGATCCCCTACTTGCTATTTCTTCCACTTCTGCTACTGATAAGGAAGTATCCTCCATTGATACCCTGTTTATTAAGTCTTCTTCCATAGAAAGAACACCTTCTAGTACCATGGATGGCACTGGTTTCTCCACAGACTTTCCTTCGGACTTCGTCTAAACTCTTACCCTGGCAGCAGCACGGGATGATGCTTCAGATCTAGATTTTTCAATAATCTCCTAAATCTATGTCTTCCTTCCCAGATCCTTTCCTTTCTTTAGGGGTCTTCCTCTGCCCCTCTTATTCATATCCTTGTTCATACAAATTGTGAATAGGTTTCATCAAAGTAACAACAATCGTTCAGGACCCGGAGCGGGAAAGATAGCTTCCTTCTTGGGATGAGAGAATAGATTCAAACAGACAATAAAAAAAATAAAATCGAAGTTCAAGACCTGAAGTAGGGTAATCAAATACCCTCCTCAGGACGAGAAGTTGGCCCAAAGAAAAGAAAATAAAAATGAAAAACTGGAAACTACGCCCAGGACTTAGGGTAGGGTTTCAAAATACCCTCCCCAAGATGAGGGATTAATTTTAATGAAAAATCAGAACAAAGCATAAAGAAAAACAACATGCCATGCTTAGGACTTGGAGTAGGGTAATAAATGCCCTCCACAGGATGAGAGATACATTCTACAGAAAAACAATAAAAAGCAGGAAAGAAAAACACAAAGCACTTATGCTCAGGACTTGAAGCAGGGTAATAAATTTCCTCCCCAAGATGAGAGATTGACCCTTAGATTTGTTTTAGATCTTGTTCTTGCACCTGTTAGCCTTCCCCGGTAACAACGCCAAAATGTTGGTGTTCGGATATGAACAATGTTCACCCCTTTTTCCACATAAATTATCAACCCGAGGGTGTTAGTTATTTCAAGACTAACGACAAAGTATATGTAGGAACAAGCACATGACTTGCTATATATCACATGTTTAATCCATAAACACACATACTACTGTAACAACAATTAGATGGATTGAAAAATTAAAATACATTCACATAAATTAAAGAATTAACTGTAACAATAGTAATGAAATCACAGTAAAAACATAAAAACAACGCAAGAAAGGAAAACGCAACACCTAATCATAAGAGTGGGCCCAACTCTCTGATCAGGGCTGCAGAAAACTCACGAATTACAGAAGAAACAACAAGATGTTGTGCATTTAATTAATGAAAAAATAAATTGTTACAAGATCTGTAGGTAAGGGGACTTAACCCCGATTCATAGCCCGCAGGCCTCTTTATACAAATGTCATGGAATCCTCAATTCCCCCTAGCAACTCAATAATTACAAAAATATATTTGTTGCAAAGACAACCTAGTTGCCTAGAAGGAGACCATAAAAAGGCTTGAAATAACGCTGGTATAAACAGAGTCTGTTATGCTGTAACAGAAAATGAGAATAGCGTTGGAAATTATAGCTGTTCCACAACTCATGGCGGCAACACTCCTGTTTTGGCCGAATCTGTAGAAATATCAGAATTAATATATAAAAAGGTAAAACCTCCATGAAAATTACTTCAATAATCAAATATCCCATGAAAGATAAGGAAAAGGGGTTTTACCTCATGCCTTAAGAACAATAATGGTACAAAGAGATAGAAAGATAGCGTAAAATGGGAGAGGAAAGTATAAAAATAAGGTACCCAACACTAGTTACTTACCCCAAATCATATTTAAAGGGGAAATGTTAATATAAACTTGAATTTTTAAAATAGATAATTAGTCAAATCAATTTAAGGTCAATCATAGTTTTTTTTGAGCTCATGGTTTTGGTAGTATATAATTTGTTTCCATGGATTTTTGATGTAATAAATACTTTAAATAGGTTTGAGTTGGTTTTAACCCTATACCAAAATTATCACAAATGAATTCTTAATGACAAAAAATAAACAATAGCGAGAGCATAAAACATAAAACATATACACATAGATTTTTCCCCTGGATACCAAATCCGGGACTATGAGCTTTATTTTTCATTATATTCCTTTTAGTGTTATAGCACAAACATACACACACACACACACATATACATGCCGAAGCATTCATAAACCCCAATCCATTAACCCTTGATTAGAACATAACCATAGTTCCCTTGACTCGATCTACAAAATATGAGGGGCCAAAAACCGTCATGCCCCAAAACCATGTGCAAACCCATGCACAAAACCATAGGCGGGTCTGACCACCAAATAACAAGGAAAAAAAATTCCCAGGGCGCTACCCCAGACCCTATGTAGGGGGCTACCTACCCCCTGCGAACCCCCAGACAAGGGGGGTTTCCGCCCCCGCTCGTTGCGCCCAACACAACGAACAGAGGGGGCTATTCCCCCACACATGCGACTAATTGTGGAAATAATATAACACATACCCAACATTCTCCCACTTGTTTTATTTTCGTAGGGGGCCACAGGAGAGCTTATTCATTAGTTCATTCCTACAACACCCATTGTTTCTCTATACCAAGAAAACTTCTGAGTGCTCACAGACTTCTTCAATGCATCTACAACATTCTCCAAAGTGTCCACCTTTACCAGCAACACCTTTTTATCCTCAACCATATATCTCACAAAGTGATATTGAACGTCAATGTGCTTCATCTTTGAATGATAAGCAGGGTTCTTGGGTCAAGAAAATTTCACTTTGTCTATCACAGTCTATCCTCATAGCTCGCTGCACCAACTCCATACTTGAACACAATCTCTGCAACCAAACTGCTTCCCTTCTTGCATGAGTAGTTTCCATGTATTCTGCCTCTATGGTTAAAAGAGCCACTACAAACTGTCTTTTACTCATAAAACTTACTACACCTCCAAATAGGCTTAACACATACCCACTTGTAGATCTTCTTTGGTCAAGATATCTAGCCTAGTTTGCATTAACAAAACCATGGATGTACAAAAATTTTTCCAATCATGGTCTTCCCTAGTAGCACAAACCATAATCACTAGTGTCACACAAATATTTGAAAACTCGCTTCACTATTATCCAATGCTCCTTCCCTGGTTTTGAGATAAACCTGATCAATACTCCCATTGCATGTGAAATGTCTAGTCTAGTATAGACCATTGCATACATCAGGCTACCCACTACACTTTCATATGGAACATGGGACATATCCTCCTCTTCTTCTTGTGTCTTGGGAAACTGCTCAACGGATAGCTTTACACCTACATGAATAGAAACCTTCACCAATTTACTATCCTGCATATTGAACCTCTGCAATATTGTATCGACATACTTCCTATGGTTTAACCAGAGATTCTTCTTTACCTGATGTCTCTTAATTTCCATCCCCAAAATATAGTTTGCAACACCTAGATCCTTCATGTCGAATTTGGAGAACAATTGGGTCTTCAAATCTTGGATAAATTCTTTGTCGTTTCTAATCAGCAACATATCATCCACATACAAGAACAAATAAATAACGCAGTCACCAATTAATTTAAAATACACAAAATGATCCTCTTTGCTTATGGTGAAGCCAAGTCCCTGTATATAGGTATCAAATTTCTGATACCACATCATTGGTGACTATTTTAACCCATAGAGAGACTTTTTAAAGTTGTATACCAGTTCTTTCTTACCCTTCACCATAAAGCCTTCGGGTTTCTCCATGTAGACCTCCTCTTCCAGATCTCCGTGAAGAAGTTTTGTCTTCACATCCATATGTTCTATCTTAAATTCAAATGCAACAACAATAGATACAAGTAATCCAATAGAAGTAACCTTGGCAACAGGAGAAAAAATATCACCAAAATAAATTCCTAAAACCTGGGAAGAACCTTTTGCTACCAACCGAGCTTTTTATTTCTCCACCTTGCCTTCTACATTCATTTTCTTCTTAAATACTTATTTCTCTCAATGGGATTCCTTCCAGCCGCCAACTCCACTAGATCCCATGCCTCATTTTTGTGCAAGGATGGCATTTCATCAACCATGGCCTCCTTCCATAGTTTTCCATCCTCTGAATCCACTACCTCCTTGACAATTCTAGGATCATCATCAATGATAGTTAAAGAAAAATTTGAACAGAAATTAGATTTACTATACCTTTCTAGCTTCCTTATTTTCTAAGCTGATCTTCTCACAACTGGAGTTTGTGGCTCTTCCTCTTCTGAATCTTGTTCTGTTGTAGAGTCTGATTCATCCTCCTTTAGCTAAAACTCTATATTCTCATGTCCTTTTGTAGAACTTCATGTTTAACAACATCTTTCACCTCTCTAAACACTACACCTCGACTGTACACAACCTTCCTTGTTCTGGGTTCCAAAGCTTGTAACCTTTTAAACCATCCTTATACCCAATAAAGATGCACCTTTCAGATTTATTATCCAAATTTTTCCTTTTCTCCTTTGGAACATGTGCATATGCATCACATCCAAACACACCCAAATTTAAAAGAGAGGGTTTCTTACTAGTCCATACCTCTTGTGGAGTCTTATCCTCCAACGTTGATGAAGGAGATCTGTTAACTAGGTAGCATGCAGTCTCCATTGCCTCTACCCAGAATTCTTGTCCTAACTCAGTACCACTGAGCATTCTTCTTGCCTTTTCCATTAGTGTTCTATTCATTAGTTCTACAAACCTAGTTTGATGATGTGTGTATAGAGTAGTCTTCTGTCGTGCTATACCACACTTCTTACATAACTCTTCAAATTCCTTCTTGCAGAACTCTCCACCATTATCTGTCCTCAACATATTTATCTTCTTTTCTGTCTGGTTTTCCACCAGAGCCTTAAATTATTTAAATCTGTCAAAGACTTCATATTTCTTCCTTAAGAAATATTTCCATGTATTCCTTGAGAAGTCATATATGAATGAAACATAGTACATAGGATTTCCCAATGATGGAACCGACACAGGTCCAAACACATCACTGTGCATAAGCTCTAATATCTTGTTTTCCCTCTTAGCACCAGAAGGAAAACTCACCTGATTATGCTCCCCATATACGCAATGTTCATAGAAATCAAAATCCATAGAGAAATTAGACATACCTTCTACCATTCCATTACGATGCAGTATCTGAAGGCCCTTCTCTCCAATATGTCCAAGCCTTTGATGCCATAGCATGGTCTTTTCTTTAGAGACCACTAGGATTTCCGCTCCATTTTCAGGAACCACAGAAATGTTGCACCCATCAATAACAATGCTACCCTGAAGCTTGTACATAGTTCCAATTAGAATTCCCCGCTTTAATACCAGTGCTCCCCGAAGCATCTTGCAAGTATCTTTCTCGAACACTGTTTTTCCACCCACATCATCCACTTTGCTTACATAAATCAGATTTCTGGCCAATGTAGGAATATGCAGAACACCAAGAAGTGTTCTAATCCTTCCACCTTGTAGCTTCTGCTTGACTTTTCCACATCTGACGATTCTAACATTCCTATCATCTCCTAAGAAGACATCACCACCATCATACTTCTCATACTCGCAGAACTAGTCTCTATGGGGAGTGAAGTGAAAGGATGCACCTGAGTCAATCAACCATGCCTCATGATCTACATGTGTATTTGAAGAAGAAGCCAAATACACATCCCCACCTTCATCTGAGGTGGTTTTTTCTTCTGCAGAAGGAGCATCACCAGATCCATTTCCTTTCTCAGGAGATTTATATGTTCACTCCTTTTTTTAGTTCCCTTCCTTTCCACATTTCCAACACACCTTTACATCATTTCCTGGAGATTTAGATCTCCCACTTGAAAATTTATTTTTGTTTCTATTCTGAGACCTTCCTCGTACAGATAAGGCCTCTCCATTTTGGCCCTCCATATTTCTTCGTCTCATTTCCTCCAAAACCAAGGCTCAGACTATTTCAAAAAAATTCAAGCTAGTTGTATTGCTACCTATTGCAATAACCAGGGTGTCCCACGAATCTGGTAGAAAACACAAAAAACTGTTGCACTTATCGTCATCTGAGATTTTAATATCAAAAAATTAAAAATGACTTACCACAATATTGAAGGCATTCAAATGCTTTGTCATCGAGTCTCCATCCTTTATACTCAGGTTATATAGCTTTTTTCGCAGGAAACATTTATTCACTAGAGACTTAGATTGGTATAAAGTCCCTAGCTTGAATGACAAAGTATTCGCCATATCTTCCCCAGATACATTCAATAATACCAAATATGAGATACACAAATGTGTTGTGCTCTTTTCCTTGTGATCCAACTTCACCTAATCTTCATCTGACATTTTTGTTGGTTTAGTACTTGGATCTACCATGATCCACTGATATTTATCCACCAGAAGATCCTCCATTTTGAGCTTCCACAACTCAAAACTCTGACCATTGAATTTCATGATCTCTATATTTCCACTGCTCGCCATCTTCTTTCACTGCAAGAATCGATATCGTAGATATCCCACAGAACAGGGGCTAATACAAGCCCAAGAAAAAAACACCTCGGCAGCAAAGACGTCCCCTTGAATCTGAAACATCTATGATACCAAATGTAGGTTTTAAACTTGTACCTAAATTATCTGCAAACGAATTCTTAAATACAAAAAATAAACAATAGTGAGAGCATAAAACATAAAACAAATACACAGAGATTTTTCCCTTGGATCCCAAAAACGAGACTACCAAATTTATTTTTCATTATATTCCTTTTAGTATTGCAACACACATATATATACATGTTGAAGCATTCATAAACCCCAATCCATTAACAATGGATTAGAACATAACCATAGTTCCCTTGACTGGATCTACAAAACACAAGGGGCCGAAAACTATCATGCCCCATTACCATGTGCAAACCCATGCACACAACCATAGGCAGGTCCTCCCAATGAAAAATAGCACATACCCAACATGGGTCCATGAACCATGAAGGTTTACTTGGTCAACCATATTTATTCAAGGAAAATAAATATCTATTAATGTTGATTTTTCCCTATTTGGTTTTCCAATGTAAAATAGTCTTCTCGTTATTGTGTTATAATTTTCATTTTTTCACACATTTTTATTCTTAATAGTTTGGCATGTATAGAATGCTGCACAATTTCCCTCCCCATAATTTAGGCCATATATGACCATAATGTTTTGATTGCACAATACTACATTATTAAAAAATTTAGAGACACTCCAAAAATTAAAATGTATCTAAGAGAAATTGTACTAAAAGATACTTTACTAAATGTTAAGGTAGTTCATGCTAGATTTATCCATCACCAATTGAATATCCTAAATATGTAGCTATTACCAAAATGCTTGCATGGAAAAACATCATTAAAACACTTTTAAATTCTCTAGAAATGGAAAATGTAATCCAAAGGCTATTATACCAATAAATACTCTACCAGACACTTAAGAATAGATTAATACATCACCATTGAATTTTCTAAATGTGTGCCCATTCTAAAATATTATGTCAATTTCAAATTCTAGCATCCAACAAGCGTAGAGAAAAGTCAATAATTTTCTTTACTCCATATCCATTATGCATGCCCAAAATCTACAATTGAAATTAGAATGGTCACCCATGGCCATTTAGTGAATGATCAAAACCTTATATATTATAGTTCTCTATCATGGTAGAATGATGCAGGAGCAATCTCATCATAAATTTATTTGGGAAGAGGCATAAGAGGTCTTTACAAACTTTACTAAAGGGAGTGGGTTTCCTTAATTTAAATTTCTTTTATTATCCTAAGATTGTAATTAACTTAGGAAATTTAAATGGAATAGTATGAAGATCTCATAAGGTATAGAGGTCTAGAATCTATGTTAGGTATGAAGGAGTGATTCTAGTGACTTTTCCATGAAATTTGGATCTGAGAGATCTTAGGAGTTCGGTGAGGAACTTTCATAGGATCTGTTAGAGTCGGGCTTTACATCCCTCCGTTAGAGATCATTTCTATTATTGCATTTCATTTTTAGGTGTCTCATTCCGCTCATTTATTTGCATTCCGTTAGGGGGCATGCCATTATCTGACGGAAGGGCTTTGTTCTCTCGTTTTCCCTCATGTTTGTACCTGCTAGGTTGGTCAAACTTTATAAAAATTCATCAAATTTCAGTTCGATTCAGTTACAGTCATAGATGGTTATTTTGGTCAAAAGAGTCATTTCACTTTCTAGGTCTAGGGTTTGGTCTTCAAAAATGTTAAATAATGCCCGCAGGCCATGAGGATGTTTTCAACAAGTGTTCATTTCAAGATTTTCATCATCAAATATGCTCAAGGATGTTTCTTCTTCAAAACTCTATTTTGAAGAAGAAATTGTCAAATTTGTTTTTGTAATAAATATGTATCTTTCCGCCATGTAGTACTTCACATGCAGACTCTGGTCATCCTTTGCTAAGGTTCAATGCCACCATCCCTGCAAAAATCAACCAATTTCGTCATTCAAGCTCAGAAAATCAGTGAGGAAACAAAAAGACAGAAGTTGTATTAAATGCAAAAAGTGCCAAAGTCAATAGCATTACAAAATGGGTTTTGAGAAGCAAAAATTAAAACCATATCTTTTCAAGATATTTCTCAAAGTTATTTATTTATTTGCATCAAGAGATATTCAAAAAATCCAAGAGAAAATTCGATTTTGAAGTTTGGAGGGACGAAACTCTGAGTTTAAAGGGCAGACTGCGTGTTTGAATTGAGCGCGGCGCATTGGGATAGGCCGCGACACACCCACACAGCGCGGCGCATAGAGCCGAAATACATAGTGTAATTTCTAATGGGCACGGCGCACCCACAGAGCGCGGCGCATTGGGCTTGTGTGCGGCGCACAGAGCCCCCAAGGCCAAAAATCATTTCCGCTCCATAAAAACTCGATTTGATTCACTTTATTTTTTCTCCAAGTACGTTGACAAATCCTATTCAATGATTTTTAGTTATGTGTGTTGTGGTTTAGAAGCGAAGACATCAGAGAATTGAGTTGGTGAAACATAAACCCTATACCCATATTAAAATATGCTCCATAGGGTTTGAAGAGAGGTGTTGAAAGTTGTTTGGTGCTATACTATTGCTATTGACCACTATATTCTCCCTTTCCTCACTGTCACACTATCATACCACAGTTTTTTCTCCTATTCCCGCTGTCCCATATCCCTTATACCCTTTGTTCCCATGTTTAAAATCCTCAAACCCTATCACTTGCCACCACTTCCCTTCATTGATAAAATCCTAATTTCCACAACATTCAAGGACTACTTTTATATCCTTGATTTCACTTAACTCAGGAATGTTTTGCCATTTCATTTACTCTCATTCCTAAAAAATAACCCCATCACTATCACCTATTCCTATATCACTTATAAAGGTTCCTAATCCTGAAGTTCCCCAAGTAGTGAGTGACTGTTTTTCTACTCCAAATTCACTTGACAGTCAATTGTATTCATTGTGATATTTCCTTGCAGCCTTTCATTACATATGTGGCACACTTGATATTGAAAAACATACACAAACTCTTGTTTTCACCATATATATATCAGCACATACTTGTCAAACACCTTGTTTTCAGCATCATGTCAGAGACAAATTCATCATATGAGCAGGGATATGAGCAAGACAGTGATTCAACCGCAGGGCATTGCATGGGATGAGTTCATTTCCCGTGAATTCTTTGCATCCCCTCAGCCTCCTCCCGAGATTGTTCATGATGAGGGAGAGCCTTCACATTAGTTTGAGTTTCCCGAGACTGAGCCTATCAGTGCTCCAGTGTGTGTGACATATCAGAGAGGCCACAGAGCCTTATTTGCAGCAGCACGACGAGTACTATCTCCACCAGGGGTGGAAGGGGTCTCGTTGCCTTCATCAACTACGCGAGTACTATCTCCACATGGCGTGGAACGAGTCTCGCCTTCGACATCAGCACAGGTACAGGTTCAGGACAGAGGCAAGATGCCTATGCATGATGAGGACCCTTCAGGAGGCCAAGATACTGATTTTATATTGATTGATGTTGATTTGAGCTCTCCCAGCTCAAAGCTAAAAGAAATCATCCAGGAGCAGAAATATGAGATCGATACGCTAACCAAGAAATTGCAGAGAGCTCAGTGGGTTATAAATTACTTGGAGCAGCGGAATAAACAACTGGAGGATCAGCAGACACTCATAGAGTTGCGGCAAATTCGCGAAGACCGGGAATTAGCTCGGAAGAGACCAGGTGACATGACACCATTTGAGCAAGAGATTTTCCTTACGAGAGCCAACATTCATCTTGAAAAGCTGTTGGCGAAGGAAAACAAGGACAAGGACATGCTCAGACATATGAAGAACCACTATTGGGCATGCACACACGTTTGCAGAGCCAGGATGAAGATCCTGAAGGCGAGGTTGAGAAGAGCACTGAAACGTCGGAAAAGGCCTGATCCACTCCGAATATTGGCCAAATATTCCTTGGCTAAGCATGAGACATGATGGGAGACCTTCACTCCGAATTTCAGAAAATTTGGATAAAATGTTTTCATTTTGAAAATTTTGGTTGCAAAACAGGTTTTTCCGCTCGACGCGTCGCGCCACCCGACGCACGCTTATGATTGGGACATCTTCTGGAGGAAAACTTGATTTTTTTGGGTTTTTTATGGTAAATTATGCATGCTCAGGAATGGCTGAGAGATTTCATGAAGTTCTGGGTGGTTTAAAGGGTCAAAAACACCTTGAAAATGGCCTTTTTGCCACCTTTTGCACCAGCAAGAACCAGTCTTTGGAGATTGCCGTTTTTGAGGGGAAAATGACATCCAAATCCAAAAATTCCACTTGGGTTGGATATTAGACAGACAAGGCTTTCCAACTAGATATCATGAGCTCAATTTGGACTTCGCGAAGTGCCTCAAAAATAGAGTCAAAGTGGCGTGACGCATTGAGTTTTTGGGTGCGGTGCATAGAGGACTTTTGCCTATTTTTCACCCTTCAGCTCAGAATTTCGCCCAATTTTGACTAGTTTCACTTTTTTATGTAAATCTTGATCTACCTTGATGTAATTTGATGACTATGATGTAATTTTGGCACATATTTACTTGTTCTAGAGGATTCATTGACTAAAAAGTGAAAATTAAATGAATGAATCAGTTTCCTTCCATATAGAGGCAAGTTATTTGATTGCCTAGATTTTAGGTCCTTGTTTAGAATTGGTTGAAACAGCTCCTAGAAGGATGAGCTCGACCCCTAGAGGCATGGTAAGGGGTTAGAATTGTCTATATATTGTATTTTCTGAGACATTTTCAGGGTTGGATACTTGGGAATAGTTTGGCACCTCATTGTATATCCATTTCAGATTTTTGGCAAAGGAAAGACCAGAGTTTTGCAGCACTTGTTGGGATTCTTGTGGCTCTGAGTTTTGATGATGTTTTTCTTCATGTATATGTAAGTTTCATTAATGTTATATGTATTCCATTTCCCTTCTCTTTGCTTCTGAATTAAACAAATGATTAACTAAGGTAGAATTCATTAGTTTGCTGGTGCTCTGCCTTAAAATTTTGTTTAGTTTTATATGTTTTCGTCAGTTTGAAGAGGATCCTTGCATCTCCTTTCCCTCTTCAGCTCCTAAAAATTCTTTTCTATCCATTCATTGAATCTAAGACATCAAATTCATTGCCTTCCCTGCCCCAACTTGAACTCTGCAAGAATTTGGCCTCAACCCCAAGCCCAAAACTCTCTTTTCCTTTTTCCAACAAAAAAACCCCTAAAAATCATTCCAAAACCCTTGATTAATATACCTAGCCTAAAATTAGCACTCATTTAAGTCATCTCAGAACCTATTTATCATTTTTACTGAGTTTGACCCCGAGAGAGCCCTCTCCTGTTCTGGTAGGGCTAGCTATCCGAATGAGCGTGGTTTGGTGTTACCCTGAATCCCGCCTTCCTTCAGCTTGAGGTGGATTTAGGCCCTAACATAGTGGCGACCATACTGGGGAAAAAATGGTTTTCTTGATGGGGTTATTTATTTCATAAGTTATAGACGGAGCCTAAAGTTAGCCAGGTAGCCTTCGAAACGCTCTTGCTTTGCATTAGCGAAAGTAGATAAACGCTGCTTCAGTCAATCTCCGGTCTAGTTTGTAAACGTAACATCTAACTTGTAATTTTCCCCAGTACATGTATCAAGTTAGATTTGATTGTTGATGGTGGAAAACGATCATACATAGGAAGGCTGAAATCATTCACCTGGTGACTTCATTCACTGAAAAATCCATAAATCAATGCTTCATGGTGACTCCACTGCAGGAAGATCAGTAGCTTTAAGATTTTCAAGATGGAGCGGGTTGCAAGAAGATACGCTCACATGAGCCGAGATCACATCCCAGGTTTTCCAAATAAAATGTCCAAGGTGGATTGGCTTCAGAATTTGCCTATGTTCAGAAATGTGGAAAGTAATGATGCTGCTCTTCATCTGGTGAAATTTCACATTCATGTGCATAAATTAAAGATCGATTTTCCTGAAGACTGTATGATGAAAATGTTTATGGCTACTCTGGAAGATGAAGCCCGATCTTGTTATGAAATTTTGCCACCTGCTTCTATTTATTGTCTAAAAGAGTTTCATACAATATTCATTGAAAGGTATAAAGAATCTTGTCCATCCTTAATATTAGTGCAGAATTGTTGTGAACACGTTAGTAGTTTCATTGAAGATCTTGAGAATTCTTATGGAGATAATGAATTGATGGATGGAGAAATCATGGAAGCATTGTATGAAAATTTGTTTCAGCAGCACACAGAAAACTTAGAGGATACTTATCAAGATCAGCAGGTTGAAGATTTCCATATGGCTGAAGATAATGAAAGAAGAAGTTTTATTTCAGATCTGGTTGAAATAAAGGATGATACGTAGGAAAATGATGTTCCAATCTCAAATAGTGATGACGATAAATCAGATCGAGAGATAAATTATGATGTGGAAAAACATGTTGTTCCGAATTTCATAAAAGAGAGTTGTATTGTTGAGGCTGCCTCAAATGAAAAAAACAGAGTTACAGACCTAAATGCTCTCATCCTATCAGAACTAGATCTTCACGAGGAGGTAGTTCATTTCCTCTATGAAAAACAAGACGAGATCCTCGTTCAAGTAAGTGAAAAAGTTTCCTTGGATGAATCGTTGGTAGATGATAGAAATGTCATGTTTGAGTATCAAGAATCATCTGAAGTTTCTTTTCTTATGATTGATGAATGTAATGAGAAACATGATAATCTGGCTGTTATATCATATGAAGCTGATCAAAATAATATTCAGACTACAGAAGATCAGAACATTCAGGACTGCCTTTCAGATTCTTCTTCATATGTCTCATGTTTTGAAATGTTTTTCCAAGAGGAGATCTTCTCATATACTTGTTCATAATTTTTTGAGGACCAGGAACATACTTTTACTGAAGTACATTATGAAGGAAGATCAAAATCAAAAGAAAAAGACACCTTGTTTCTTCAGCAGGAGGTAAATCTTCATGTTTTTCAGGATCCGCTGGAAAATCTGTTGTAGTCAGCAGTGAAGGTGATTATTGCAGTATTCAGTGATGAAGGAGATCATGGTCAATTATGTTTTTGGATGCCCAGTTACCAGTATCTATTGTTGACCAGAAGATCTGATCAGGAGAATCAATCAAGGAGGCATCTGCTTGATTGGTTACATTGGAAGGCACACTACACATGATTGTACATATTCCATCAACAGGCAGTTGGTTGTCATCATGATTTGAAACCCTCGAATCTTGATGGACTGCTGCCATTAAAAAGCTTTGTAAGTACTTGTTTTAGTTAAGCCAGTCATGAGTCATTTGCGAGTCAGTTTTCAGTCTTGTTATTAAGTTAGTTTGTGTTGGTTTTCAGTCATGTATTTTATCTTGAGTTTTGATTCCATTTCCCAATGAATAAGGCACTGGTCTGATCTCCCAAAGATCTGCAGTTCTTGGCACCTCCAAGGAGCTACCATCCCCATTGGAGCCAATGTTAGAGTCGGGCTTTACATCCCTCCGTCAGAGACAATTTCTCTTATTGAATTTCATTTTTAGGTGTCTCATTCCGCTCATTCATTTGCATTCCGTTAGGGGGCATGCCATTATCTGATGGAAGGGCTTTGTTCTCTCATTTCCCCTCATGTTTGTACCTGCTGGGTTGGTCAAAATTTATCAAAATTCATCAAAGTTCAGTTCGATTCAGTTACAGTCATAGATGGTTATTTTGGTCAAAAGAGTCATTTCACTTTCTAGGTCTAGGGTTTGGTCTTCAAAAATGTTAAATAATGCCCGCAGGCCATGAGGATGTTTTAAACAAGTTTTCATTTCAATATTTTCATCATCAAATATGCTCAAGGATGTTTCTTCTTCAAAACTCTGTTTTGAAGAAGAAATTGTCAAATTTGTTTTTGTAATAAATATGTATCTTTCCGCCATGTAGTACTTCACATGCAGACTCTGGTCATCCTTTGCTAAGGTTAAATGCCACCATCCCTACAAAAATCAACCAATTTCGTCATTCAAGCTCAGAAAATCAGTGAGGAAACAAAAAGACAGAAGTTGTATTAAATGCAAAAAGTGCCAAAGTCAATAGCATTACAAAATGGGTTTTGAGAAGAAAAGATTAAAACCATCTCTTTTCAAGATATTTCTCAAAGTTATTTATTCATTTGCATTAAGAGATATTCAGAAAATCCAAGAGAAAAGTCGATGTTGAAGTTTGGAGGGACGAAACTCTGAGTTTAAAGGGCAGAATGTGTGTTTGAATTGAGCGCGGCGCATTGGGATAGGCCACGGCGCACCCACACAGCGCGGCGCATAGAGCCGAAATACTTAGTGTAATTTCTAATGGGCGCGGCGCACCCACAGAGTGCGGTGCATTGGGCTTGTGCGTGGCACACAAAGCCCCCAAGGCCAAAAATCATTTCCGCTCCATAAAAACTCGATTTAATTCACTTCATTTTTTCTCCAAGTAAGTTGAAAAAGCCTGTTCAATGCTTTTTAGTTATGTGTGATGTGGTTTAGAAGCGAAGACATCAGAGAATTGAGTTGGTGAAACATAAACCCTATACCCATATTAAAATCTGCTCCATAGGGTTTGAAGAGAGGTGTTGAAAGTTGTTTGGTGTTATACTATTGCTATTGACCACTATATTCTCCATTTACTCACTATCACACTATCATACCACCGTTTTTTCTCCTATTCCCGTTGTCCCATATCCCTTATACCCTTTGTTCCCATGTTTAAAATCCTCAAACCCTATCACTTGCCACCACTTCCCTTCATTGATAAAATCCTAATTTCCACAACATTCAAGGACTGCTTTTATATCCTTGATTTCACTTAACTCAGGAATGTTTTGCCATTTCATTTACTCTCATTCCTAAAAACTACCGCCATCACTATCACCTATTCCTATATCACTTATAAAGGTTCCTAATCCCGAAGTTCCCCAAGTAGTGAGTGACTGTTTTTCTACTCCAAATTCACTTGACAGTCAATTGTATTCATTGTGATATTTCCTTGCAGCCTTTCATTACATATGTGGCACACTTGATATTGAAAAACATACACAAAATCTTTTTTTCACCATACATATATGAGCACATACTTGTCAAACACCTTGTTTTCAGCATCATGTCAGAGAAAAATTCATCATATGAGCAGGGATATGAGCAAGACAGTGATTCAACCGCAGGGCATCGCATGGGATGAGTTCAATTCCCGTGACTTCTTTGCAGCCCCTTAGCCTCCTCCTGAGATTGTTCATGATGAGGGAGAGCCTTCACATCAGTTTGAGTTTCCCGAGACTGAGCCTATCAGTGCTCCAGTGTGTGTGACATATCAGAGAGGCCACAGAGCCTTATTTTCAGCAGCACGACGAGTACTATCTCCACCAGGGGTGGAAGAGGTCTCGTTGCCTTCATCAGCAGCGCGAGTACTATCTCCACATGGTGTGGAAGGGGTCTCGCCTTCGACATCAGCACAGGTACAGGTTCAGGATAGAGACAAGAGGCCTATGCACGATGAGGGCCCTTCAGAAGGCCAAGATACTGATTTTATATTGATTGATGTTGATTCGAGCTCTCCCAGCTCAAAGCTAAAAGAAATAATTCAGGAGAAGAAAGCTGAGATCGAAACGCTGACCGAGAAATTGTAGAGAGCTCAGTGGGTTATAAATTACTTAGAGCAGCAGAATAAACAACTGGAGGATCAGCAGACACTCAGAGAGTTGCGGAAAATTCGCGAAGACCGGGAATTAGCCCGGAAGAGACCAGGTGACATGACACCATTTGAGCGAGAGATTTGCCTTACGAGAGCCAACATTCATCTTGAGAAGCTGTTGGAAAAGGCCAACAAGGACAAGGACATGCTCAGACATATGAAGAACCACTATTGGGCCCGCACACACGTTTGCAGAGCCAGGATGAAGATCCTGAAGGCGAGGTTGAGAAGAGCACTGAAACGTCAGAAAAGGCCTGATCCACTCCGAATCTTGGCCGAAGCTTCCATGGCTTAGCATGAGACATGATGGGAGACCTTCACTCTAAATTTCAGAAAATTTGGAGAAAATTTTGTCATTTTGAAAATTTTGGTTGCAAAACAAGTTATTCCGCCCGACGCGTTGCGCCACCCGATGCGCGCTTATGATTGGGACATATTCTGGAGGAAAACTTGATGTTTTTGGGTTTTTTATGGTAAATTATGCATGCTCAGGAATGGCTGAGATATTTCATGAATTTTTGGGTGGTTTAAAGGGTCAAAAACTCCTTGAAAATGGTCTTTCTGCCACCTTTTACACTAGCAGGAACCAGTCTTGGGCGATTGCCATTTTGGAGGGGAAAATGACATCCAAATTCAAAAATTCCACTTGGGTTGGATAGTAGACAGACAGGGATTTCCAACGAGCTATCATTAGCTCAATTTGGACTTTGGGAAGTGCCTCAAAAACAGGCTCAAACTGGTGCAACACATTGAGTTTTTGGGCGCGGCGCATAGAGGACTTTTGCCTATTTTTCACCCTTCAGCTCAGAATTTCGCCCAGTTTTGACTAGTTTCACTTTTTTATGTAAATCTTGATCTACCTTGATGTAATTTGATGACTATGATGTAATTTTGGCACATATTTACTTGTTCTAGAGGATTCATTCACTAAAAAGTGAAAATTAAATGAATGAATCAGTTTCCTTCCATATAGAGGCAAGTTGTTTGATTGCCTAGATTTCAGTTCCTTGTTTAGAATTGGTTGAAACAGCTCCTAGAAGGATGAGATCGACCCCTAGAGGCATGGTAAGGGGTTAGACTTGTCTATATATTGTATTTTCTGAGACATTTTCAGGGTTGGATACTTGGGAATAGTTTGGCACCTCATTGTATATCCATTTCAGATTTTTGGCAAAGGAAAGACCAGAGTTTTGCAGCACTTGTTGGGATCCTTGTGGCTCTGAGTTTTGATGATGTTTTTCTTCATGTATCTGTAAGTTTAATTAATGTTATATGTATGCCATTTCCCTTCTCTTTTCTTCTGAATTAAACAAATGAGTAACTAAGGTAGAATTCATTAGTTTGCTGGTGCTCTGCCTTAAAATTTTGTTTAGTTTTATATGTTTTCGTCAGTTTGAAGAGGATCCTTGCATCTCCTTGCCCTCTTCATCTCCTCAACAGTATTTTATATCCATTCATTGAATCTAAGACATCAAAGTCATTGCCTTCCCTGCCCCAACTTGAACTCTGCAAGAATTTGGCCTCATCCCCAAGCCCAAAACTGTCTTTTTATTTTTCCAACAAAAAACCCCTAAAAATCATTCCAAAACCCTTGATTAATATACCTAGCCTAAAATTAGCACTCATTTAAGTCATCTCAGACCCTATTGATCATTTTTACTGAGTTTGACCCGGAGAGAGCCCTCTCCTATTCTGGTAGGGCTAGCTACCAGACTGAGCGTGGTTTGGTGTTACCCTGAATCCCGCCTTCCTTCAGCCTGAGGTGGATTTGGGCAATAACATGATATAAACTCAAATTAGTACAAAATCCTTCATTTTAAATAGGATATCTTTTGTAAGCAAGAGGGTTGGATTGTGTGAGTGTGAGATAGATTAAAATTTGTTTGTATTACTAAGTTTTATATTGTTTGTTAAAGTTAGTGAGTTATAGTTTATTCAAAAGAAAGGCTGATGAGCCTGTGAATTTGTGTGTAATCATTTATATCTGAACGAAAGAAAGAATTATTCTATTTTGAATATTCTGGAAACTTTGTGTACACGTTTGTGTATTATCATAACTATATGATTTCTAGTTATAGACTATAGTTGCAAGTCGAAGAGAAGAATCAAATCGAAGGAAAACGGTAGTCAAGAACCAATGCATGGTCAATTTATTGATGTAAAAGCATGAATCATTGACTACAAGAAAGAAACCTATAGTCATCATTGGATCTTAGAAGTGGTTCATCATAACCATTGATTTATGAGTTCAAAACTTGACAGAGAATTAAAAATAACATTTCTATGCAATCAGCTTCTGGATCGTAGATCTGAATGGAGGTTTGATCAATGGTTGATAATACACATCGCAAGCAGAGTTACGAGGAGGTTAACAATCCCTTGGTAGTGGGATGGAACCACTAGTGGTTTAGTGTTTTCGTTGCGTGGAAATGTTTGATTGGAAATCGCAGTTAGAAGTTGTAGTCCAAGCCTGTTTCATTTCAATTGGGACAGGGCTTAAGTTTAAGGATCGATGTCTTATGGTCTAGCATCAAGGGCTGATGTGTTTTCATTTAAGCACTGATGAGTTAGATTAAATACCATTCAACACTAAATGGTTTAACGTTAAGGTTTGGTGGAGGAGGTTAAAATTGGAGGTATGACAAAGTTAGTGTTGGCTAGCTAGCTTAACTCTACAAAATTTTAAAATTGGTTTATGTATGTTTTAAAAGACCCGAGTATGGTTTAACTCTGTCGCATAGTATTTCATGTAGAAATGGTGGGATTTTAAGCACTTGATAGACATTTTATGCTGACATAAGTGTATAATAGTTGTACACTTGACTAAGATCCTCAAGGGTCGAATTTGGAGGGTGATTTGCATCAAAATTTGGTATCAGAGTAAGTAAAATCTCTTTGGGGAGAAAATTAGAGCAAGGTTGTGCTCCTGAAATTATATGAATTGAGGTAGAAATTGTATTTGCAGATATAATTGTGATTGCAGAAAGAGGAGATTAGTAAATTTTGACAGAACAAGGTAGACAAAGCAAGTGTGTTTTGCATACAATTGACATAGGTATTGTAAAGAAAGGAAGAGAGGATCAGATTATTAAAATCTGACAAGTAGATGCATGGTATTAAGAAGTTGTCCATTCAATTGCAGAAGAATGGATAAACAATATCAACAAGAGATCTTAAGGAAAAATTGTCATATTTTTATGTTAATTATGGTTTGATATTTGTTTGCAGACTGCACTTAGCATACGAATAAGGTGCTAGTAGCAAAGACATTTGGGAAGAGTTGTAACAAAGAACCATTGTGTTCTTAATTAATAAGAGCATGTGAGCTCTTAAAAAGTGGCAAAGAACCTTGAAGATCCAATTGCAAGTTGGACAAGGAGGGCAAAGTTGAAAGTTCTTAGAAGAAGTGGATTAATGTAGAAGCCAAGAGAAGAAAATGAGTTGCTCAAAAGGTGGTTCTTGTAGAAATTTATTAATACTGATGTATTACTGGAATCTCCTGATCTCACAATATTTATCTTCTTGAAAAATACAGAATCCTTCGACTGTTAAACTTGCGGAAATTTAAAACTCAATTGCAAACACATGTGAATATATTCAATCCCACATAACAAAGTTGTTTAACGGGAAAGCTTAAAGCTAAAAACCCCAACTATCATATATTATGTATATCAATGGAATCATGTAATAATCTCATACAAATCTTAGTACATCAAGCTCTCAGTACAATATAGATTAATTACACACTGTCATGCATAAATTTGCATATCTATGCACCAATTTCTTGCCTCTTGACAGCCTGCCTCCACTGTGCAATCCCTGATGAAGCACTGAATGAATTCGAATTGGTCTTTCCTTGACTGTGCAATCCTCATTGGAAAATCCAATATGTGTTAGATGCATTTAATGCATCACTATAGTCACAACAGATAGTCCATCTCACCCTTTCACCTATCTCTCCACTAGGTCTCCACGGAACTGACATGCACTGTAGTTAACTACTATTTCTGTTCAGTTATTAGTTGTGAATTAATTAACTAATTAATTCACTTAACTCTCACTAGTGTATCTTTCAGTTAGACTAGATACAACTAGCTCAACTGAGTTTAACTCACTTAACTGAGTTAAACTGAATAACAACTCCATTAACTACTCTTCCAACTCTGTCATAACTTTTCCACTTTAGTTCTAACTGAGTCCTTCATGCATGAGCCACCAATAACCCTAGGAATTGCGTAATTCCTTCAGCCCACTGATTTTCCAAATCTGTTCACTGAAATAAAGTGCTCCAAGAGAATAAGTTGATGTTTATTGTCAGATTATTATTAAGAGCTAATAATAATCGACATGCATCTATTTTTAGATCGACAATCTATAATAGACTTCACCCAATATTCCAAAAATAGAATTTCATCTATTTTTCACATTTGACCAACCATCTACAAATAGCATCCTGAAACTTATATATTATGCTCACCATGTCTAAAAATAAACATACACCTAAAAATAGCCTGCGGGCCCCACTTAGTGAAGGTGCTTACTTTTCACTAAGCTAATCATCTTGTTGAATCTCAACACTCCCTCTAAAAAAAATAGGGATTATCCTTCACCCTGATCCTGCGTCTATGGTATTCGAATTTTCTCCTGCCGAGTGCCTTCATCAAAATGTCTGCATCCTGATATTCCGTAGGAATGTACTAAAGCAACATGATCTTCCGTTGCACAAAATATCTGATATGAAGATACCAGATATCAATATGTTTAGATCTTATCATGAAACAGAGGATTAATCGAAAGTTTAATGCAACTCTGATTATCACAATGTATCACTATAGGATCTAAATGTGAACCGAACAAACTGAACAGGATCTTCCTCATCCATATAGCCTCACATGCAACTTGACTTGCTGCCTTGTATTCTGCTTCTGCTGAACAGAGTGCCACAGATCTTTGTTTCCTAATGTACCAAGAAACTATTGTAGATATGATACTAAAAACCCCTCTTGATGTGCTCTTTCTGTCCATTGGGCTGCCTGCCCAATTTGCATCCGTGAAGCCATGCAACTTCACCTCATCCGTTTGTCTGTACCATAAGCCATACTAAGATGTGCCCATGAGATACCTTAGGACATGCTTGCCTGCCTTCCAAAAGAGCTTGGTAGGCTTAATAATCGCTTGTGAAAGCTGGTTCACAGCATAGCATATGTCCGGTCTTGTATTAACTAAATACATGAGAAAACCCACCAACTGTCGATAAACAATGGCATCCACTACCTCTACCGATGTAGCATCCTCTTTCCTCCAATTTCCTAGAAGAGGAGTATCCATGGGCTTTCAGTCCTCCATGCAAAACTTAAGAAGTATCTCCCGAGCATACTCTCTTTGAGACACAAACAGTTCACCTTCTCGCTGCCATATTTCCAATCCAAGGAAATAATGAAGGAGGCCTAAATCCTTCATCTCAAACTCCTTTGCAAGATCTGCCTTGCATGAGTGTATCAACTGCTCATCACCTGTTAGTATTTAATCATTAACATAAAGAACGATGATTAAAAGCTTACCCTCCACCATAATTTGGTACAAGTTTTCATCTGCCTCACTCTTGTTGAAGCCAAGTCCAGTGAAATAACTGTCGATCTGTGTGTACCAAGCACATGGTGCTTGCTTCAGCCCATACAATGCTCTTTTGAGTCTGCACAGATGAAAATCGCTGTTGAAGATCTCAAATCCTTCAGGCTGCTCAATGTACAACTCTTCCTCAATGATCCCATTAAGGAATGCAGTATTTTCCATCCATCTGATGAATGTGCCAACCCATACATGCTGAGAGAGCAAGGATGGTCCTTATGGAAGAATGTGGTGCGACAGGTGCAAAGGTTTCTTCATAATCAATCCCCTCGATCTGTGAGAAGCCCCGGGTAATAAATATTGCCTTATACTTCTCGAAACTCCCATAAACATCTTGCTTTACCTTATAGATTCATTTCGAATCTACCTCTGATTTACCCACCAGCCTTAGAAAAATCTCCCAAGAATTGTTTCTGACAATGGAGTCATACTCCTCCACCATGGAATCTACCCATGTGGGCTCATGCACTACTTCTTCAAAAGAATATGGCTCTGTCATGATACACTTGCTCATAAGAGCCATGTATCCAGTAAATCGATCAGGTGACTGTCTCTGTCTGCGCTGTGATGTAGGGACTTCTACATTCTCTGCCGCATCAAGCTTCAGTCTCTCAGCTTTTGTGCTATGCTTTCTGCCTGTTCTTATGTTTGTTTCTGCATGAGTGGACTCCTCCACTCCATGAATCTCCTCCTGTGGCTGATCCAAATCTAGAGGCTCATATTTGGGAACAAGAAGTTCCTCCTTTGCATGCATGTGTAGCTCCCTCTCAAGCGACAACTTCATGGATTTCACCTTATTGAATTTTATATCCTGTCGCACCACAGTCATTAGACTGTTTGGAAAATACACACAATAATTATGGGGTGTTTTTGTGTACCCCAAAAATATCCCAACTTTTGCAGTTAGCTCCAGCTTCTTCCTGCATCCTGTGTCACATGAATGTAAACAGACGAGCCAAAAATCTTCAAATGAGAAATATTAGGCTTCTTATCAGTAAAAGCTTCTTTAGGTGTACTCATGCCAAGTACTCCATGAGGACAACGGTTTTGCACATAAACCACAATGTTGCATGCTTCTTCCCACAAGTGCATTGGTAGGCCCTGGTCATGTAGCATAGCTCGTGCAACACCCATGATCATTCTGTTCTTCCTCTCCATGACCCCATTCTGTTGTGGGTTATGAGGTGCTATGAGTTCTCTTCGAATTCCTTCTTTTCTACGTAAGTATTTGAATTCATTCAAGATATATTCACCACCATTATTGCTCCGTAGAGCCTTCACTTGCTTCCCCGACTCCTTCTCCACCAATTCTTTAAACTCACAGAACTTTGAGAATGTTTCACTCTTCTTCTGCATGAAGAAGATCCAACATCTACGAGAATAGTGATCAACAAATATAACATAATACCTGTGTTTTACTATTGAAGAAACCGAGAAAGGTCCACACACATCTGTGTGAATTCTCTCCAGGATCACCGAAGCATGATTCTCCTTCTCATGAAAGGTGGTCTTCACAAACTTACCCATAGGACATCCCTTGCACTGATCTAACTGTGCAAGAGTACCCTTGGGAAGTCCAGTAGAAATATTCTACAAAATCTTCAAGGTGCCATGGTGAAGATGACCCAATCTCCTGTGCCATAATTCGCCCTCATCCCGGCTCACCACTTCTTCTGCTTTTCCCATCATTGCAGTGCATCCATCTACCTCTATCTTGTAGAGATTCTTAACTTGAATCCCTATCCTCTTGGTTTGAACCGTTGTTTTATGTCGCAGGAAATATTTTCCCTCGTTGAAAACAACATCATAACCTCTACCTTCCAACATTGCGACCGAGACCAAGTTCTTCTTCAGACCTGGAACATGCATAACATCTTTAAACATAAATAGTTTACTTGAACCCCTCTCAAAGGTAATGGTTCCAATTCTAGTCGCACTGTATCTACCATCGTCGCCCATCTCTATATGCATTTGGAGATCCTTCTCCTTCAAGTCACTAAATAACTCCTTGTCTCCCATCATATGGAAAGACACACCACTATCAAGATACCATACCAATCCCATTGAGATTGAAACCAAGCATGCAATCAAAGAGAAATCAATTTCAAATTGCAAGGCTAAGACCTCTCCAGTTGCAGCTCCAATAGCCTTCTTGTTCTTCTTTTTCTATGGGTAGTTAGTGGCGAGGTGCCCATGTTCGTGACAGTGAAAACACTTCACTTCGGAAAAATCCAGCTTCTTGCCTTTCGCCTCGGATTCTGGATGGGATTTATTCCATTTCCTTTTCCTTGCTTTGGCAGCCAAAGCGCAATTCTCTTCATCATCATTCTTCAATGAAGAGCCATCCCTGGTACTTCGCCTTATCTCCTCCTGCACAAGATCCGACCAAAGTCACTCCCAACCCAGCAGTTTCTCCGGTCCATTGACAGAGTCGTCATAGCTATGAAAACTCTTCAGAATCCCAAGGAGAGCCAAGATCACCAAGTCATATTAATCAACAGTAATCCCCACACTTCTCAGTTCATCCCTACAATGGACAAACTTCATGAGATATTTTGGAATACTGTTGCCCTTCTCCATTTTTATTTTTCTGAGCTTATCTTTCAGTGCCAACTTCCTCTAGTCGTTGATGCTTTGGAAAAGATCTTTCAAATATTTCCACATTTCAAATGGAGTGGATTTCCTATGAAGGCTTGACACAATATGGTCCTTCACACCTTCCAACAAAATTCTTCTTTTCTTTGCTACCTTCTTTTGCCATGTGTCAAGTCCTACAACATTGCTAGAAGTAGGCTTAGGAACATCGCTATCGATGAACTCATTCAGCCCATTATCTTCAAGCACCGCCTCCATCCTATCCTTCCAGGCTATTTAATTAGAGCTACCATCAAGGGCATACTCCAATCGCAACCCATTGAAAGACATTTCAATGAATACTCAGCTGTCGCACCAAGAAATTTCTGCAGCAAATTCAAATTGTCCACCAGCACAAAACTCATCAATTATTCACAATTGCAATCTCCAGTGATCAAATAATGCTACGATACCATGTAGAAATTTATTAATACTGATGTATTACCAGACTCTCCTGATCTCACAATATTTATCTTCTTGCAAAATACATAATGTTTCCACTGTTAAACTTGCGGAAATTTAAAACTCAATAGCAAACACATGTGAATATATTCAATCATACATAACACAGTTGTTTAACGGGAAAGATTAAAGCTAAAAACCCCAACTATCATATATTATGTATATCAATGGAATCATGTAATAATCTCATACAAAGCTTAGTACATCAAGCTCTCAATACAATATAGATTCATTACACACTGTCATGCAAAAATTTGCATATCTATGCACCAATTTCTTGCCTCCCGATAGCCTGCCTCCACTGTGCAATCCCTGCTGAAGAAGACCACTGAATGAATTCGCATTGGCCTTTCCTTGACTACGCAATCCTCATTGGCAACTCAAATGTGTGTTAGATGCATTGAATGCATCACTATAGTCACAACGGATAGTCCATCTCACCCTTTCACCTATCTCTCCACTAGGTCTCCACTGGAACTGACATGCACTATAGTTAACTGTTGTTTCTGTTTAGTCGTTAGCGAGTTATTAGTTGTGAATTAATTAACTAATTAATTCAATTAACTCTCACTAGTGTATCTTCTAGTTAGACTAGATACAACTAGCTCAACTGAGTTTAACTCACTTGACTGAGTTAAATTGAATAAAAACTCCATAAACTACTCTTCCAACTTTGTCATAACTTTGCCACTTCAGTTCTAACTGAGTCCTCTATGAATGAGCCACCAATAAACACCAAGAATTGTATAGTTCCTTCAACCCACTGATTTTCCAAATCTGTTCACTGAAATAAAGTGCTCCAAGAAAACTCGAAAACTTAGTTAGAAGTATTTATTTAGCCAGTTAATGCAAACTAATAATAATCGACATGCACCTATTTTTAGATTGAATATCTATAAATAGACTTCACCCAATATTATAAAATATAATTTCATCTATTTTTCATTTTGACGCTTAAATACTACAAATAGCATCCTGCAACTTATAGAATATGCTCACCATGTCTAAAAATAGACATACACCTAAAAATAGCCTGTAGGCCCCACTTAGTGAAGGTGCTTACTTTTCACTAAGCTCATCATCTTGTTGAATCTCAACAAGAGACAGAGAACCAATTAGATACCAAGAGGTTAGGCTCAGAGGAAAGCTTAGATTGGTATGAGGGCAGGTATGGAGACTTGCTAAAGGTAAAGGCTTAGGTGTAGTCCATAAGTGAACAAGATGGATTTCACAAGGAGGTGATGCCAATGATCACTGAAGGTCATTGCAGAGGTTCAAAGGAAAGCCACGGCAAAAGGAAATATGCCAAGGTAAAGGGCATAGAGGTGATGCGTCAAAAGGGATTTGACAGAGGAATGACTGAGATAATAGATGAACTCAGTTACATGGAAAAGTTGCTACAAGAGGAGGAAATGCAAGATAAGTAGAGAAGAGAATGGAGTATGAAGAAGCCAGTTCGGTGGCGAGTGGTACAATTATTTGTAAAGAAAACGAGGAAAATGTTAAGGGACATGAAGAAGAAAGAGCAACTAAAAGGAGTTGAGTTCAGATTGAAGCCATTGATTGAAGAAGGAATTCACTACTGTGAACGAGAGCAAGGTGACATCCTTGGAGAGGATAATGTTGAGAAAATATCTATTATGGATCTTACAGATTTCTTGGAGAAGGAAGAGGAAGAGAGACCTGCAGGAAGTCTCATGAGCTCTTTGAAGAGTTCAGATCAGCATGATAAATATATGATGACAGAGGAGGTTGAAAGCCTTAATATTTTTAAAACTAATGATTTTTGTATGTTTTATAGTGAAGTAGGTGATAGAAAAACACTTGAAGCTGTCATAAAGATGAATGAAGAAAAAAAATGTACAAAGACATTTCAAAGAGGCAAGATCAAAATTGTATTGTGATGGAGGATGAGGCTATGTTATCTCATGAAGATAGTCAAGGGAGAGCACATTCACATTTTGTTAATGAAGGGACTGCTGGAAGATAGTCAGAAAAGGTGGTTACTATAGAAAATAAAGTAAATTTGGCTCGTGGGGTTGGCCAAAGATATGTTGAAGAAGAGGAGTGTTCTGTTACATAGCTGCTGGAGGAGTTTTTGAAGAAATATAAGTTGGAAAGAGAAGAAAATCAGGAAAATGATGTTGCATTCATACAAAAAAGGAGTGGCATTGGAAACATCAGTAGAGGCTTTAGAGTCTCATGGTTTCAAAATTAATTATTAGAATGTTGTAGCAGGTATTGAAGAAAGAGAAAGAAGACAAATACAAGGTTTTGTCATAATGGAAGAAAGAGAGCAACACTTTGATATTGTAATCACTTATTTTGAGCAAAGATTAGAAACTCAAGAAAGATAGAGTACTACTCATAAATGACAACAAGAAATAGTACATTCTAAAGATGGACAGTTTCAAAGAACCGTCATAAAGGAAGAAAGTGCAGTGTTGTCTCATGTTGATAACATTAGAGAAAGTCATGGAGGACTTCAGTTGGAAACTCTACAATTTTATGGAAGGAAGAATGCCATTATAGGTATCATGAATTGGTTGTTTATTTTCTTTGTGAATATTTTTTCGATTTTTTAAGAAATTGTATTCATGATTGGAAAAAATGGTGAACTGGTAAAGGAGAAGACAGTGCATGTCTTGCAAGTATGCCAACATGGTAAAGGAAGAGCTGATAAAGGGAGTATAGCTCAAAATATTTCAGCTAGTGAAAAGGGAGCTTAGAGGAGTCAAGGATTATAAGGCAACCAAACAATTGTGGAATGAGAGATATTGATATCTCATTCCGCCAGGAAAATAAGGAGGTTGACTTATGAAAATAGTCATGAAGAAATTTATATAGAAAATACTCAAGGAAGGCCAGAACATAATTATAATTTGGAAATCCATGTAGAGGCTTATGTAGAACCAGGAATTATTATTTAGGATAATGGTCAGATTGCTGATTATGATTAGAGAATGGAAAGTGATGGACAACATATATGAAAGGAAGTCCATGTGACAAAAATGTATAACAAAAAAGAAGAGAAATGTGTATTGAAATTTAATAATGAACTCAAGGAATGTTATAATGATATTGTTTTCTGTAGTAAGTTTGTTGAATGTGCAGGTATAGATCATGGAAGCCCTCAGTCATCCACAAAGAAACTAAAGAAGTATTGGTCAAAGTAATATATTCTTTAGAGGCTTATGAAGGAAAGAGGGAGCGAATATCTTAAACTCTCACTCAGCATAATATCAAAACTTGGATAGCTGAATGGAAATGAATACTTCAAGGTGAAAAAAATTATGATTTATGGTTTGAAGAAATAGGGAATGTAATACAAAATGAAAGAGGTTTAAAAAGTAAATTGAAGACATAAGTGATGCAAGAAGAAAAGGTCACAATCAGCTTGAAGAAATTTGAAGAAAGAAGAGACATAAGTGAAGACATATGGCCTAAAGATAATTCAGATTAAGAAATTTTGAAGTGGTTATATCATAAATATAAAAAAATTGAAGGTTCAGATATGGATGATCATTTTCATATGGTCATGAAGGATGTGAAGTATTTAGTTTTTAATGTTTTGAAGAGCTTAAAGGAAAAGTTGATTGATCAATTGCATATGAAACAATGTTTTTAGGAAAATGAGAATGGAAATGAAGGAAGAAGATTTTTACATGGGACACAACTAGAAAAAAAGAAGAATGCAACAAAAGTGAAATGGAAGAATTGGAACAAAGATTTTTCATGGAAAAAAGAGGAGGTGAAGATCAAAGAATTGCTTGGAATGGTGAGAAAGTTGTTCATGAGGATGAATATTATATTAATGCAAGATCAATTGGAAAAATGTAGAGATACGCAGAAAAATTTGTACAGTTGAAAGGCAACATACTGAGGAATGGTTTTATTTTTTTATACCAAGAAAAAAATCAAATGGAGTTGAAGATAAAAGGATCTCATTGAAAACAGAGGTTATATGGACAAAAGGAGGAGTAGAAGAGTTATATGTTATAACTCTGTAAATCATTTGTTGATTAATAGAAAATATGAATTAAAGGAGACATCTTGGAGGAAATAAATGATATGGTTGGAAGAAGCACAAAACAGAAAAATTAATGAATATTACAAGGAGCATAATTTAATGGAGTTGACTTATGATATGGAGATGCTGATTGGAAATATGCATTGTTTAGTGTATGTGTTTTTACCCAACGGAAAATGTCATCTGGAAATTGAAAATAGAAGTTGGGACAATGATAAAGAATTGAAAGCTACTACCCAAGAGTTTGATAAATGTTGGAAGAGGACAGTGTACAGTCATAATGTATGTCTGCCAAGGAGAAGGTTGAATATTGGAATATATGTGTTCTGGGAGAAAATGATGAAGACTTCCAAATGGATGAGAGGGAACAACAAAAACTGTGGAAAAATGATTCATGGTGAAAGTTGGAGCAAAATGTTTGCAGGAAAACAAAGTACGAGTTGAGATCCTGGAAGGTTGCAGACAACAATAGAGCAGCAACAAAATGGCAAAGCAAGTGGAAATTTTCAACATAAGATATGGAATCCAGGATGAGTTCAATAGTAGAATCATGATTAGGAGATCATGCAACATTGTATTCCTTGGGAGTCTGATGCAGGAGAAATCTCATTAGAAATGTTTTTGGGAAGAGGCATAAGAGGTCTTTACAAACTTTACTAAATGGAGTGGGTTCCCTTAATTTAAATTTATTTTACTATCCTAAGATTGTAATTAAGTTATGAAATTTAAATGGAATTGTATGAAGATCTTGTGCGGTATAGAGGTCTAGAATCTATGTTAGGTATGAAGGAGTGATTCTAGTGATTTCACCATGAAATTGTGGATATGAGAGATCTTAGGAGTTTGGTGAGGAACTTTCATAGGATATGAACTAAAATTAGTACAAAATCCTTCATTTTAAATAATATATCTTTTGTAAGCAAGAGGGTTGGATTGCGTGAGTGTGAGATAGATTAAAAAAAATTTGTATTATTGAGTTACAGTTAGTGAGTTAGAGTTTATTGAAAGGATGACAGATGAGCCTGTGAATTTGTGTGCAATAATTTATATCTGAATGAAAGAAAGAAATATTCTATTTTGAATATTCTGGAAACTCTGTGTACACGTTTGTATATTTTCATAAATATATGATTGCTAGTTATAGACTATAGTTGCATTTCGAGGAGAAGAATCAAATCGAAGGACAACGGTAGTTCGTGACCAAGGCATGGTCAATTTCTTGACGTAAAATCATGAATCGTTGACTGTAAAAAAGGAAACTATAGTCACCGTTGGATCTGAGAAATGGTTCATCATAACTATTGATTTAGGAGATCAAAGCTCGACGGAGTATTAAAAATAATGTTTCGATGCAATCAGGTTTTGGACCGTAGATCTGAATGAAGGTTTGATCAGCAGTTGATAATACACATCGAAAGTAGAGTTACGAGGGAGTTAACAATCCCTTGGTAGTGGGATGGAACCACTAGTGGTTTAGTGGTTTCGTTGTGTGGCAATGTTTGATTGGAAATCGCAGTCGGAAGTCGTACTCCAGATCTGTTTCATTTCAATTGCGACGAGGCTTAAGTTTAAGGATCAATGTCTTATGGTCTAGCACCAAGGGCTCATGTGCTGTCGTTTAAGCACTGACGAGTTATAGAAAATACCATTCAATGCTAAATCGTTTAAAGTTAAGTTTTGGCAGATGAGGTTAAAATTGGAGGTATGACAAAGTCAATGTTAGCTAGCTAATTTAACTCTGCACAATTTTAAAATTGGTTTATGCATGTTTTAAAAGACCCGAGTATAGTTTAACTCTGTGGCATAGTATTTCATGTAGATCTGGTGGGATTTTAAGCACCTGATAGAAATTTTATGCTGACAGAAGTGTATAAGAGTTGCACACTTGAATAAAATCCTCAACGGTCAAATTTGGAGGGTGATTTTCATCATAGAATCATGTGAAAAATTATACCATGGGCACAGATGATAGCATCTATATATTATTCATGACCTTTTGGATTATAGCTATATATGTTATTCACTACATTTAGGATTATAATTCTCTATAATTGCAACAGATGCCATCATGTCCTCCTATGCCAAACTTTTACACATGATGCCATCATGATAGAGTATTATAATCTTGAAGGATATGAATATTCTATGCCTTCAAATCATTCACCAAATTTTCTTCCACCATCATTACCTATTAAGGATTCTTCCAAGAAAGTAAGAATCTCAGTAAAACTCACTTGTACAAGAAAAAACCATAAGAGATTCACTCTACAAATTTATCAGAGTGAACTTTATATGCTAGATTTTATGTACCCAAATTTTAAAAACATTTTGGTAGTGCTAAAATTTTAATCAAGATAACCTATCTTAAAAATTTTCATATATTATTAGTAAAACATAGCACATTTTATATATATATTATTATTGTTTTTTCAATAAAATACACACATGGGAAATCATTCTTACATTGTCTCTCATTTTCAGAATGGTATTTAGAGTAAATTAGCTAGTTGTATCTATCTAGGAGACTAAATCGGTAAACTCCTACTTGTAATTTAAATTATTCAACTACTCAGATTAACTTATTGAACTAAAAAATAACAAATAATACAAGTCATAAGTATGCATAGAAAATAATACTACTCATAGTTATAAGTAAAAAATAACACAAATACATAATTATGTATAAAAAATAATATAAACACATAATTAATACATAGTACTTATTACATAGTTGCAAATCAAAATGACAGGATTTTATTTGAGGTGGAGAAGAACAAACATTTTTATACATACAAGGGGTTGGTTTAAACATACAAATACTATATACCCCACTATCCTAGATACCCCAACTAGATATTCAAAGTCAAATGTGGTTGTCATCGCGGATCCTTCAAATCAAAAGTTTGAACATCATACCATAAGATCAGAAGACCTTGATTTCCCTAACAATTGGGTGATTGAAGCTCCTAAACTGCCCAAATTTCAAATTATTACCACTACAAAAATATCAGAAAACCCATGTTCAGCCACCTTATCCTTTCCTTATACTTCTAAAAATGATGTTTCTTCATCTATGTTGACAACCGTAAAAAATATTCCTGAGTTGTCTCTTTATTGTGTACATACTTATATTTTTAAATTACCCCAAGTGTTGCAGTTTACTTCTTTAATTGTTGAATTCCCCTCTCATAAATATCGTATATACTTGGACTCCCTTAGATTTCCTTAAGAACATAAAAATCATAACCCCTCCATAGGAGAAGCTCCAAGCATTATCTCTATTGAACCATGTCCTCATCCTAAGTGTTCATATATTTCATTTCCTCTTGATCATGTACTTATGATCCATTCCCTCCCATATTTGGAAAAAAAATACCCCTGATTGACAAAAAATTTTAGTTGAATTAGACCACCTAGCACACCCAGATGGCGTAGGATACATCGAGCAAGTTGATAAAGTCATACTCGCCTCCTGATTCCAGAATAAAATTTTGGATGGTTGTAAAAGACTGATCCAGGTGGATATTGGTTTCCACCCTCCTATTCCACTTGGACCCCCACCATTGCTTCTTTCAATTTTTATATTTCCTTAACTATAGTACAATTTACAATTTTTGGCAATTTTTCGGCTCCTGAACTTCTGGAGCCGTTTTGAGGCCCTAAATGACGTTTTTTTTGGAAAATGGGAAAATATAAGTGTTTGACTGACATTTGCAGTTGAAATTTGTAGTCCTCATATAAAAATTTCTAACGAGATATTGTGCATATCAAACGAAGGTTGTATGCCAAAGTTATGACCCTAGGAAGTTGATGTAGCAATTTACCCCAACGGGGCTGACAGTTTTGGCGCTTCATATCCTAGGGTTATTTTTTTGGGTGTTTAGGGTTTTCCATTGTTTATCAAAGATAAATATGCCCTCAAAAATCATTGTATCACAGGTCATAGGCATGTAGCAACCACATCTCTTCTCAGAGATAAGCTACCATCGCCCAAGCTAGTTTATTTCCATTTTGTATGTAAGCATATTTTAGTTCTTTGACATTAATGAAATGAAGTTTTATTTCTACTACATCTATGTTTTTATGTTTATATATGTATTCTGTTGTGTTCCTGTATAAGTACGGATTAGTGGTATCATAGAAGTCTGCTCTTTCTCTGTTTTACTTTGCATATCCCTGACGAGGTCATGATTTAAGGAGTTAAGGTTCGAACTGTTTGAACCTTTGCAAGACCAACCTTGCAAAATCCGACGTCCTCCCATGGGAGAAGAAAAGAAAGATGAGGGAGTAGGAGATCCTTTCAAAATATTTTTCAAATAATCCCTCGAGTGACATAGGAACATGATGATGGACAACTTCACCCAGATCCTTCGGTGGCTACTCATAGGTGGCACATCTTCATCAAGAAACCACTCTGAAGGTCCCACTCCCTTTAAGGTACACATGAACTTTGAAATCCCCATATTTGAAGCCTAGATAGATGTGGATGTTGTAGATAAATGGTTAAATATATTAGAAGGATATTTTTCAAAGCCACCCCCCACGTTAAGGATTGGTGGAAACCTATTGTGAGCAGAGTGATAGGAGGGAACCCTCACTATTTTCAGTCGTGCCCACTTGGAATTCTTTTTGAGATACCATCAAGGATCAATATTACCTTGTCAAGAGATATGAAGATAAATACATAAAGTGGACCACACTATGATAGGGAATAGACCAAGATTTACCAGAGCTCACAAATATTTTTCATACCTTTAACACAAAGTTGGGAATCAAGGATTCTGAGCCACATTTGGTGCTCAGGTACCATGCTTGTATACACAAGTACATCTAGGACGAGATGGAGTTTCTGGACATCTCCTCACTCGATGTTGCCCATCAATACATTGTTAAGATCGAGAAGAAATTTAAACAAAAATAAATGAGACATTGGATCTACTAATTTGAAGCAAGGGAAAGGCACCCCCAAACCGCAGAAAAAAGGAGAGAGTCAAGGTGGGGTGATCTAGGAAAACCCACCGAAACCACAAGAAAATAAAAACACCATGATGAAAAATAAGGTCATGAGAAAGTGTCGTGAATTTCATAAGAGCCCCACTCATAATACGAATGAGTGTCGAGCCAAATAGTCTCTTGATCAAAATCTGGATTGGGAGCAAAAATTTGCCAAAAATTCAAAGTGCTCAAAATTTCACCAAACTATAATGATCGGATCCGTCCCATCGCCAGGAATCTGGCACACTTCATTTCACCCAAAACATAGTTTGTATGAGGAAGTTAGAGCCCGCAGATTGTCGTGTCAAATAGGCAAATTTAAAAAAAATGGTCAAATAGGGTCAAAGGTCAAAAAGTTTGGGTTTTATCCAATTTAGCCCAATGACAAGATGGTAAATGTCCATTTCTAATTGCTTCAAATTTTTGGGCACATGTCACTTTTTTTTGGTTTAGTTTCAAGCCAATGGGAAGAGAACATGTGGCAAGCCCAAAGGCCACCACGTGCCCCCCCCCCTCCAAGGCCGAATGAAAGTTCAAATGTTGAATTTTTGATTCATTAAAAAGGGTCATATTTCTATGTATGGTTCATAAAAATATTGGGTGGAGGTCGATCTTGAAACCACGACCTCCCCCGCACAAGCACAACCATTTACCAATAAACCATTGTATTCATACTTAACATGTAAGGGCAACAACAACTATTTGAGTTTTAAAATGTGTTTCGATGGGGGTTTTAAAGGGCCAGTCCTTGGTCCATGGGACCACACCCCAAGACCAAGAGCGGAGCTAATACATAAGCAAAGGTTTATAGTTTTAATGTGGGTTTAAATACCCATAAAGCATGTTAATGATGCTAATCACATTCGCTAATGCAGTATTAGTTAAACCATGCTTAATGCACCTAAACCACACTTAACACCAAGCTTATCATTTAATTAATATTGAGTTAAATTCTATGGGGTTTTTGCGGTTCTGACATTTTAGGCACCAACTCCAGATTTGGTGGTGCTAACTGGAGTTTCTCTAGTTTTATTGGAGATTCCTAGAGAAAATTGAATGAAGCATAACGTTTGCTAATTTCGACCAATTTTGGCTCAAGAAGAGTCATTATTATATTATTTTAATTCTCTGAGAATGATGGTGTAGGTTTCAGAGGTGTTCGAGCACTTCTGAAAGTGTTTTTTCCACTTTGAAGATTAAAGAAGTCGAGGGCCACCAGGGGAGGAGGTCATGCTTAGATCAGCTGGAGACCATTTTCAGAGATTGAATAGTCTATTTTGAAGTTTTTGGGTCTTCTAAATCCAATGGAGTAGGTTGCAAAGAAATTGGAGAATTTTAAGTGCATGTAATAAGACAATTGACCATTAATCCCAAGAGGGCCTAGCCAATTCAAGTAGTTCCATGGAGATGTAGCCCAGGAGGGGTGAACTTCGTTATCAGCTATTGTGTAATGTGTTTGTTGTGTGTTATTTCTCTGCATTTTATTTGTTGTACATGAGTTTTTAAAATCTAATTAAATCATAAATTTCTCATCAAAGACACTTAAAACTTGAAACATAAAGCCCTTCACAATTGGCTAACTTAAGATGATTGTAAACACATTTTTATTTAACTAATGAGGGAGCTAGCACAGCAAAAATAGTTTTCCCATATTCAGATCAAGTTGGTATCAGAGCACAGTTTAGCTCATTTTAGGCAAGGTTAGCTAGAATAATTAGCTATTGGTTTTTTATTTGTGCCAAGAGAATTTAACTGTGTGCAAGTTTATGTGTGAAGAGAAGGTCAAGATTGAGAGCTCAGTTCTCAAATCACAACAGAGAATATTTTTGTGCATTGCAAGTGTGATGGAAGCTTCATCAAGTATTGTTTCTAGTCAATATTCCTTAGAAAAAATGTTTGATAAAGAGATGTTGCAGAAGCTCTACATCATGAATAATATGGTGCAAGATATGTATGAAGATAAGAGGGAGAGCATTATACTTCAAGAGCAGTTGATTTCCACGAAGAAGGATAAACAAGAAATTCTTGAAAATATGCATGAGATGGAGACTCAACTACATATTGCAAATGAAAACCTAGCAAGGTTGAATGAGATCGATACTCAACTCCATGATGCCAAGGAAACCTTAGCCAAGCATGTGCTTGAAAAAGAGGCATGCAATTAAAGTTTATCTTCAATTTATTCTCAATATGAATGTGTAGGTGCTTTTGAAAGAAACACTAGAGGAATAGGGTCCAAATTGTTGATGAAAATGGGATATTAAGGTAAAGGGTTAGGCAAACATTCAAAAGGCATACTTGATCCAATTTTTGTTGAGGAAAGACCTAGGTATTTGGGTCTTGGTTATGGAAAACATGATGGAGAATGTTCCAAAGCCAGGGAGGCACATGAAGGTGTTCCAAGAAGGAATTTCATTTCATGTTCAATACCTCAAGCTTGTGAAGATTGTGTTCATGAGGAATGAAAATTGTTTACACCCACTTTGCAAGAAGATGCTCATAAGCATGCAACTAATGAGGATGGAAAACAAGATGATGTCGAAATCTCTAAATTCATTGAAGCCATTGTTAGTATTCCAAATAAAGCTACTACCTCATCAAATTCACCTCTTCAAGAAGGCGACAAATTTGAATGTGCAAGGTATAAATCTGCCTTTAATCAAGTTGCTTTTGATTATGATAAACATGGTAAATCCTCAGATAATATTTGAAGAAATGTTGCATGTTCCTTTGGTGGTTTGAATAACCATAATGTTTCAAGATATTGGAAGAAGATAGCCATGTACAAGAAACTTTCTAAACAAAGGAGGCAGAAAGCCAAAGGTCCATTGGAAAATACAAACCATGTTGAAAAGAATATGCAATTGTTTTGCAGTCATTTCCATAAGAAAGGTCATCTTGTAGACAAGTGTTGAAATTTTTATCCAAAAATTCATCCACGAAATTTGAAGAAGGTGGAAATATATCTTGATAAGATTGGAAAAGAAGATTCCATAATTGATGTGGGTCAGGATGATCCGCATGATGATGTGAAATTGAAAGAGGTTCCATTGAAATGGTTTGGTAACAGATGGTTAGATTTCTCATCCAATTAAGGACTTGCATTTATTTTGATGATTTAATGCAATTATTTTCTATTGAGATTATTTTGCATGTTTATGCTAGGAAGGTGTTTGAAAATTAGATTTATGTTGACTCACTTATATGCAACAAAGATGGAAATTTGTACATGTTTTTTTTGTTTGAATTGAGAGTCAATTGTATGAAGAGGAATTTTTTGCCGACTTGTGTTTGGTTGATGGTTTTTACACCAAGATGTAAGAGTACATGGAAATTTTCACATGATGTGACATTTTTTTCTTTGAAGGAGAAAAAGGATATGTTGTCAATTTATGTTTCTTGCATGATGCATTTTTCAAATTGATGATTGTGTTTGTGACAATATGTCACAGGATATTAGGAAGGTCCACTTTTGAGCGAGAGGCTCATGATCAGCCTTCATTCTCAAATCATGGCATGAGCAGCATGTCAATATTGGAGGATGATGGAAAGAGGGACAAGATGCCAAAATGTTTGCAGCCAAAATAGCAACCATTGTATACCATTTGATGTGTTGATGCCAAGAAGCAAAAGATATGGAGAATGCATTCTTCCAGTTGTGCAATTTGGTATCATGTAGGTAAAAGGTTGGTCATTTATTTTATTATTATTACTGATGTTGGAACTCATTGTTGTTGTTCACCCAGATGGGCTTAATGATCCAGTTAAATTCCTGATACCCTTTTAACCAAGACCTTTTACTTCAGTTGATGTGTTAGAATTTCATTTAATAAAAGCGTTAATGAACATATATGAACATATGCATGTTGTAAATAAGAGTAAGATAACAAGAATTAGCAACATACGATATTGATAACGGAGTTCGTCCAGGAGGGACTACGTCTCCGGGCCTCGGTGTCAAGATGGTGTAGGCCACTGCATTAAGTGTTGTAAATAGTGAAGATGTACATGGATTGTGTTTTCTTTGTCATACAAGGAAAATTCCCTCACACAGGAGTGGTTGGACCTCTCCATAAGATGTTCCACTACCAGAACTCTCATTCATAAAAAGGACTCCTATAAGTATGAAAATAACTCACACATAATGACTATGAGTATCCCGCCAACGTGGCAAAAAAGGGATCTCAATCAAACATACGTGTGACAATGAGTATCCTACCAGCATGTAAATAAATGTATCTCAAAAATAAAACAAATCCATGATAGAAATTACATCTCACATCAAGAACAAAAAAAACATCCCACATCAAACATCAACAGGGATCCATAAAGCATAATGCATCTCATAGCAAAGAGACAAATAATTACATGAAAACACTGCATATAACTCACATCCTAGAGTTGTCTGAAGACAAGGATGATAAAATTCCACGATCTGGTTGTACCATCAATCTTGTGGCATCAAATATCCCGAAGATGACTTCTCACACATTGAATAATGACACCTGCAACTCCACTTTGAAAAGTGGCCGAAAAACATAAGGCTCAGATGGAAAATAAGACTGCACCCCTGAAATCATGTCGCTGAGAGGTGAAGGATAGATTGTCAATTTGTTGAATTCTGCCAAAGTGAAAATTTGGGCCTTAGGGAATCTTTTAGATTCCCCTTAGATTCCTAAAAGATGCTACTCCACAGGGAATCTAGAAATATGCAACTAAAAATAGGAATCTAATCTCACCATTGAGATCCTTGTGAAATTTCAAGAAGAATGAGTATAAAGTTGACCTCATTCTGACATCAGTGAATTTCAGCCTCCATGGAATCTGAAAGATTCCTCAAGATTCTCCTCCATAGGGAATCTACAAAACCATTAGTCAAATGGAAAATCTAGGCACACCATCATGCTCCTCGCAAATTTCTGGTTAAAATGCATATAAATTTTAATACATTCTAAAACTTTTGCCTCGCAATCAAAAGATTCCCTTGGCATAAAAGATAAATTTGTCTCAAACTGCGTGCTCCAACCTGCCTCCTCTACCTTGAAATCCATGCTCAGTTCTGTTGGGCGCATTTTTCAAATGACATGTTTAAATATTAAATCGTTGGAAGAGTTTAACGTCTGTTTGTTTTTTGGTTTTAATACAAAAACCATAAAGTATTTGGGGGGGTCATACTTGCATCGGGCGGCCCGCCCCTTAACCTCCGCTACCACAGACTTTGTTACAACGTATCACACACACACACACACACACACACACACACACACACACACACACACACACACACACACACACATATATATATATAGACATATGTGTGTGTGTGTGTGTGTGTGTGTGTGTGTTTTAACATATATATTAATGCATGCGTTTGTTTATGGTGGGGAGCTCCATGGGGTCCAGCGGGGCTCATGGCCCGCCGGCCCATAAATATTATTTTTTTATGGTTATGATCATGCGGTGGGGTGGTGGTGTTGGGGGGCCCCCCCCCCCCCCCCCCCCCCCTTTTTAATTATTTTTTTTATTTTAAAAAAATAAGGAAATTTTTAAAAATTTGAATTTTGACTGTAGGAGTCATTTTAAGTGTCCCACAACTTCGCCCGGAATCTCGTTGGAGCTGGTCAGAATCCAGTGGCCGGATTTCGTTCAAATCGTGTCCTCCTTAACCTGCTAAGCTACCTGGTCAACCCCTGAACTTTTATTAGCTATAACTTCTCCATATTGACTCGGTTTGACAAACTGTTCACATCATTGCGATCTAGACGAAGATATATTCAACTTGAACTTGGTTTGAGAGCAATCTGAACACTTTGACTTTTGAGCTTTCATCAGCCCTCTTTGTCCTATGTGTCTATGGAGCCACCTGGATCAATACTCCCCATTGAGGAGCTTTGGGTCCTCCAAAATCATCAACAATAATCTTCAACTGCTATGTACAATGTCTGCACCACAAGTGTCCTAAAAAAGGTCACCCTTCCGTCTCCTTTACCTTTGTTCTGTGGAGCCTTAAGCGATTAACCGACTCCTGCATCATCTGCAAACCTGTAGTAAAATCTCCTGCAAATTACATGCTCAAATTGACCAACTATGACCCAAACATTTCCATACATTCCACGAGTTTATAACACATACTCAGTGGTCAATTTTACATCAAATGGAAATCACACCCCAGCTATCATTACAAGGCCAAAATATCATTGTCGCATGGCAAGTGATGGACAACCACACCATCACTTTTACAAAAGAAATGCAACACGCGACTCATAAAACAAGGCCACAATATCATTGTTTCTTAACAAGTGATGGAAAAACACATCATCACTTTTACAATTAAAAATGCAACATATGAATTACAAACACGACAATGACAAGCTAACATATCTAGAAAAACCATATCTCACTTATGAAAGTGAATGGATCATCTCCCCATGGCATGTTTGTTTGTCGAACAACATTTTCAACTGATTCATGCACCAATGCTTTGTCATTAAGGTGCTGCTCTGGATGGAGCCTCGAACACGTGGATCTTTGATGACCACCTTGGTTTCACTGCCTGAAAAAGGTCTTCTTCCTCCATACCTTCTTAACAAGTTTCTTTTTCTGTTGTGGAGAAGGCTTTTCATGCCTCGTCCTCCTTTGTGTTGCCATTATTTTCCAACACTTAGAAATGACATGGTTACGTAAACCACAGAAATGATGTAGGTTTTCTTATGCCATGATTTACGACAAAGATTAATAACATTTTTATAATTGAAATGAACTCTCGAATAATGAGACTTATTATACCCTCTCTGGTGATCTCTGGTGCGATCATGGTGATGAGAGCTTGCCTCAGCTCTTTCACTGCATCATGCACTTCCATGGGATGATGGAGAAGTGTTCCCATCAATCCTCTTCCACGGTGATTTCAACAATGTCTGTTTTCCTTTGATGTCCTTCGAACATCCTCCTTCAGTGTATCCCAAACCTGCATATTGAGGTCTCTACACAAACTCCAATGGCTGAGTTATGCCTTGGCCATGAATGCCAAGTCTTCCTCCTTTGTACCCCATCTGGGTGAGGAGTCTCATGTCGATTCCTCTAATGGGGATCTGCATACTTCCAATAGAAATTCTATCATGTGAAGATGAAACTGTGGAGAAATCAACACAGTTTACCTCAACTGTTAATTTTGAAACATGTAAAGAGGGATTCTCTAAGACTTCGTTGCGCTTCACTTCCTCCAAGGCCTCCATGGCTTGTAGCTGAAGCTGCAATTGCTGCTTCTCCTGCTTCTCTTCCTGTAGGAGTGCCTTCAATGCATCATGATATTCTTGAATACTTTCATTGTTGTGCTTCAATTATTCCAACATCTTTTTTGTGGCTTGTAACTGAAGCTGGAATCAATGTTTTTCCTCCTTCTCTTCTTGTAGGAGTGTCTTCAATTTAGCATTGTCTGTTGCTTGTTTCTCATAAACTTCATACAACATGTCTACTTTATCCGAAACCCTGAGCATAGTCTCGAACATGTCTTTGAAATCCTCTATTGTTCAACTCAGCGAACGTTCAATGGTTCACGCCTGCAATCCAAATCAGCAAGAAGACCGCTCTAATGCCACTTGATCTGGGTAAATTCCTGATACCATTTTAACTAAGACCTTTTACTTCATCTGATGTATTATAATTTCATTTAATCAAAGATTTAATGAACATAAGTGAACATCTTCATGTTGTAAAGAAGAGGAACATAACAAGCATTAGCAACATACGATATTGATAACGGAGTTCGTCCAGGAGGGACTATGTCTTTGGGCCTCGGTGTCAAGATGGTGTAGGCTGCTACATTAAGTGTTGTAAATAGTGAAGATGTACATTGATGGTGTTTTCTCTTTCATACAAGGAAAATTCCCTCACACAGGAGTGGTTGTACCTCTCCACGAGATGTTCCACTACCGGAACTCTCATTCATAAAAAGGACTCCTATCAATATGTCAATAACTCACACATAATGACTATGAGTATCCTGCCAACATGGAAACAAATGAATCTCAATCAAATGTACATGTGACAAAGAGTATCCCACCAACATGGAAAAAAAAGGGATATCAAAAATAAAACAAATCCATGATATAATTTACATCTCACATCAAGAACAAAAACAAGATCCCACATCAAACATCAACAAGGATCTATGCAACACAATGCATCTCATAGCAAAGAGACAAATAAGTACATGAACACACTGCATATACCTCACATCCTAGAGCTATTTGAAGACAATGATGATAAACTGCTACGATTTGGTTGTACCATCAATCTCGTGGCGTCGAATATCCTGAAGACTACTGCTCACACATTAAATGTTGACGCCTGCAACTCCACTTTGAAAAGTGGCCAAAAAACATAAGGCTTAGATGTAAAATATGACTATACCACTAAAATTGTCTCATTGAGAGGTGTAGGATCGACTGTCAATTTGTTAAATTATGACAAAGTTAAAATCTAGGACTTAGTGAATCTTTTAGATTCCCCCTAGATTCCTTAAAGATGCTGCTCCACAGGGAATCTAGAAATCTACAACTCAAAACAAGAATATGATCTCACCATTGATATCCTTGCCAAATTTTGAGAAGAATGAGAATAAATTTGACCTCATTCTGACACCGGCGAATTTCGGCCTCCATGGAATCTGAAAGATTCCCTCAAGATTCTCCTCCATAGGGAATCTGCAAAACCGTTGCTCAAATGGAAAATTTGGGTGTACTATCATGCTCCCTACTAAATTCTGGTTAAATTTTAATACATTCTAAAAATTTTACCTCCTTGGGATCAAAATATTCCCTTGACATCAAACACGAAACTGTCTCGAACTGCATGCTCCAACCTGCCTCCTCTGCCTTGAAATCCATGCTCAGGTCTGTTGCATGCATTTGTGAAATGACAGGTTTAAATATTAAATTGTGGGCGGAGTTCGTCTATTTGTTATTTTTTTTTTAATACAAAAACCATGAAGTATTTGGGGGGGCTAGACCCGCATCGGGAGGCTCGCCCCTTAACCTTCGCTACCCCAGACTTTGTTACAATGTTAATATATATCTATATATATATGTGTGTGTGTGTGTGTGTGTGTGTGTTTTAACATATATAATATATATGTTTTAACATGTATATTAATACATGCATTTTTTTATGGTGGGGAGCTCCATGGGGTTTGGTAAGGTTCATGGATTGCTAGCCCATAAATATTATTTTTTTATGGTTATGACCGTGAGGTGGGGTGGCGGGGTTGGTGGCTAGCCACCCTTTTTTAAATTATTTTTTCTATTTTTGGACACCTAATCCTCTATGGGTAGGTGTGGAAGGCGAACAGTCACAAATGGAATCCAAGTGACCTTGGAATGTGGAATCCAAGAGTCACATTAATGTAATATAAATGTAAATATATGAGTAATAGAAATGCATGATATCTGATGGTAAGTGGTTCTTACATGTGGGTTGAGTTATTTTTCAAGACCATTGAAATTGTTAGTTGAGGTATCGTTGAGTGAATTTTTGAACCTAAGATCATAGTGTGAAGTGCATTAAAGTTGGTGCCAATCATTATAAGCCATTGCAAGTCAAGTGTCTCTCATACACAATTTAGTTAAGTCCTTGAATATCTCAGTTTTTGATATTCTTTTTGTATATGATTTCCACAAGAATTCTCCATTAAAAGAGAGAGAATTTGAAACCATTTGTTTGCAATCCCTTTGCTAAAATTCTAAGTCAGTTCTATTTTTTGAGTTGCATCCTCCATAATTTGAGTAGTAGAGTTTGTTCTTTGGGAATTCCATAATTGGAAGTTCAAGAAAGAAAAGGGTTTTTGAAGTCATTTGTATTTTTTGAAAGTAAGTTGAATCACATTGTAAATGAGTCCATTATCGGTTGAAGCTGACACCCTTCATTTCTTGAGCTTGAGCTGTTTGGAAAATGAACAAATTTTATGAAGTATTACAATCCTTGGAAACTTTGATACAGTCTACTGTTGATGACACAATCCGAATCAACAAAGACACTCTCTTTGATATTCAGACTTGCTTGCATCATGCACAAGAAAAGATTGATTTTCTGCAACTAGAATCTCAGCTTCGGCAAGAAGAATTACATCAACGGAATCATCATTCTGAACTTTTTTTTGTTCAAAACACTGAGACAGACTCCCATCAACAACAAAAAATTGTAGATGTAGTACCCATTTTAAGCGCAGATTTGCAGAAAGAAGAAAAAATCCAGCCAACAACTCCTAAGCCCATCATCAGACCTTGGGAACATCTTGTCCACAAAAAGCACATGAAAAGTTTGGATATGAAAAGGAGTTTCCATTTCATATTCTGGACTACCCCAAGCCCATCAAATTTCAGAGTGCCAGATTTCTTTATGACAATTCAACTTTAGCTGTTCCAGATCCTGCTCCTCTTCCATAACAACAACAACAACAAATTAAAAAATTCCATCACTGTGATCGAGTTGGCCATATGAAAGATCATTGTTTCGATCTTCACCCATGCAAGCACTATGGTCGGCACACCCACTCTTCACAGAGATGCTTCAGAAACAAGCCTCTTGCAAGAACAAAGATTCATCTTGGATGGATCGCTTCTTGGCAATGGGCATCAACAAACAAGAAGTTTTTTAAGACATACATCAAAACTTGTTCTCGAATATTGAATAATCTTACAGTTGAGTTTTCACCATCATCTCACCATGTACCTGACAGGGGGGGAAATGGTGGTCATCTAGAAGCTTCGAAGCCACATCAAGCGAACCTAAGCCATAATATCTCATTCCAGATTCATAGTTGTATCCAGAGACAGTAGTTCAAGTGAGCCTAAGCTACAATTCGTCATTCCAGATTCATAATTGTAGCTAGAGACATGGATTCCCATGAGAATGCCTTTGGTTGGTGGATAGCCCTTAAACCATCTATGTGAGGTTGATATTCTTCCTCTTTTAGAACACTTCCTCTAGCAGAAGACTTCAGCTTCTTGCCAGCTTTGGAAGAGTTCCAGGAAATGCATCAAGCATTCTAGTGTTGGTGGTCATTCTTAAATGATCACAGGTTGTAGACTTCCCTTCTTTTAGGTTGAAGGTCTCCCTCTTCAAATATGAGGGACACTTCCTCTAGCAGAAGCCCTTATCTTTTTGGCAGTTTTGGAAGAGTTTAGGGAACTACATAAGCGTTGTGTTCTAGTGTTGGTGGTCATCCTTAAACCACCTCTTTATGCCAACATTTCAGAGAGCTGATTCAGCCTAAGTGCTGCCATGCATACTTTGCAAATTTGTATTACAACTCTCTTCTTGGACTCACACATACCCCTTTAGATTAAGGGGGGGAACGTTGGACACCTAATCCTCTATGGGTAGGTGTGGAAGGCGAAAAGTCACAAATGGAGTCCAAGTGACCTTGGAATGCAGAATCCAAGAGTCACATTAATGTAATATAAATGTACATCTATGAGTAATAGAAATGCAATGAATGTTTATCTTTCCATTTTTGTGTGTTTAATTTCTCCTCCACCATATGTGTGTTTAACAGTTATTTTAAAACAATAGGGACATTCTTAAAAATTTGAATTTTGACCGTAGGAGACATTTTAAGTATCCCACAATTTTTCCTAGAATCTGGCCAAAGCTAGTTGGAATCCAGTGGTCGTATTTCGTTCAAATTGTGTCCTCCTTAACTTGCCAGGTCACCTGGTCAACCCCTGAATTTTGATTGGATCTAACTTCTCCATATGGACTTGGTTTGACAAACAGTTCTCACCGTTGCGATCAAGACGACAAGATCTTCAAACTAAACCTGGTTCGAGAGAAACCCAAACAATTTAATATTTGAGCTTTCTTCAACCCTCTTTTTCCTGTATGTGTCTCTAGAGCCACCTAGATCACTCAACTTGGGAAAGTGTTTTCCAAGGAGAAGCTTGCATCGAATGCATGTTTTTGCAAAGGATGAACAATATTCTTGGTGGGAAGGCCAATATTCAACTTTCCAAGCATCGAGGGATCACTTTGGTACAAAAAATTTCTTTATCAGTCAGCAAGCAGCCAACAAGTGTTAGATTGGGTTAGCAACAAAAGGAGGACATTGGTTGAAGCGCCAAGCCATTTACAAGGCAAGGCATGTGAGTGAACCCACGAGGTTTTAATGGATATTTTTCCAAGTAGAATCAAGATGATAGAACTAGGGAAAGATAAGAGTATTCAGTTCTTACCAGATAACCATATTTTTTGGGTCCAAAATCCTGTTAGTGGGAAGGAGTGATTGGAATCTGGATTGGGAACAAAAATTTGCCAAAAATTCAAAGTGCTTAGAATTGCACCCAACTAGAACGACTGGATGTGTCCTGTCACTTGGAATCCAGTGCACTTCGTTTCACTAAAAACAGAGTCAGTATGAGGAAGTTAGAGCCCAGTAATTGTTGTGTCAAATAGGAAAATTTAAAAAAAAAAGGTCCAACATGGTCAAAGGTCAAAAAAATTGGGCTTTCTCCAATTTCACACAATGACAGGATGAAAAGTGTCCCTTTCTAATTGGCTCGAATTTTTGGGCACATGTCAATTTTGTTTTATTTGGTTTAATTTCAAGACAATGAGAATAAGACACGTGGCAAGCCCAGAGGCCACCACATGCCTCCTTCCCCCTCTCCAAGGTCGAATGATGGTTCAAATGTCAAATTTTTTATTAATTCAGAAGGGTATGATTTATATGTATGGTTCAACAAAATATTGGGTGGAGGTCGATATTGAACCCACAACCTCCCCCTCAAAAGCACAACCATTTACCAATAGACCATCATATTCAAGCTTAACATGTAAGGGTAACACTAGCTATTTGAGTTTTAAAATGTGTTTCGGTTTTAATTTGCTAATGCAAGATTAGTTAAACCATGCTTTATGTGCCTAAACTACAATTAACACCAAGATTATAATTTACTTAATATTTATTTTAATTTGGCAGAGGTTTGGCGGCTCAACCATTTTAGGTGCCAGCTCCAGATTTGGCAGTGCTAACTGGAGCTTCTCTAGTTTTAGTGGAGATTCCTAGAGAAAATTTAATGAAGAATAAATTTTGCTAATTTCGACCAATTTTGGCTCAAGAAGAGTCATTATTAGATTATTTTGATGCTATGAGAATGACGGTGTAGGTTGCAGAGGTGTTGGAGCACTTCGGAAAGTGTTTTTTCCACTTTTAAGATTAAAGAAGCCTAGGGCCACCAGGGGAGGAGGTCATGCCTAGATAAGCTAGAGACCATTTTCAGAGATTGAATAGTATATTTTAAGGTTTTTGGGTCTTCTGAATCCAATGGAGTAGATTTTAAAGCCATTGGAGCATTGTAAGTGCATGTAATCAGAAAATTAACCATTAATCCCAAGAGGGCCTAGCCAGTTGAAGTAGGTCCATGGAGATGTAGCCGAAGAGGGGTGAACTCTATTATCAACTATTGTGTAATGTGTTTGCTGTGTGTTATTTATCTACTCTATACATGAGTTTTTAAAAGTTAATTAACTCATAAATTTCTCATCAAAGACAGATAAACCCCTTCATAATTGGCTAACTTGAGACGATCCTAAACACATTTTCATTTAACTCGCGAGGGAGCTAGCACAACAAAACTAGTTTTCCCATATTCAGATCATCTCTGGTGTCCAAGCTAAAGGCTTCCAAATCATATGCATGTTCAGACTCTGAGTCAGAACCCGAAAATGGGAATAACAAAGGGAAGCAGATTATTGACATGGAGCCCAGTGCCATCGTTTCCACCACCAAGATCCAAAATATTGAGCTCGAAGATCCAGAGGAGGGGGAATGCCTCTTGCACTCACAGATGTGGGTGAAGGGTTATTTTCTACCATTCATTTTCGACAACGAGAGTTAGGAGAATCTCATTTCAGCAGAGGTCGTGAAGTGGTTGGGCCTACCCACCACACCACACCTGTAGTCGTACACCATCGGGTGGCTTCACTAAGGACGAGATATTTGTGTCAGCCAACAATCTCCCCTTCCCTAAAACATCAAGCCCTTCACATATGAGGTACTATGTAATGTTTATCCTCTTTAATTTTGTGATGTATTATTAGGAAAACCATACTTGTGGAAGTGACATGTCGTGTATGAGTCTAGGCCTCACATTGTTATTATTATTTTGGGAAATAATATGTACAGGATACTGTGGGTAGCACCGCGTACCAACATCTCTTTGATCACTGTGAAGTAATGAAGTAAGATCTTTTTCCAACCCGGGAATTTTTTTTCCTTATGATTCGCCCTCAGGGAAAGAAGAAGATTGTGGTGATGGCCTCCAGATAAGGCTCCTTCGCATAGCATTAGTAGTTGGACAAGGTCGTGGAGGAGTATAAGGACATATTCACCTCACCCATAGGGGTACCCCTACACTTTCAAGGTAATCACTCCATCGATCTGACCCTGAGCACACTGATACCCAATGGACCTACCTACCGATACTATGTTCTAAAGAATGATGAAATCAGGAGGAAAATTCAGGAGCTATTGAAAAAAAGGCACTTCAGGCCAAGCTCATCACCCTATGGGAGCTTAATCCTGTTGGTATATAAAAAGGATAGGACCTGGAGACTATGTATTGACTATCGGGTGCTCAATAAGATCATTGTCCAAAATAGGCATATGATTCCATAGATCGATGACCTTTTGGACCAACTTAAGGGGGGGGGGGGGAATATTTTACAAGATTGTTTTGGAGTCCGGTTATTGCCGGGCACCTATCAAACCCTCTGATGTGTGGAAGGCTACCTTCAAATCCATGGAGGGCATTTTTGAATGGATAGTCATGCCTTTCGAGTTGATGAATTCCCCCATAACCTTCATGAAGTTTATGGACAAAATATTGTGGCCCTTAACCAACTCATTCGTGGTAGTGTATTTGTATGACATCCTAATCTTCATCCATAGTTGGGAAGAACATCTCCACCATATTCGACAGGTCCTCCAAACCTTGTGACAACAAAAATTTTGCACCAATTTGGAGAAATACACTTTTGGTATGACCCAAGTTCAATACCTAGCGTACATCATTGATGATCGTGGTGAGCATGTGGACCCAACCAAGATATAAATTATTTGGGATTGGATAGCCCCAACCAATCTAATAAATCTCTGCAACTTTCTAGTTCTTACAAATTTCTACCGCAAGTTCATGTTGGGGTTCTCTCATATCATGTGACCTTGGACTCAAGTCACCAAGGGGGGAGTGAAAGAAAAAATATTTTGGTTTGAATCCCAACAAGAGGATTTTTTTGAGTTGAAGCATCATCTCGACTCTGCACTAGTGCTCACATTACCAAACCTGCAACAACCATTTGAGATTGAGATAGATGCCTCTGAATATGCTATTGGTGTAGTTCTTACTCAACAGGGACATCCAGTGGCATATCACATCAATACACTTTCAGATAGAGTCCGAAAGTATCCCACCTATGGCAAGGAGATGTATTCCATTGTGCAGGCCCGTAAAAAATGGAAGCATTAATTTTTTGAGAAGGAAACGTTCATCTACATAGACCACCAACCCTTGTAGTTCATATAGACACAAGAAAAAGTTTCAGATGAGGGAGATATCACTGATTTAAAATCAGCTATTTTTTCAGAACTTTTGTGATAATGGAATACTTTCAGTGCGAATCTGAGTTTCCAAACTGTCTATATAGGGATTTAAATCACATGGGAAGATGCAGAATGGTCAATATATTTCCAAAAAAAGGTTATAATAAATATTCTTAGTCATATTGACCAAGTTATGACCATTTTAAATTAGTTTTTATATCTGGAGCAACATTCGAAGGGGTTCCTTTTGGAGACGTGCCCTCTCACCCCGCTTTAGTAGGAAATTGGTTCACATTCATTAGTTTCAACATAGAAACATCTATCTTAGGTTATTTAGAGATGTTTCCTCCCACCCTAGGCTATGTAGGCACTTGCTACTTCATCAAGAGTCAACATCACGGTTATGGGTCAACCACACAAAATCCTTGTCATTGAAGTCCATTTGCTAGGCCGCACACTGTGTTGAGAATATGGTAGGGAATAGTTTAATTTAATTCTATACTTGATAATTACTTGTGAAATTATATTTCTTACTTATATATTCTCTTTATTATGTTATTAGGTCTTTCATCAAGTCAATTATCAATACACAAGAGACAAAATATTTAGGCTCTTCAAGTCAGGGCCAAAACCTCTCCCTCTTGGAGAGGAAAACCCGCAAGTAATTCTTCTTATAGACATTCAGTTGAAAAGTACCATGACCATGACACATATGCTTGACTTTAGTATGCCTCCAATACCTTGTCACTGCTCTTCTTTTTTCTCCTCGGCCTTCTCAATTGTTTCCTTCCTTTCATGCACTGTCCATCACTGTTACTTAAAGAATATCGGTCTCTATATTTCTTAGCTCTTGACACATTATCATAAGCCTCTAACATTATTCTATTCTTCAATCCAATGATCTCCTTTCTTAAACTTCCTATACTTAATGATATCCCTAGATCACAATGTTAAAATACTGAAAGTATTTGGCCTCTACTATTATTATAGGATTGAGAGTGTAGACCTAATCCGAATGTATGAGAGCCTTATCGCACTAACTATATAGACTTCCTCCTCACTGCATATTCCTAAACAATTCATTGTATCACCCTTTGCTTATGCATTGTAATCTTCACCTTCTATTTCAAAGGTATTCAAGATACTTTTCACTACATTAAGCCCTTCCAACTTCACATTACGGTAGATCCTTCTCCTAGCACTTCATCGGATCCTTCTACTCGCACTTCATCACAGAACCTGATATGAAATTATCCATAGAAGTAATCCAAAATGTTTATTTTGTGATAGTCTACTTGTTCATTTACAGTGGTTGGCCATAGAAAATAATCTGACTTGTCCATGAATAGCTGTGACCATTCATGAGTCGACTTATCTGTTTTTTGTAAGCCGACTTGGTGAGGAGTATCTCCAACATCTATTATATTGATTTGTTCAAGGGTATTTTCATCATACATGAACAATATTTTATGAGCCAATTGAGAAGGTCTTTGAGCATCAATACTTATCCTTTGCAAGTGTAACAACACTTCATATTTATGGCTCTAAATTATACAATTATGACAAGGTGAAAAAATTCCTAAAAGACATCAAGAAGATGTCTTTGACCTATAATAAAAAATCCTTGTTCATGAAACCCATGAAGCAAGTATTAGAAAAATATATTTTATTATCCTTTTCTTCTTCATTACATAAATTCATAATTACTATTCATTATGAAGATCGAACCTAGTTACACTTTCCAACACTCCCTCTTAACTAGGGAGGTATTCATAATGATACATGGTTACTTTTAATCTAAAGAATCTCATAAGAAGAATTAGATTGGTAATCACATTTGTATAACATCATATCAACCAAGATTTTCATAGTGCAAGGCCTTGACTAACAACCCCATCTCTCAACAAGACAATGGGCTACAATTTTGGTGAGACAAATGAATTATAGACACCATTGTCATTGTCTCTCCAAGGTACATATTCCACATGGGTGTTCACAATGTATGACCTTATCGAGCTATTCTTATCTTGGGTAGCTAATCCTCAAATAATATTGATCCACGACTACTCTTATTTTGAATGCCCTATCACATTCTCAAAGAGTATCGGATGCCATATGATTACCCAATCCTCCATTATGTCTTATGAGGTGAAGACTAGAATGATGTTTCTATCCATTCTATTCTTCATGGCCTTCACTAAGACTTATGGCAGTTATTCCTGTTCTAGTGCATGACACATGAATTACAGAATCAAATCCTTCACTTCCTTTTAGTTTAGGAAGGACATACTCATTCCTATACAAGGAATGTACCTAAGCTCATTCTTGGGAATTACCAAGTTTCTTATAAATAAGAAATTTTCGAACAGGCTCCCTCTTAACCAGGAACCTACAAAAATAATGGTGAGACACCCAACTGCTCATGAAGAATTCCTCCCTTTGATGTCATGAATTTATTTGATATTGAGGAGTCTTCAACTTTGGGATTTCTTCATAGGGCACAGATCATCCATCTATTTCATCCATGAGTCATGTTATCTATCAGAAAGTGATTCATCATTCTTTCTCATATGGTTCATCTACATGCTATTCTGCTTTCCTACGAACCATCTTCCAAGGATATTTCATCCTTCCATATGGTTGGTAACCTTACATCAATATATATATATATATATATATATATATATATATATATATATATATATATATATATATGAACTTTTAAATCAAAATTTACCTCCGTAATGATATTTCTCCATGACATCTTCTTGTAGTCATCAACATCCTTTATTCATATTAACACATCTCCTAAAGCTATGTATTGTCAAGGGTTTTCATCTTTACCAGATTTCTATCAGAGTCTACATATCTTTCGAGAAGATCTCAGAGTCAAATATTCTTGGTTTCTGGATGATAACTGTAGTATTATCATGGTTGCACTTAATGATCTCTTCCTTTCTTTCTCCACACAGTTTTACTTCATTCCTAGGAACTTCTAGTATTTAGTTCCTTGCTTGTATACAACCACCTCAGATTCCATATTAGGAAATATTACGTTGATTTCATATGTTATTGGCAACCTGTGTATCTGAAGAGATTCTCCTTTCTTAAGTCCATCACCTACAACCATATGGCATGACTTCATAGTGTTGGGGTTCCCATGTTTTGGCCAGATTGGCAAGACCAAAAGATGAGACAACATCAGAACCACTTTGGGGCCCTAGGATCTAGCCCTCCTGGACCCGGAGAGGGATCTCTCCAAATAGATCAAAGAATGATATGTCTTTGAAGCTCAAATGAGATGTTAGGCTAGTTATGAAGCACAAATGGGGTTTTAAAATGGTTTGGTTGAAGGGTTGTTGGGTTGGTTAGGGGATCATGGACTGGGAAAGCAATGGAAGGAAAGGAACAAAACAGCAGGCTGTTTCAGCAAAGAGGACTAGCCAAGAAAGTGCCATCCATTGGGCTATGGAGTCATGAGAGGAAATTACTTGCATCCACTAGCCAAGGCTTTCAAAGGGAAAGTCATCTACACTAAAGGATCTTTTAGGCAGATGGTGGAATGGAACATTAAGGAGGAAAGTGAAAGAAGGAAAGCAACCAATTTTCTATCTATAGATCAGGTCAGAGGTCATTTAACTCCAGACCTGCTTGGACATACTCAAAGGCAGCTCTCAAAGAGACAAAGGGGCTGCTTATAGATCAGACCAGAGGTCATTTAACTCCAGTTCTGCTTTAGCAACTCCAAGGGGAAAACAGAGACAAGATCAGCAAAGGGATCTTAGAAAGGTAGGCTGGTCGCGCAAGGATCCTAGTGGACAGGGCTAACACTTATCCCCAGTGTTCCCAAACCTTCCAGCTCAAAGCCAACAAGAACATCTAAGAACCAATTCAACCAATTCATACATCAGCCAACAGGCAATAACATCCGTTGCACTGGTTAAATCAACTGAAACCAGCTCTTAGATAGCACATAGAGCAGAAAACATAAAGGTAGGGAGAGCAGACAGCATAGGGCACCTAACAAGGGTGAATCCTATACCATTATTCTGATGCCTACCAGAAGAACATGAAACAATATGGAGCATGTAATAAACAGAGTAAGAAAACATCACTAATAGCAATAGACCAGGATCTTGTGAAATGTGCTTTGATTAATAGATGCAAAACCAGTCATGTACAATATGGCTCAATGGCTGTTACAGTCCAGACTTTTCCTCCCAGCCTATTACATACAAACTACTCTGCGATTCCCTCCCACGACTGTTCTAACAGTCAAACTGAATCCCTCTAACAGCAGATGCCCAGCAAGGCAACAACAACCTTTACATTATGTTCTCGGGGATATTTTATAGGAGCCGAGGAAGAAGCAGTGGTAGATAAACAAATAAATGAGTCTCATTAAGATGGTAAGGCGGAAGTGTTCACGCCCATACCACTTAATGGCTATATGCAGCGCTCTGAGTACTCTGTAGACTGTTTGGAGGCTCTGTTAGGTCGAGATTGACCTCAGATATTTCTTTTAGAGTCCTTTCTGGAGCTTGGAGCTCTGTGCTGCCACCCTGAAATAAATGACATGGATGGAAGTCCGCGACTTCTCCATACCTCCATTACTACTGCTTAGACAGTCTCTAATGAAGCTCCTGTCAGTGCATTAATCGGTTTAAGGGCTCGAGGAGGCATGGAGATTGCTGTAGGAAGGTGTACGTCTAGAGAGAACGTCCTGCTGTTAGGTAGCGCAGTAATGACTTTGCTGGTGCGCTCTTAATCTTCAAACAATGCTTGAATCCTTTGACTTGCGGAGTTAACATTAATTATGTCAACAGAAACCACTAACCCCTTTGAAACCATCTGCTGATCTGCTGGCAGTGCTGAGAATACCTCTATGAACTGTCTACACAACGAAAATAACTTTGTTTAAAACCCGAGCAGTGGTGGAGAAATGCAGTGAAAACCCGGAGGAACGGTGGTGGAACGGTGGTAACAGCGGAGAGGAGCGGAGAAATGAACACATAGTGAAAAACCCAAAGACTAGCGTTGGGTCGAAATACAAAGGAAATGACGGAAAACAATGGAGCGGAGGCCATGGAGGTGGGACCCGGCGGAGGCGGAGGGAACATAAATGTGAATCGTCAGATCTGGAAAGGATGGACGGCTAGGATTTAATCGGGCAATCGCAATCGGAGGTCAGAGCGGGTGTCAATCGCAACACACCTTTTGAAAGTTCCGATTGCGATTGAGAATGGGGAAGCGATTGAGCGATGACCGTCGAATCGCGGGTTGAACGGATGGATAGGATATGACCAGAGGATCGCAATCGGAGCACGATGCGATCAATCGGGGGACATCACATGAATGTTCCGATTGCGATTGACGGGGGGTTTGCGATTGGCGCTCCGGACTTAAGCGCTTTGTCCCAGCGCCGGGTCATATGTGGGGAAGTGGTTAGAAGGGGCTGGCAGAAAGGGGCTAGGCCTTATAATAAGGTCAGAAGTGGGTTTTTTTCCCATTTTAATGGATTTTAGGGCTTTAAAGGGGAACGATAGAGGGATAAAGGGGAGAAAAGGCCAACAAAGGCTAGGGGAGGAAATAAGAGGGAAAAAAGGGGGCCTTTGGGCATTTCTTCACATAGCAGAGAGGCTTTATAAGGGGAATCAACAGAGGGAATTTGATCAAAGGATAAAAGGCACATAGAGGCTTCAAGGAGACTGTGTTTTTAGGGGAAAAGCATTCCTTGAAGACTCAACAACCATTTAGCCCCCTATTTTATTGTCAAAAATTTCATAGGGGGGCTAACACATAGCATCCAGTGTTAGAATATAAATATATGTGCCTCATATTTTTCTTTTTTAGTCATCCTGCAAAAATTTCCCTAGAATGAAGAACTTCATTCCCTTTTCCTGTTTCATCAATATGTAATCATATCATAATCCCAGAATTATGCAAGATAGAATTCCCGATGAAGCCTTTTTCTTTATTTCTAACCAATGAATCTAGTGAGGACTCCATTATAAAATATCAACACATATTTCCATATTTATTATTGAATGATGAACCTTGATCTCGATGAATGCCTTACATCAATATTGTTATCAATGAGGTTTCTAGGAGACACTTCTTTCATAGCTTAGTTTTATTGCAAACATCCTCCTATGATAAGCGCTCCTTCTGTGCTTCTATCATGATGCCATTTCTAGAGTGATGCATTAATGTACAATTCTTTCTAACATAATATATTAAAAGGAAGATGATCTCAATCATAGTAGAGATATTTTTCTTCTTCTTTCTTATATTTCTTTGTATCAAGCTCTTCTCTTTCTTGTATGACATGGGCTTCTTCTTTTTCCTCTTTTCCTTTCTAGATTTAGGGAAATCCATTTATTAGTTCCCAAGTTTATTACATCCAAAGCATCATACTTTGTCCATATTTCTTCTTTTATTATGATGACCAAATTTACCAAATATTATTTTCTTCCTGGACATGGCTGCAAGGGATTGATCCTTTTCACTTGGCCTTGTATAAACTTTGGATTTTCAATCTTTTTTCCTCTATTTTACATAGATATCATAGATCCTGGAATGGTGTTGCTTATTTCTTCCCATATAAGCTTGAATTGAAGTTACCCCATTCTTCTGGTAGAGCATTCAACACCAATATAGTCATTTCACTATCAGACATTACTTTTCCCAATTCTGATAATAGCTCCACCAATTTGTCATATATTTTCTTTTAAAGATTCTAGTTTTGATACATCGGGGATGAGAGAGTCTTTTATGGATTATATAGGAATCCTTTGGGGTCTTATGTCTCCCTTCATGTATTTGGCATGAATTCATTATCCTTTTCTTCCATGCAAGAAAGTTTGAAACCCTAACCAATTTTTTTCTTTCATTGCAAATAATATATTTTGATAGATTCATATAACGTCATAAAGATACGTACTTGAGTAGATGCTTTTCTTCTTCTATAAACTTCCCTATTGATGATGATGAAGATTATGGCAGGAAATCCTTCCTAGATTGATTTCAAAGTAGGTGATCTTAGATCCTGTTGTGGTAAAACACAACCCTCCCCATTTTTGACTTGTTCACTTCAAATAATGGGTCCCTTTCTATAAAATTTTTGGAAAAAATGCATTTTAGGATTTTTATTAAGTTGATTATCCTACGATTTATTAATTTTTCATTTTCTTTAGATTCTTGTTTTGATTGCTTTGTTAAAATCAAATTTTTATAAGCTTTCCATTGATACTTGTTTTGCCTCATTTGGTCAACTGGTTTGTAAATGGCACTCCTTTTGAAATATAATCATTTATGTTGCCTGGGTTAAAAATGCGTAAAATGTACAATATTCCATTTTTGTAATTAAATTAGTTCAATAATGCATTTGTTTTAAATATTAACTCTTAGTTAGTTATTACTAATATTTTTCATTTTTTTACTTATACAGCCAAATCATGAAGCATCGGGATTTCAGTAATTTACTCCAATTTTCAAATAAATTACTAATCTCGAAAATCCAAAATGTAAAAGTAGTTGTAGTTTATTTTTTTTAAATTATTAATATCAAAGTGGCTGTAGTTTAGATAGGAAAATGATCCCTTAGATAATTTCATAACCTGACATCATTAAAATGAAACAAAAAAAAACTAATATTTAATATTAAAATTTAAGTTAATTAAATTAATTATTATATTAAATATAATTATTTTAATTAAATTAAAATTATATATATATATATATATATATATATATATGAATTAAAATAAAATAAGTATTTATTACATGATTGGATCGGAAGATCGAATCGAAAATTTCAAATGACATAGTGTTAAAAAACCACGATAACACCAGACCTCTCGATATGCTGACTGCGAAGTCATAATGAAACCTCATAACTCATGTGTTTGGGTTTCAAACTCATTCATAAATATGAGTGGTAAGTAATGGGAGTGTTATTATAGTGTTAATTCAATATTAGTGGAGTATAGTATAGTTTTAGTTTAATATTAGATTTAATATTTAATATATAAAATAATTAATTTAATTAAATTATAATCATTAGTTAGATTGATACTAATTAATAAATAGTTTAGTTTATAATTTAAAATTAAGTTATAATTAATTATTAGATAATTAGAGTCTAATTTAGGACTAGATTTTTTAATTAAAATACTGATTTTTAGCCCATAAACATAATTTCCAGAATTATGCCAGATTTGACTCATCAACTTTGGAGGCTCATAGATTGAGTTTTACTTGGTCAAATGAGGCCCAGGATGGCTCATTGGAAAGATAAAATCAAGGAGACCATTTCTGAGGAGGCTTCACTAACAGATTTAGTCATTTATTGGGTCTAAAAACAGGCAGAAAATCAAGATCCGAATTTCTAAACAAAATCAATTTTCTGAGTTTATTTTCTTCATTTTCATTTGCCCAAGCCTCTTCTAAAGTGTAGATTCATTCATCAATAGTATCCTTGGCCAATTAAATCATCACAAAAATCAGTAGAAATCTTAGATTTCCTTTTTAATTATTTATTTAATTGTGTGATTGGATTTATTTTAAATGTCAGAAATGACATCTTGATTGTTGCATCTTAATTTATTTTGATTTCTTTTTGCAGAAAAACAGTGGAAGAGATATGGAGAAAAATATCTCAATCAATGAGAATGCTCCAGCAATTAAAGATTAGAATTTTGAGAAAATAAAATTGGATTGGGTAGATTTTTCTTCAACAAAACTCTCCTCTCAAAAATACCTTTGGAAATAATGTAAAAGGCTTCTCCATCTGCAATTTTGGACTTCTAAAAGCACTTCTGCAATAGGAATTTAGAGTTGTAGGAGGGGGGAAGGAAAATTTCAGATCTGAACATTATTGAGGGTTTTTCTTTTGTATCTTGAATTATGTATGATGGGTAGAGTTTGCATTTTTGAAGCTCTAGTTTTGAAAACAGAAATTCAGGCAATTTAAAGGACTCTTGGAGACTAGGATCAGAGAAATGGATTGAATTAATTGGTATTTTCAATACTACTGTTTCAAATACCAGTTTCATTTTTATGATAAATAAAATGTGTGTCATTTTATTTATGTTTGTGCACTTCTATTGATATGGGTAATTTGTCTCAATATTGTTATGTATCTATTCTCTTATGGATTAAACTCTGATTTCTGAATAACTATTTACTCTGAAATATGTCTTATAAAATTGATTTATTAAATAGTAATGTGTTATGAACTATTTCCACATATTATTGTTTAATTATTGGGTTTACTAATTTGATAATCAATATCATTTTTGTGAATTAGTTCCTGAGTGTTGTTGATTTATTATTTCAGTTAAAAGGTCTCAATAAGATGTTTTTCAGTATTCACAAATGTCATCTAATTGAATTACTTCGTTAGCTTGACATTAACTAAAAGCCAAACATATTTAAATCCTTATCGTTTCATTATCTTGATCTTAGTTGGGTTAGATCTATATCTACCTAATTGAGATATGCTTAAGATTAGTTTCTTTTGCGTGCATTATAGAATAAGTTTGCATTTAGATTAACTTCTACATTTTCTTAAGTCCTCTTCTTAAAGAGGCAAAATCTTAGTTGTGGTTTGGCTGAACCCAAATCAGCTCAAAGGTCATTCTCTTGCCCGATCAGCAAGACGAAATGATCTGATATTCCTATCTATTGGTAGTCAAAGATACATTTTAAACCGATAGCGATAGGGAAAATGTAACTGGACCTAGTTAAACCAGTTGGAGCCACTAATCCAAATGGAAAAAGAGCTGCTTTAAGGTCTGAACCAGGTGGTTATCCCCCAATGTTGTTTCCTCAACATTTTTGGCGCTAGAAGGAGGGCCTGAAACTTGTTGTCTCTTGGAGTCTTTTCAATTTTAAAATTTTATTTAAATCACGATGACTCCTTTTAAACTTCCAATTTGGAGTTGTATACATGGATGTGCATCTTCCAATACTCCACCCGAAGTGGTAAGACTCTTGTCTCAAGTAAAGTTTAATGGTAAGAAAAATTCTTATGCTTTTAATCATGTCTTTCAATTTATTCAAAATGTTTCAAATTATGATTTTCAAGGAATTGATGAAGGCATTTTATGCAGAATTTTTACTCTCACATTCGCAGCAAAAGCTAGAAACTGGTGTAAGACTCTTCTGGTTTCCTCAATTCACAGCTGGGATCAATTTGTTACAATTTTCATTTGTAGATTTGATGGATACGATTATGAACAAGTATGCGATGAAATTGAATATATATGAAGATTTGAAAATGAGTTTGTTATAGATTTTAATATTTGATTTCATTTGAATTATTTAAAATTTAAAGTTGAAGATAAACCTACGGAAGAAGAATCACTAGATTGGTTTGAATATATTTGCTCTCTTCCTCCCATTCTCAATCCATATGAAATTAGTTCAATCTTTGTTCCATCCCCTTCCAACATAAATGAGAATTCCAATATGGACGTGCAAATAAATTATAATGAAGTGGTCTCACAAAACTTAGAAAATATTTCTTATCAAATGCAAAAAGGCAACAACAACAATTTTGGAGAAATAGCCGCCTTGAAATCTGAAAATTACTCTGCAGTGAATTCAGAAAATCAAATTGCAAATCATCAAGTAAATTATAACACGCAAACTATTGTACAAATTTCTGAATTTTTTCATGATAAGAAAATGCCACATTCAGAGAACCAAAGCACAATTCTTCAAGAAAGCACGAGTAGACAAAGAAATGATCTAGAATTTGAAGTTAATAATGAACAGAATGCATAGGATTTCTCAAACAGAGAAACTTTTGAATTCATTATTTATGATTCTCATTTTTCCCTTTACCCTGATATTTTTAATGTTGGTAATTTTTCCCCTCTTGGTATTAATGATATTTCAGAAAATAAAGAGGATGATTTAAATGAATTACCAATAAGTTTTTATCAAGATAGAGAAATAATTTTTGATCATTCTTTTGCCATTAATGAACATGAATTTTGTATTCCTCCTTGTTTTGATATATTGGACGAAATTAAAAGGAATTCTAGAGAATATTGTGAAGTCGTTTATGATAATTACTTTGACATCAAGGATGTTGATTTCTGTTCTTCTCAAAAGAATCCTCATGATAAAATTCAAATAACATCTGTGAATGAGGAACATTTCAATTTAGGAATTATTCCAACCAATCCTCATTCTGGAGGAGCAAATTATCTTCATGAATTTACCATTCAAGAAAACATTCCAATTTATGCTTCATATCATGATCAAACTCCCATTCCTACTCAAAATCATAATTCTCTTTCTAATTCACAAGTTGGAATTGACAATTATTCAAATTCTGTTATTCTAGCCAATTCTTGTGAAAAAAAAATTATTTCAAAAAAAATATCGGTTGTGTTGTAACATTAGTTGTACCAATAGTGATTTCACTTTATTTTTCCTTTCACACTTATTTTGTTCAAATTTAGATTTATTTTCTAATTTTATTTCTGATATATTTTTTGACACTTTATGCTGGCATATTGAGCACTTTAATAGTAAACACTCAATTGATGCATTGCTCTATTGGGAAATTGAAGTTTCATATTAAAATCATGAACATCAAAAACTATTAATATTTCAATTTCAACCAATTTTCATCTCTTATCAATTGCTTCTATCTTCTCAAAGGCAATATCAATAAGATAGTGTATTTTTACAATCTAGCCAACAATCCAATTCAATTAATAATCTTCCATTATATCTAACATATTTCCATTCATTCTTCATTAACTCATTTGAAAAATATTTTGAAAGTTTCCCTTCAAGGAAGATTATTAATAATTTAACATTTGTAAATAACACTAACAATTTTCTCCAAGCCTTTGAATCTAAAAGCGCATACCCACAATCTGGCCTGTTACTTCCTCTTTTGAACCTTTCCAAATCATTAATAGAAACCCATCTAGATTTTTATGATCCAATTGGAATTCAATTGGAAGGGACATTTCAAAAGAAGGTGATTGTAAATAAGTCGCTAACAATAACTGTAAATTCTACTTACAGATTTATTTTTCTTAGTTTAATTAGATTTTTATTTTTATTACTAACATTTGAACAGTGTATATATGAAGGAATTAAAATGAGAGAATCGTTACATTGGAAATATGACTATACTTAGTCATTTTCCTGCATAAGGTTAGAATTAGAGTAGAAGTAATGTAGTTAGTTTGTTTATGTAATTAATTTATTTTCAACAATTCTGCAGATATAAATAAAGCAAGCAATTGGCCCTTCTCATATCATATACATGTTCAAGAAAATATTTTCTTTTCATCAGAAAATTTCTAAGTCTTGCTTCCCATTTTTAAATAAAATATTTTGCAGCAATACCTCTACCCATCACTACATCTCTGCCTATTCCAAATAATGTCTTCACTGAATTTAATTGAGTTTGCACTTGGCATCGATCACCTCAATGCCAATTTTCTCCATTTCGAGATGTCCTTACAAGATTTTCTTTTGAAATTTATTTGTTAAATTTTTTGAGGATACAAAGCTTCATGATCTCATTGTTCCATGAAATATATGATTGTCTATTATAAGCTTAATTCCAATTTAATTATTATTATTCAGTCTCACCTTTCATTATAATCACATGAAGTTCATATTATCTTCCTCGAAATTTGTTAAAATGACCTTCAGGGTGTCCATTTTGCTGTGTGCACACATTCAAATCTGTGTTGATATTCTTTCACAATGAGTGGCTTTATTCCATTCCGATTTTTAGTTTATTATTTGTTGTTGCAATACACATCACATTTATTTACTAAAGGTATTATTGAACAGCCACTATAACAATACAGATTTTTCTCAAGTTAATTTGGAAAGAAGCAGAGGTAATAAATTACTATTGCAAATCAAAGGGAAGCATATTTTCATTTTCATTTCTAGTGAATTTTATGAATTTCAGATTTCCTGAACATGAATAATTGATTTCCTTTAGCTTGATTTCCCACTCTAATTTAGAATAAATAATGAGATGATTTTGAACAAAGTCAGAATTTTGATTCTTCCAAGGAAGAATTTGAAGGTTCATGAAGTAAAATTTACAAACAATTTCCTTCCAGGTATGCATTTACAAATTTATTTTCATTTATTCTTCATTTTCCTTAGTTTATTTTTTATTCTTGTTCTATTCATTTGTAGGTTTCCATTTATTTTCGGAACTTGAAGTAAGTAGTAAACCCATTTTAAATTTGCAAGAAGTTCAGGGAAATTTTATTTATGATGCATTAGAATTTGAACATTCTTTAATATTGCTTTCATTCATTAAAAAACCAAATATACATTTAAAACGCTATTGGAAAATTCATATCGAAACATTTCATATCGATGATACTACAAAATTCATACATCTCCGATGTTCCTTTTCGCTCAACCTCCAATAAAATAACTTTACCAATATTGTCATGATCACATAAGTCTGGACCCAATATGAAATTTAAATCAAGTTCATAAGAAATATCGCATCCATTCAATCGCAATAATGGTAGGGGTATAATTCTAAAAGTACCGATGTCTCCGATCCGATATGATATTAAATTCTCATAATAAATTTGTCGGGTCCATCCTTCATCGCATATCGACGTATCATGTTGTATTACATCTTGTACTTAATTTTTCCGATCGCCAAAAGCCACGTCATCCATCGCATCGCTGCTATCGCAAGAATCATATTGACATTTCTGACATGACTATTGTCCTATATTATGATATTCCAATATCGCAATCGCTTTATCGAATTTTTATTCATAGTCATGTCACCATTACGAATCTGCGATGTGCGATGTGCGATATGAGATATACGATGTGTGATATGCAAAGTATAAAAAATGATGTGACCATTCCCCAATTCTTGATATAACAATTATTCAATATCACAATCACTCCATCTCATTGCATATATTCTCATCGCATGTTCTCATATCGCAAATTTTCCATTGTAACTTCCGATGTGATAGACTCCAATGCATGCCTCTATGTCATTAACATTTAATTGATATATGGCATATCAACAAGGGTGAAATTTTGCAAGATTGAACTTTAAGCATGCTGAAGAAACATGTAATGCAAATCATCTGATAAGGCATTATGTTGTATGAAATATTTTTAAAGCAATTTTGGGTAACCATTATAGTACTAATGCAATTGATGAAAAATTTGCAGCATATTTAAATCATTTTGATTTCTCATATATTTCAGTTTTAAATATAAAAATCCATAATTGATATAAAATTCAAGACCTTTCTATCTTCACATTTAAATTTCATTATCTTGGATTTGATTTTAACTCTGGACAATTTATAAAAATCATGGAGTTTATATGAGACTTACAATATTTTGAGAACATTCATCACTGCATATTTAATTCTCATTTCTGATGCATTTGTTTTAATTCCCTTGAACAAAAAACATTCCTCTTTTACATTTTACTGCTTGCTTTAGTTTAAATAAAATAAATAATGATTTTGGGTTATAGGATTTTGGTTAGTTTGACTTCTTCATGTTTTTAATGTTAACTAAAAGAAGAAATATGCTAGTATTGGAGAAATTGATTCCTTTCAGGTAAGATCAAATACAATTATCCAATGGTAAGATTCATGTACTCACTTTCATTAATTTCCATTTCATTACTTTAGTTTCATTTTTGTTTTTAATTTATGCTGATCTGTTTTGCAGCTCTTCATAAAAGCTTTCAATCATCTACCAGATCATATTTTAAAAGTTCTATACTCTTCTCCTGGTTTTATTTCAAGAAGCAGTGATAATATTCGTTGAAACAGCTACACTAGGAAGTTTCTGAACCTTTAGTTTATTTCTTTAAGCATTCCTTTTACTAGAAAATGATTAAGATGATGTTTTGAAACAAGAATATTAGCATCAGACAGAATTTTTTCATTGTGGCTGAATTTTATCATCACTTCTATCTAAAGCCTAAAACACTTACAACCCTGCAAGGTATAAATTTTCTGAATCTCATCATAAGAAGGAATGATTACATGATTATTTTCTTTTACTTCATTTTGTTAAGACATTGGTATAAACATTCTTGTTAGAGTTTATCTTTCAAAACTTGGATTTTCCTTTCCACTTTTAAATTTCTTCATTTTTGTTTTTATTTGCTGATTTCTTTTGTCACTTTGGCTTAAGAATTCTTTTCTTTTTGTTTTCAGTTTTAATTTTGGTGACTCTGCCATGATTTATATGGAAGGCCTTCTTGTTACTTAATAATGGTCGGCATACATAGGAAAAAAATGTTAATAGTCTACTATTAGCTTTTTCTTAAAATCTTTTAATAAAGTTTATTTTTCTTATTACAAAGGTAGACATACTTAGGGAAGAGATTACAAAACAAGAGAATTTGACGAAGTATCATAAAATCTAAGAAATTTCTTTTTTCATCAAAACAGTAATTATTTTGAGATTTCAATATTTTTTTTTAAGATGTTTCAGAATTCTATTATCAGTCAAGAAAAGTTATTTTTAACCAAGTAAAGACACTTTACAGCAAAACACCTTTATCTCTAAATTTGTCATTCTGAACTCTTAAGGAGTCAATGATTCTCCCTGTTCAAAAGAGTTTTATTTTTCTAGTGTAATCCAAAAATATATTTAAACTTAAAAGATAAGAGGTCTCATCACGAGCCTGCTTACTATGATCATTGGGGAAAAATAGGTTGACATTACCAACACTGCTAAACAAACCAGCGTAATGGCCTATGATTGCAAACAATTATAAGATAAGGGGTCTCATCACGAGCCAACTTGTTCAGTCCAATTATAACCAGTGAATGGCCTTTTTTTTTTAGTTCTTAAAATCCATTGTCCTGGTTTGGTAGCCAGATAGAAAAAACATATATAAATGGATTTATCTCTAGGTCAATAATTCTTAAATAGATGAGATTCTAAATCATTCATAATTAAAAGGTAACCCTATCGAGACTATAGATGTTTTCTGGCAGCAGTGGCTCTACCTATGACAAATGAGTACATTTTAAAAGCTATGCTGTAAAGTGACCCCTGCTTTATCTCTACAACTAATTAAGGAATGATATAGAGTTATGAAATATTTTAATTTATGAGAAATTTTAAGAAAATTACAGTAAGATGATTATTGCTTTTATTCAGACTAATGAACCTAGTCAAGCATTCCAAAAATAATTTTCTCTTCTTTAATTATTTTTACTTTAATTTTAGGAAAATCTCATTCATATCAAACAGAGATAATTGGTTCTTCTCCCGTATGTCATCATTGTTGTGGTAAGACACAACCCTCCCTATTTTGATTTGTTCACTTCAAATAATGGGGACCCTTTCTATAAAAATTTTGGTGAAAACGCCTTATAGGATTTTTATTAAGTTGATTATCCTACGATTTTATTAATTTTTCATTTTCTTTAGATTCTTGTTTTGATTGCTTTGTTAAAATAATTTTTTTATAAGCTTTCTATTGATACTTGTTTCGCCTCATTTGGTCAACTGGTTTGTCAATGACACTCCTTTTGAAGTCTAATCATTTACGTTGCCTGGGTTAAAAATGCTTAAAATGTACAATATTCCATTTTTGTAATTAAATTAGTTCAATAATGCATTTGTTTTAAATATTAACCCTTAGTTAGTTATTACTAATATTTTTTATTTTTTTACTTATACAGCCAAATCACAAAGCATCGAGATTTCAGTAATTTACTCCAATTTTCAAATAAATTACTAATCTCGAAAATCCAAAATGTCAAAATGGCTGTAGTTTTTATTTTATTTATTATTAATATCAAAGTGGTTGTAGTTTAGATAGGAAAATCATCCCTTAAATAATTTCATAACTCAACATCATTAAAATGAAACCAAAACAAAAAAAACTAATATTTAATATTAAAATTTAAATTAATTATTATATTAAATATAATTAATTAAATTAAATTAAAATTTAATATAAAAAAAGATATATAAAATATGAATTAAAATAAAATAAATATTTATTACATGATCAGATCGGATCAGAAGTTTCAAATGACACAGTTTTAAAAAACTCCGATATCACTAGACCTCCCGATATGTCGGTTGTGAAGACATAATGAAACCTCATAACTCATGTGTTTGGGTTTCAAGCTCATTCATACGAATGAGTGGTAAGTAATGGGAGTGTTATTATAGTGTTAATTTAATATTAGTGGAGTATAGTATAGTTTTAATTTAATATTAGATTTAATATTTAATATATAAAATAATTAATTAAATTAAATTATAATCAGTAGTTAGATTAATACTAATTAATAAATAGTTTATTAAATAATTAGTTTAGTTTATAATTAACAATTAAATTAGAATTAATTATTGGATAATTAGATTCTAATTTAGGATTAGATTTTTTAATTAAAACTCTGATTTTTAGCCCAGCAACAGAATTTCCAGAATGATGCCATATTTGACTTATCAACTTTAGAGGCTCATAGATTGAGTTTTACTTGGCCAAATGAAGCCCATGACGGCTCATTGGAAATAAAAAATCAAGGAGAACATTTCTGAGCATGTTTCACTAACATATTTAGTCATTTATTGAGTCTAAAAACAGACAGAAAATGAAGCTCCGAATTTCTAAACAAAATCAATTTTCTGAGTTTATTTTCTTCATTTTCATTTTCCCAAGCCTCTTCTAAAGTGTAGATTCATTCATCAATAATATCCTTGGCCAATTAAATCATCACAAAAATCAATAGAAAGATTGGATTTCCTTTTTAATTATTTATTTAATTGCATGATTGGACTTATTTTAAATGCCAGAAATGGCATCTTGATTGTTGCATCTTAATTTATTTTGATTTATTTTTGCAAGAAAACAGTAGAAGAGATATGGAGAAAAAGATCTCAATCAATGAGAATGCTCCAGTAATTAAAGATTGGAATTTTGAGAAAATAAAATTGGATTGGGCAGATTTTTCTTCAACAAAACTCTCCTCTAAAAAATACCTTTGGAAATATTATAAATGGCAGATGATAGAATGTAAAACGCTGCTCTCCTCTGCAATTTTGGACTTATAAAAGCACTTCTGCAATAGGGATTTAGAGTTATAGGAGGGAGGAGAGAAGTGTCAGATCTGAACATTATTGAGGTTTTTTTTTTTGTATCTTGAATTATGTATGATGGGCAGAGTTTGCACTTTTGAAGCTCTAGTTTTGAAAGAAGAAATTTAAGCAATGTAAAGGACTGTTGGAGACCAGGATCAGAGAAATGGATTCAATTAATTGGTATTTTTAATACTACTGTTTCAAATACTAGTTTCATTTTTATGATAATAAAAATGTGTGTCATTTTATTTATGTTTGTGCACTTCTGTTGATATGGGTAATTTGTCTCAATATTGTTATGTATCTCTGCTCTTATGGATTAAACTCTAATTTCTGAATAACTATTTACTCAGAGATCTGTCTTCTAAAACTGATTTATTAACTAGTAATGTGTCGTGAATTATTTCTACATATTATTGTTTAATTATTGGGTTTACTGATTTGATAATCAATATCATTTTTGTGAATTAGTTCACGAGTGTTGTTGATTTATTATTTCAGTTAAAAGGTCTCAATAGGATGTGTTTCGGTATTCACAAATGTCAGCTAATTGAATTACTTCGTTAACTTGACATTAACTAAAATCCAGACATATTTAAATCCTTATCATTTAATTATCTTGCTCTTAGTTGGGTTAGATCTATATCTACCTAATTGAGATAGGATTAAGATTAGTTTTTTTGCTTGCATTAGAGAATAAGTTTGCATTTATATTAAGTTCTACATTCTTTTAAGTCCTCTTCTCAAAAAGGCAAAATCTTAGTTGTGGTTTGGCTGAACCCAAATCAGCTTAAGGGTCATTCTCTTGCCCGATCAGCAAGAAGAAGTGATTTGATATCCCTATCTATTGGTAGTTAAAGATACATTTTAAACCAATAGCAATAGGGAAAAGGTAACTGGACCCAGTTAAACCAGTTGAAGCCACTACTCCAAACGGAAAAGGAGCTGCGTTAAGGTCCGAACCGGGTGGATATCCCCCAATGTTGTTGCAGCAATTTTCGAGGCCTTAACAAATCCTTGATGATCAAGGATTACTTTAGAATTATGATCTCTTCAATAGTGTTATTTGGTGCTTGATGACGTGTCTTCCAACGATATCTTCAATATCAAGAATCTTTGATGTTAAATATTACCTCCTCGATATGTGGAGTCTTTGAATAAGGTTGAAGGTCTTCTTGAGATGGCTTGATGATTTCCTTGCAAACTTATTTGACTTTTCAATGTAGACTTCGAATTTTACTTTGATTATTTCTAGAGAAATTGATTCTTTCTCTTTGATCCTTGAGTGTCTCCTTATCACGTAGCCCTTTTTATTCAACACCTTAGCTCTAAAGCCATGTTGAGAATATGGTAGGGCATAGTTTAATTTAATTATTTACTTGATAATTACTTGTGAAATTATTTCTCTTACTTAGATCCTATCTTTATTAGCTTATTAGGTAATTCATCAAGTCAATTTATCTAAACACAAGAGACACAAGACTTAGGCTGTTCAATCTAGGGCCAAAACATGTCCCTCTTGGAGAGGAAAATATGCATGTAATTATTCTTATAGACTTTCAATTGACAAGTACCATGACCATGCATAGAACCTTGACTTCAGTATGCCTCCAAGACCTTGTTACTACTCTTCTTTGCTCTCCTCGACCTTCTCAATTTTATCCTTCATTTCCTGCACTATCCAACACTTTTACTTAGAGAATCTCGGTCTCTATAATTATCTCTTGAATATTCTTCTCGACTCTAACATTCTTCTATTCTTTGATCTAAGGATCTCCTTCCTGTTGGTGCCAGGTTTGCACACTTTTCCTACATTTGTTTTCCCTATTTTTCCTCATAACTATAACCAATGGGACTATATTTGCCTCTTTTTCCTACCTTTCTATCTTAACTTGTGTTGTTTCACCTTATTTTCATTACTCTGCCATTTCATCAATTATTATGATATATCGTGTCTTTTTTATAACTAATTGAGGATGAATGTTTGGAGAATATCTATGTTATTTTTGTTGTCTTTCCAGATGTCATTTGTAGCACAAAAGATCCTGAGCACAAGGCATACATGAGCAGTTAAGGGTGAGTAGTTACAACGAACTTTTTACACAATGATGTTGTTACACGTTGATGTTACAGACCCACTGGTAAACTGTTGTTACAATTGTACCGCTAACTAGATCCCGTCAAGTCCTATTACTAACTTGTCCTCTAGCTGTTACACTATAGCTGTGGTTTATCGTGATAGCTGTAGAAGTTTTTAAGCATTTTATTTTTGGGTAACAGCCTATGGGCGGTTTTGATTGTAATATATAATTTTCCAATCAGACTTTTATTAAGAAGTGCTTATAACCACATGTATTCTATTTCGATCAACATGAGAATCATAATAGTCTCATGACCGATCTATCCCTGGTTTTTTTGAGATGTAACCACTATATAGTTCTCGGCCCTTAAGGTTGAAAGGTAAGCAGAGAAATAAATTATTTTGGCTCTGTAGTTTGCTCATATTAATACAGATTATCCTGTTATTGCTATTGCATGCATTATTCGATTTAGTTTCTGTTAAGTTCCTTCTCTACCTGTGCCCTGCTAGGGAGGAAGGGCCCTCCTCTTTAGAAAGCATTGCAGTGATTAAGTTAGTTGTTTATATGTGTTTGTACTTTGGTTTATGTATTAGTAGAGGTGTTGTTGTTGTTGTTGTTTCAGCTATGAATATATTCACTTCAATTTCAATATTTTGTATGTTGTTACACATATGAGATTAGAGACACCAGCTGGATAATTGTTGTGTGGCATGCTAGAACAGATGAATTGAAGTGTGATTACAGTCTTGTAGATAATTTTGTTTATGCATGAGTGATTTACTTCCAACATTTACTTCAAAAATGATTTCTTTTATTTGGAATTGCTTCTGGTTGGGTGTATCAGCATAGACAGTGCAATTGTCATTGAAATAAAAGACGTCCCTAGATTGATAATTTATGTGTACTGTAATATAGCCCCAACATTTTGGCGTCATTTCCGGGGATGGAAGTGATGATCCATGTTACACCATTTTTTGGTCATCTCACCTTTTATTATTAGATGGACCCGAGTACACCATGTAAGACCAGTTTTACCCCAAGTAAAACTGCTTTCACTATGTTAATTAAGGAAACCCCAAAAGGAATAATTAATTAAACCACAATTTAATTATTATTCCCAGTCATGTTTAACCCAAAAACAAATAAATTAATAAGATACACCCATAGTTATCTTATTATTTTCTAGGAATAATTATTTAAATAATATTCCTTGTTAAATATGACCAAATCAACCACTATTAATTAAATAAATCATTATTTATTTGATTATATCTCAACCACTTCCTTAAAAGGATAAATAAATCATTTATTTATTTATTCTTCACTAATCAAGGGATTTCGACCCAAGTCAAAGTCCCTTTCCCTCCAACAAATAATAATAAAATATTCCATAGAGGTGGATCTAGATTTGGTTAACATTATTTTAATCATGCACCAAGATCTAGAAGGACCCAATATTTTGTTATAAATAGGAGGGTTTTCCCCATCATTCTTCACCTTTTGTTGCATACTAGATCACTCCGGATCTATACACTCGGTCTCATTTTCTGCCATTGTTGCTCCCATTGAGCTCTACCTTCTACATTGGGTTTTCTACATCTACAAGAGAGAGAAAGCTTAGATCTGAAGTGCCGAGGACTACAAAGAACCCATCCCATTGAGGAGATCTGGATACACCTTCTTGTTTCCTCCCAGGTGCCCTGTAATATAAAAATTCATTCAAAAATCGTGTTCTTGTCTTGTCTGTTGGATGCATGGAGCAAACTCTTTACTTTTCTGCTTAATATCTTTCCATTTATAGATCTGTTTGTTGCAGCACTTTAACTACTAATTGCAGATCTGAAGATGTTTTGCAGCCTTCATTGTTGTTAGGGCTATTAGTTATGCGTAGCTAAAGTGGTTCTTTTTCGTACACTTCGACGAAGAATTCATACTAACAATCCAATCAATCAGAGTTTTTTCTTAGAGGTGCAATTTCTGTGTGTTTTTAGAGTCTCTCTAGTGACACAATTTTCGGGCAGTAAGACGAGAGGTAAGAATCTGCGTAGCGCTCTAACAGAGACTCAACACAACCATGAGGTTGGTTGGGATGCAACCTCCACAGAGCAAGGGCATGCTACTTAACAGAGACTCACACAACCATGCATGTTCAGAAAAACTAAATAGAGCAGAATGAGAGGGTTACCCGTAGGTCCTACGGTTGAAGTAGATCCACGTGAGGTCCAAACCCCCAGCAACCGTCCTTCCTTCTTAACCTGAAATACAAGAAGAAACCAGCACAAAGGACAGGTTGTACAGCATATATCTACTCTAAATGTTAGTGAGATTAATATAAAACATTAAATAAATCATGATAAATGCTTGTATAACAAATATTCTCATACATAAAAGCATACACTAACATGTTTATTTCGGGAACAACATGATACTTCTGTATTATAAATAGCACGTACAAAAGTAATCAAGTGGAGAGATCACCTGATCCTTCCAAGGCCTTCGCAGACCGTCGTCCGGATCCGTCCAACCCTTGCCTCGCTAAGACTCCTTCCAAACTGGTGCATACGAGATAACATATAAAGGGATGTGTATCTCAAGGAAACAAGGGTTTCCAACAATGAACTGGGAAAGTGCAGGAGGCACGGGGAATCAGACTTGGATAGGGAATACCGACAGAGTATAATATCAATAATTCTCTCTCTCCCTTAGGCCATACACATGAGGGCTTTTTATAGTCCCTCCAAGTAGTTTTAGCAGTTGGAAACAGTTGGCCACGGGCTGGGGTGGTTGAACTACCTGAGTAACCATCGACCCAACGCGAAATTAGGGATTTTTTATATATTTTTTAATCATTTTAATGGCATACGCGGAAAAGTCTAGTTGGACTCGCGTATACACGCGGAAAAACACGGGCATAGTCGCGTATGGGGGATTTTACATTGTTTTTAAGTGAATTTGTCCAAGTCTGTAGGAATGGGTGCCCAAAAGCCATGAAGCAATCATGAATCATGTCAAGGTGAGAAATGATGCTATAACAGATGCCCCCTAATATATGAGGGCAGAAGGGGTACATGATGGCCGAAATGTATTATGCACATAGAAAGAACTTCGCAAGGACAAGAGAGGACTTCACCAGATTTCAGCCTACCAAAAAACCAATGAAAGAAACCAGAGAGTCAACTCAAGCTGAGGCGGGCATACCCATGCTCAGTCAAAAATACATCATATGGAAAGTACTGAATAGATCCAACATGTATACAAGTATAGCTGAACTGAAAGTACACAATGAATCATCTGAGCATGGCCCGGAAATACAAGTTTGAATCAATGTCCAAGTATCACATATAGAAAGCTGATCAAAGATGGTGCAACTAGATGTCTGATCAAATAAGTAACTGAATCTTCAAGTACCGGATCATAAGAGGTGGATCAAACGGTACAATCACGCAACTCGGGGACCAACATATAAGATGCTGTTGTGCTGAACTGCAACATATAAGGGTGGACGACATCACTGGCAGATATTGAAAGGACTGTCAAAAGTGAACCGAAACATGCTGATGCAACCCGAGGTCTTCACCGATCACTATGGCACAATTTTACACAATGGGAATAAATGAGCTGAAGTCGACCATGTGAGAAATCGTTGGATTACCGGGCATTGATGTATCCTGTTAACCAACGCGAGACATCCCACCGATAATGATAATGAGTGTCAAGGTGCCCCAGTACAATCTGACAAGTGTGAATGAATGAGTTGAAGTCGAACACTTGAAAGAATCTACCAATCAGGAGGCAATGATGAATCCCCACTGTCGATAGCGAAGAGCCTGCCACTGCTGACTGCAAACCCTAAGGTACTGACAAAAAGACTCTAGACTTTATTCCCAGAGCAATGAGTCGGATTCGATGGGAAAAGATCTGCTGGAAGGAAGGCATTAAGGCATCCCACATCAGTCCAGCGCGAGTGTAACCCGCAGGCCAAGATTTGGAAGGAATCGGACGAAGTAGAGTGATGGAACCAAAACCAAAGTACGTTTCCGACATGCACAAGATGAAGCTAGTGCACGGAAGAAACCCTCTGAACCAACCAATAATGAAAGCTGACACAGAGGCGAGAAATCCACCGATAGGGTCAAATGGAAATCAAGGTACCGCACGAATCCCAAGTGTGATAATGTGTGCTGACGTCGAACACAGGGGAAACCACTCAGTCAAAGACCCATGATGATGATCAAATGCTGAGCACGAGGTTACCTATCAATGATGGAAATAGGCCCAAGGTGCGGCTCTAGGTTTGCTCTCAGAGAAATGTGTCGTAGTCGATAAGAGACAAACCCGCCGGCAAGAATTCAATGGGGACCTTCTCAAACCAGCACGAGCAGAAGACCAAAACATCTGATGTGATAGAACATGATACTGACAAGACCGGGAAGGCCGAATGAATAATGAGTCAAGAGACACCGCAGAATGGCCGACTCAGGCTAGAATTCCCTTGAACAAAAGCACGACTCTGTGATGACCATGGCAGTAAAAAGTGACACTGTATAAGTCTGTCTTGCAGGAGGCAAAACAAACGCTCCATATGATTGGAAGAGATAACCAACCGGGGGAGAATTGACAAGTGCAACATGGTAAAGGCTGAACCTAGGTCAAAACTAGAACCATCCCAAATGAAGGAAATATATATAAGTATATGTGCTTTGTTCAAGGGCGACAAACTGACTCTGTACTGCCATCAAAATAACGAAGATACATCCCGTTCCCGCTCTTTTTGTTATATTTGATTTTTTTGTCTTTTTCATATATAAGCCTGAAAAAGAATAAAAGAATGCTATGGTACAATGGATAGAACGAGTATCAAGAAAGCAGATGCACTAGTTCCGGGGATTGGAACAATCCTATGCTCAATGCAAGGTGGCGAAAACTGGTCAGTGATACTCAGAGGAACGTTCCATCCATGGGTACAAAGGTGTCAAGTCGTGATAGCTAAGTGCATGCAATGGTTTAACTTGTACAAAAAGTCAAGGTCAAAAGTTGGCTTAAACATCGAGTCCAAATGAAGCCGGCTAAAGGCCAGGATAAACAAGTAGCCAATATGCAATGCAGTAATACAACTTAACGACACCAGGGAGCCTCTAGGGTATAAGCCAGAAAAAGATAAGTGATGAAGGAGAAGAATGAAGCTTCAACACGAAAGACATGGCGGGACTAAAGAGGACTCCCGAGCCTACATAAAAAGAAGCATGGGCAACAAGTGATAGCGAGGAACTAACTAGGAAGCCCATGTAAAGGAAGGCTCTACCATCAAGTCATGATTAAAAATCGGCGAGTGAAATGGGTGTAATACTCATGACCTGATGGGATCGACCCTAAGGCAAGTGATCAGTATGGAGGCTAGTATGCAAGATGCAACAGAAAGTGATTCCCTAACCTATATGCCAGTGAAGATCATATACCTACCGTGAAGAGTCGGAAATCATGGATCAAAAACCGGGAAAAATCTCAAAATCGTCAAAATGTACCTGAAAACATACCAAACTGGGCACTTTCAAGCAATCGAGTTATACAGCATAAGATAGATTGAAAAAATAAGCATAAGGAATTTTTGCGAAAATTTTCAATTTTTAGCCATAAATACACAAATTACCTCTCATTTGGTTCATTATTGCATAGCTGATTTCGAAAAAGTGCTCTGGAGCTAAAAACTTCTTTCGTCAAATCAGGGACAACCGACCGTCGGAATTCAGCGAAACTTCAGGTAGGCTCCTTAATCATCATGTTTATTCATTTTTTCCGTTTGAAAATTAAAATTAAGTGATGTTTTGCTTAGAAACCCTTGCTAAAAATTGTGTATCTGCGCATACGCGGGTTTAATGAAGGCAAGTCGCGTATGCGCAGGTCCGATTGTAAAAAAGCGTGGCTAATGCAAATTTTGATGAAATTTCTCAGGATGACCATCTCATGGAGGGAACGTGAGCATAGCGCAGTAGACCAAGAGGTCATGCAGGACCGCGCATCGCAAAACATCCTCCGAAATTGCGGATTGTTGAAATTCTTTAAAATGCCCAATATGAAAAGTAATGTGCGATTGCTTGAAATGCTCGTAAATTACTGGGAACCAGATCAGGATTGCTTCATAATTGATCAGATGCCACTACGTATAGAAGTGGAGGATATATATTTCATCACTGGTCTCTCCGGGAGGGGAGAACCAGTAGACCTGCACGGAAAACCCCTGGGAGAGTTAACCGTGGAGGATTATGTCCACGTATATTGCGTAGATAATTCCAAAAAGGTTGGATCGCAGATTGCAATTAGAGATATCAGGGATTTGCACATGAAGATCCTCCTTTTCACCATCGGCAGAGTGGCAGGATCTGCCTCACTACATCAGGCGTCCAGGACGCAAATGAGTATAGTTGTAGAGTGTTTGACTCATGTTTACGATTGGTGCACAGTCCTGCTACAGAACATGAAACAACAGCTGACCTCTATTCGCCAGGTAAAAACTAAACACTTTGGCTATGGTACCATTTTGACAACATTCTTCTTTGAGAGGATTCCAGCTTTGAGACCCAGAGTCATCTCGACTATCAGCAGCCCGCGGGACCCAAGAATTGCCCGTTGGGCAGACATGATGAAAAGACTGGGGGGCAGCGAAGTACCCCGAACCACCTGGGACGATGAGTTCTTCCTGTGGTGGGGAGAACAGATCATCGCAGTGGACGACTATCCCTATGCCGGGATGGATTTCCGAGGAGATCCAGATCTAGTACTTCCACCTGGCACAGCATGGGGAGCAGTTGGTAAGTTTTGCAAAAAATTTTGACTTATATGATTTTTTTTGGATTTTTTCAAATATGTATGAAAAAATGAAAACAAACATGTTTTTGATTGGATTCATAATGACTGACAATTAAAAATGATCATGTTTCAGATGTTGGACCAGTTCGTCCTGAGGGCCTACCGCTCCATAAGCGCCGCAGAGGTGAGGCGGAGATAGTGGATTCCGACAGGACTCTCCAGGCCGTGCAGAGAAACTTGGAGGGACTGACCCGCAAAATCCCTATGGCTGCCGTGGAGGACTTTCCGGAAGCCGTCCAGAGACGGGTTGTAGGAGTACCCCAGGACTGGGTTAGACTATTCTGCCGTGTGGCCACTGCAGTTATGTTCTATAGGAACACGACTTCTGGGCAGGGTCCTCAGGAGTAGACAGATTTTATATATTAGATGACTGTATATTCTTTTTTGAGACTGAACATGATGGGGCCTAAGCCCAAGTTTTGTACGAGATTATGGATCCAAATTTTGTAAAGTTTTTTGACACTCCGATGATATATACAACGATATTTGATGTGATGTGATAAATGTATCAAATGTATGATGTTTTTGATGATTAGAATTTATTGTATTGAATGATTAATATGCCAATCTAAAGCTTGATTAGCCAATGAGTCAGCAAACCAATTGTCAGCTTGAGGAATATGAATGAATGTTAAAAATTGAAATGACCTTTGTAACAAACGTACCCTCAAGAACAATCGTAATAAAACTGGATCTCGTACCCGATAAGTGTTGTTCAACTGCGACACCACCAGCTGGGAGTCCAAGAAAACTACCAACGAATCAACACCTAAAGATATTGCCTCCGAGAGTAGATGAATGACTGCAGTGTATTCTGCTACGTTATTGGAAGCAGGACCAATGCAGACCCCTCTTGATACCAACAGCTGACCGAAAGGATAATGAAGCACCCAAGCCGCGGAAGCTAAGTTCCGGGTGTGTCTACTAGCACCATCGGCGAAACCAAAATGACTCATGACATCCAACACAACCTGCCAAAGCAGATCAAAAAACATCACCACCTCATCAAAAATCAAAAATCAATCAGATATGTACAAAGCAAAAAACTACTATATACAAAGCAAAATGCCAGGCCAAAGCCTAGGCATAATACTTCTTCAAATAGAGCCCATTTCGGGGCTCCGGCAACTCGTTCCCTTCGAAGTCAACCAAGGTATACGCTCCTTTCTTAAGGACTCTTTTAACGATATAGGGGCCATACCACATCGACTTAAACTTTCCTGCCCCCAAGGCATCTTTTTCTTGGGCATAGACCAAAACAAGGTCACCTTCGGAAAAGACCCTAGGCTTAACTGCCTTATCGTACTGAACTTTGACTCGGTTTTTATGCGCTTCATTCATCGTGGCAGCATCCCGACGCTGCTCATCGAGATGTTCCAGATGAAGAAGCCGCTCTGCCAGACTAGAAGTGTCAGGAAGAAGCTCAACAGCTAATTTAAGGGAAGGAATCTCGCATTCAATGGGAAATACGGATTCCACCCCGTGGACTAGCTGAAATGGAGTAAATCCAGTTGCAGTTTTAACTGACGTCCTGTATGCCCAAAGTGCAGGATATAGCATAATATGCCAGTTGGATCTATGTTTATCAATTTTCCGTTGAAGAATTATCTTCAAGGATTTATTCACGGTTTCCACTTGCCCATTGGCCTGAGGATAATATGGAGATGAATGCTCCTGCCGGAAACCCAATTTAAGAGCCAACTCAGCCATCATACTATTCTGAAAGTGACTGCCATGGTCAGTGACAATCTCTCTAGGTATACCGAAACGAGCGATAACTTGGTTGAAGAAGAAAAGAGCTGCAGTCTCACCATCGTTCCTAAAAGTAGGCATAGCTTCGACCCACTTCGTAAAGTAGTCTACTGCTACGATAATGTACTTGTGACCTTTTGCCGAAGGCGGGTTACAAGTAGTATAATCCATACCCACTTTGTAAAGGGTCCGACAGTAACGACTGGAAAAAGCGGAGCTGGATGAGCGCGCATTTTTCGAGTATACACTTGACAAGGATGACACTTCTTGACCGATTCAATACAATCTTTGAAAATCGAGGGCCAGAAGTAGCCAACACGCAAAATATTTTGGGCTGTAGCAAGCCCTGATAAATGACCCCCACAAGCTCCACCGTGAGAATCATTAAGCACAGCCTCAGCTTCTTCGAAAGTTAAGCAGCGTCTTAGGATTGAATCAACCCCTCGACGGTACAAAGCATCACCAATAATCAGATAACTTTTAGCTAAGTGACGCAGCTTACGACGCTCATCTTTCAAAAAAGAAGAGGGAAACTTCGCAGTCTGGAGATATACAATGATGTCCCCATACCAAGGATCTTGTGGAGAGATCAGAAACAAGTGTTCGTCCGGAAAGGACTCATCATAGATCATCGCCTCTCCACAAGGCAACTCGGAGATCAATTCCGCAAAAACTAATGACTTCTTGGATTTGGCAGACATGAACTCTAGATCAAATTCTTGTAAAATTACAATCCATCTATTATATTTGCCCCCAATCACTCGCTTGCTGAGGAAAAACTGAAAAGGATTGGCAGCTGCCAAGACATAAGTTTTGCGAAGAATAATGTAATGTCGGAGTCGCTACATAGCATGAACTGCTGCTAAGGCTAACTTTTCTATCGGAGTGTATCGCAGTTCAGGTCCTACCAGTCCTCGACTAAGGTAGTAAATAACATGCTCAACCAGAGCATCATCCTCCTGAACCAGAACCATACCGATGGTAGATTCTGCTGTAGCCAGATACAAAAGAAAATCTCTGCTATAATCGGGTGGACTCAGTAAAGGAGCAGAGGTCAATGCCTTTTTCAAGGCATCGAATGAGCGTTGAGCGTAGTCGTCCCAAAGAAAAGGAACTCCTTTCTTCAACAGCCTCATATATCCCTTTGTAATCTCAGCATAGTTAACGATAAACCTCCGAAGAAAGTTAGACTTCCCTTGGAGACTTTGAAGCTGACGGATTGAAGACGGGGGAGGCAACCGAAGTATTGCCTCAACCTTGAAGGGATCTACCCTTATCCCTTCCCTAGACACGATAAATCCCAACAGCCGACCGGATGTAACCGCGAAAATGCACTTGTTCGGATTCAATCGAATTTTATAAAAACGACATCTTTCAAATATTTGTCGGAGGTGACCAGGATGATCCATCCTCTTTCGAGAATGAGCATCTAGATCATCTAAGTAAGCCTCGATAATCTTTTTGATGTTGTGGAAGGCGTAAGACATGGCCCGCTGAAACGTAGCTCCAGCATTTTTAAGACCGAAAGGCATTTTCTTATATGCAAACGTACCCCAGGGACAAATAAATGCGGTCTTATGTTGATCTTCTGGACAGATAGTAATTTGATTATAACCAGAGAAACCGTCCATGAAGGAGAAAATCTCGTTACCGACACACTCGTCAATAATCTAATCGATGAACGGTGTGGGGTAATTGTCTTTAGGACACGCCTTATTCAGGTCTCTGAAATCGATGCACACTCGAATCGTTCTTTGCTTTTTATCTACCGGAACGGGGTTTGAAACCCATTCAGTCAGAGGAACTGGGAAAATGAATCCCGCCTTAAGCAGCTTTTCAACTTCAGCTTTGATAGCTGCTGCCTTCCTAGGATTAACCGGACGAAGTTTTTGCCTGACCGGCTTAGCATTTTCATACGTCTTGATCTCATGTTGGACGATAGATGGGTCTATGTCAGGCATTTCCTCATAAGACCAAGCAAATACATCCCTATACTCTTTGAAGAGCTCGGTATAGATTTGAATCTCTTCACGGGAACATTCAGCTCCAATGAAGACATTCTCGACAATATTGGGATCCCTGGAAATGTTCACCGGGATAGTAGGAGAGATCACAACCATGTTCCCTTCAGCATATACCTGTGTTGGTGCCAAAGGGCTCAAGACTGGGTGAACAGGACCAGGAGACTGAGGACTTGGAAAACTTGTTTCGACTTCGCTCAAGTCAGGTAGGAAGTAAGACCGATGATGCAAATCATCCCACGGTCTATCTACACCCGTCATCGCTTCCAGGATGGCCTCTTCAGATGGAAGAGTGGTATCTAGACAATCCTGGGCAGAAGAAGAAGTAAGCGTCCAAGCCGGAGCCACATCACCATCCAACTCTTCCGGTGAAAGAGGAGCTGGATCAGATTCTGCAGTGTCAACAATAGACTGATATGCAATCTCAGCTGCAGAAATCGGGAATGCCATTCCACCCACTTGCCCTTCCGCTAATGTGGCAGTAGGGGAAGGTAAGGTCCAAGGGTCCAAAAAATAATGAGTTCGAAAGAACTCTCTTCGAAGGGGAGCCTTGGAGGATGAAATAGCATTAATAGACACCTTAGGAGGAGGAAGATCGAAAGAACCCATCAGGGAAGAATACATTCCAACTCCTAGATTCTCAACAGGTGCCTTAGTATTATCCAACTTAGGAACAGATGAGTCAGAAGGCGCATCCAGGTCTACAGGAGGACAGTCCAGTTGATCCACTGTAACGATCCTCCCTTCGTGGGGGAAACATACAATTCGAAATAGTGAGGATGCAATGGCATCCATCTCATAAATCCAGTTCCTCCCCAACAGAAGGTTGTAGTCCAAGGCCGCATCCACTACCTCAACCTCTATGTTAACGGTTTTGCCCCCAACACAGATGGGCAAAGCCGGGACAATACCATGGGGTCTGTGAGAATGACCATCGAATGCAGTAAGAACAGTGCTAGATGGAATAGCTTTGGGAGATCCAAGTGTCTTCCAGCATGCGAGAGACATCACGCATGTGGAAGCACCCTCATCAACAACCGTTCGAAAGATATTGCACTTCCGATATGATGATTTAATATGAAAAGCCATGTGATGAGGAAGTCTCTTCTTAAAATTAGTCATATCGAAAGTAATCAGAAGAGAATTTTTTGGATCAATAGCCCCAATGGCAGTGAGCAAAGCACTGCACTGAGCCGGACAAGACTGGAGTACCTCTAAAGCTGACATAGCACAAGGACTCTGCGCCAGATCTTCTACAATCGAGTAGTTCTGGGCAGCCCTCGCGTTCGGATTAATCGTTGACCGCTTAGAAGATGCTTTTGGCATCCGAGGCATAGACTCAACATTTGGCTTCGTGATGTGAAGCGACTCAGTAGCATCAGGAACTTCCTTAGCTTTCGAAGATTCCTCTCCGCCATAATCACGGGATCTCGTAGCGACATCCACGTGAGCACTCATCATAAAGATGTTCGATGGAATTTCCCCTTCCTAGGCACCTCCAGAGGAAGCCCCGGGATTTTGGTTCGCGCCAACAACTAATTGCTGCCCTTGGGGAAAAGGGTTTGTTAGCACAGCCTGGGAACTAGAAGAACCCTGCTGGGATAACAGGCGCTGAGCATCCTGAATTTTAGGGCAAAGGTGTGTGAGATGGTCTCCAGCACAAATCTTGCATGGAAACTTCACTTTCTTTTTCTCCTTTTGACCCTCACCAACACGCTCGTTGGTTTTATTTGCATTTCCCTTCCCGTTCTTTCCCTTCTTCTTGTTATTACGTCCCTTCTTCTTCCCATCGGATTGTTGATTTCCTTTGGGATCAGAAGCTTGGACAGCATTTATGGACAAAGACTGGGAAGGTGATGAATCAGCAGGCGCAGCCTGACCAGAAGGAGCAGATTGTAAAGACAACTGCTGCAGTTGAGAAAGCAGGCTGGCTGCACCACTATTGACCGATCCGACAAGCCCGTCACCATGCGGACCAGGTTTAGTTTTCGACAAATCTAATTTGGAGCGAGGAGCATTGGGCAAATACTTATAAAGCATCCCAGACTGAGAATAGATCAGTTCTAATTGCTGGGCCCTAAAAATGGCCTGCTCCTCAGAAAATACCCCAGATAGGGATACATCTTTTGAAATATCTGACTGCAGAGATTTCAAAAACCACTCGAGAAGGAATTCACCTGGAATATGAGCTTTGATAAGCCTTTTCCTTCTCCTCCATTCCTGAATGTGATCAGAAATGTGTGTTGCCTCATCCTGCTTAAAATTAGCCAGGAGTTCGGTCCCAGCCTCATATCTGACAGGCAACTGAAAATGGTTTAGAAATGTGACGGCCAGTTCTCCAAATGTAGCGAAACTGCCCCCAGTGAGCTCTATATACCATTTGGCAGCATTTCCAGTTAGGGTGCGTTGAAATAATCTCAACCTAATCGAGTCATCGATCAGGGAGTTCGAAGAGCACCATAAGTGGAAAGTGGTGATGTGGTCCGCCGGATCCTCTCCATTCTTACCTTCAAACTTTGGAATGTCTGAAGGAAGTTTGGTCGGGACCGGATGCCACCCTGGACTATAACGAATCGGGTCATTAGTTAATTTCGACAAATCTGGCATGTTTAACGTTACCAGAAAAGGTAAGCGAGGCGGAGCCTGAGGATTCCATCCTTGATGGGATGGATTCCAAACATTCTGAAAATAATAGCCTGGATTTGATGAGGCACCAGGCTGCCAGAAAGGACTCGTAGAAAACGGAGAAGAACCTCCTCCCCACGCTGAGTTACCAAAACCCGGACAGTTCCCAGAATTGATTGAAGGAAAGGCCAAACGGTAGGGTTCCGCGTGGAATGGGGAGAAAGATTCGATGGTACTCGATGTAGAAGGGAAAAACTGTTCCTTGATGACCTACGGCGGATTCTGCAAGTAGTTGTAAACAGGGATTCCATCCCGTAAAAGTAGTCGAACTTTGCCCCCCGGACCAAGGGTTGAAACTCTGGGTCTGGGACGTAAACGGAAACGACCCTAAAGAAGGATTGGAACTGGGAATGTGTCCAATCCCAAAGGGGAAACCCTGAAAGGAAGCTGATCCACTAGCCATGTTAGACATGGGTGTAGATCCATTTGCACTGGCGGAAAAGGAAAAAGAGGGATTTCCACTAATGGACATCCACGCAGACAAAGGACGAATGGGAAACGATATGTAGGTGAATCAGGCCCACAATTGGCAACGTCGAAGATGAAACAATAGGTGCCCCACCTCTCGACGAAGCGAGTGCGAATTCACAGCACTCACGGTAGAAGCCGTGTTCCCAGTCGTGGCCATCGAAAGATAAGAATGATATGGAAGATCCGGCGGTCTCTCAGACTCCGGCCCGATGTACTGAACAACAAACGGATAATCAGGAGGAAGAGGAGATGGACCTGTAGCAGGAGGCTCAGGTATATCTTCTATCTGAAAATCTTCTTCCTGAGGAAACAACACTCGCGAGGTGAGCGGAACGCTCCTCTCGGAACCGACACCGGAATCATCTACGAAACCTTCAGACCTTGGTGGAGGATCTCTCTCCACAGCGTCAAACTCCACAGGGTGGTAACCACTTGCTAAATCGCTCCTACGCCTTCTCGAAGAAGGCTCTGCACTCTCGGGAGATAACCTCCGGATTCTCCTCGAACGTCGAGGCACTTGATCAGCCACTTTTATAGATTTATTAAATTAGACTGAAAAAGGTGAAAATCTAGGCAAGCTAGGAGCAAAGAGCACTCACTAAAATAAAAATCCCTAAGAAACAGCAAGAAAACAGCCTCCAAGTATTTCCGCTCCGGGTGATGAGGATCGGACACCAAAATACAGGAAAGCGAAGTATAGGGCCTTCCGAAAGCAGTCTGGGATGATTAGGGCCCAAAACAACTAGCGAAGGTATCAGAAACAGTTACGCCGACCTCCTAACGACAGCCTTTGCCGGCTCAAGCACCCAAGCTTCGCAAGGGCACCCCCCAGAAGTACTGCTGAAACTGATGCGACGTCTGCCTCAGGTACCACGGGTATTCCCCCCCGCAGTCACCTGTGTGGAACCTAGGAGTGGCAACTATGGACACCAATCCATATCAGAAGCTGGGTGGAACGGTCTTGAGGTTAGATTCAGCTAATCAGAGGGGGGGGGTATCCCTCTTCTCAAACTTCACTTCCCCTCGCGCTTGACTCTCGGATGAGAGCTTTCCCAGTCCACCTCACGGAGTTGGATTTCGCTCAATTAATCAACTTCTATGTTTGTTTGAGCGGCCTTGGAGAGTTAACTCTCCACTCACCTATTCCAAGGCCCTACAACCTAGCTAGTTGGTGATTGACACTTAGTAAAACTTGCTAGTTGATTTTAGATTCAATCGCTTATTTTAAGGGCTGTTGTATTAAGTCACAAGGATATGGAGTTGAAACCAATGGTGTTTTGACGCAAAAGAAATTAATAAAAACCTGACTACATGCACATGCAGTTCTTTGTCTTTCGATGAAAAGTAATCTCTATACAGGTTCTACGAGACTAAAAAATTGTATTTTTCTTTTCGAATTACAAACTCACACTCACAAAAACTAAGAAGCTAACTAAATGATTCAATGCACCTAATGCAAATCACTACAAGCATGTAAATCCTAAGATGCAAAAAATCTCTTAAAACAGAGTGAAATTTCCCAAAAAGCTCCTTTAGTTTTAACTCATCTTTTGTTGTCCAGAAAGCCAATTCTTGAAATCAAGAACTCTTAAAATAAGGACACCAAAAACACTTAAAAACAAGAAGAAGAAATCAAATGACAACTCCTTCTCAAAATCAAGCCGAAAACTAGAAGCAAGAAACTTCACAAAAGCTCCAAAAGATATGGAAAAACGAAAATGAAAATGCAACAACAAAAACAAAAACAAGACACAATGTTTTTTGAGTTTTTGAAATGCAAAAACAAAAAGCAAAACAAATGTTTTTTGGGCTTTTTAGTTTTATAAAGCAAGAGCTCGAAAATACCAAGCACAACTATCAAAATCCAAACCAAAAAGGACCGAATTTCAAGCACAAACTTCAACAATGCTCCCAAACCTTATAAAGCTAACAGTAGCAAGATCAATAAGAGCAAGAGAAGACCAAAAAACTCAGCCAATCAGCCCAGACAAATAGTGCAAACTCACTGCAACAAAAAACTCCAAAGAAGCAAGAAAAGTTCTTCGAAAATTGCAACAAAACCCTAGCCTATGGAACTCAACGAAAACCAATCAAAAACGAAGCAAAAATCGCAATGCAAAGCACCACACAAAGATAGGAGCGAGTCAGTGAGCAGAAGCTCTCTGTTCTGATAAAGCAGAATAGCCAAGAATGCTCAGAAAGCGATCTTGGAACTCAATCCAGAAGTGCCAGCACCAGAAACAAAACTTTTGCCAAAAGACTAGTTTCCACTCAAATGAAAGAGAGAAAATACATGAAACCACTTCCTTCACACTCCAGTAAGTACAGAGACTCTGTAGAAACAGGCCTCCACAGCCAGAAAGGACCAAAAAGTCAGGAATCCTAAAAATTCAAAATCTGCCTAGGTATACGCGGCTTCACAGCTGTGCAACTAGCGTGTATACGCGTCTTTTCTAAGGGAAACTCGCGTATACACGGTTTCCTTAGACAAACTAGCATGTATACGCGACTGTGTGCAAAAGAAGGAGCGTATGCAAATGTAAATAATGAAAAAAAACAAAAGAACAAGCCTGGAAAAGACACCAAGACTTCAGACTGACTGCAAGAAAACAAACTGGACTGCAAATGAAAGATAAAACTGTTGGCAACCTACCAAACAGCTGAAACAACCCAACAGGAGAATCAAAAAAGTGTGCTCCCTAGTGGAGTCGCCAGTTCTGTTTCGGGGAAATAACACCCTAGAGGTTGGTTGGGATGCAACCTCCACAGAGCAGGGGCATGCTACTTAACAGAGACTCACACAACCATGCATGTTCAGAAAAGATAAATAGAGCAGAATGAGAGGGTTACCCATAGGTCCTACGGTTGAAGTAGATCCACGTGAGGTCCAAACCCCCAGCAACCGTCCTTTCCTCCTTAACCTGAAATACCAGAAGAAACCAGCACAAAGGACAAGTTGTACAGCATATATCTACTCTATATGTTAGTGAGATTCATATAAAACATTAATTAAATCATAATGAATGCTTGTATAACAAATATTCTCATACATAAAAGCATACACTAACACGTTTATTTCGGGAACAGCATGATACTTCTGTATTATAAATAGTACGTAAAAAAGTAATCAAGTGGAGAGATCACCTGATCCTTCCAAGGCCTTCGCAGACCGTCGTCCGGATCCGTCCAGCCCTTGCCTCGCTAAGACTCCTTCCAAACTGGTGCATGCGAGATAACATATAAAGGGATGTATATCTCAAGGAAACAAGGGTTTCCTATAATGAACTGGGAAAGTGCAGGAGGCACGGGGAATCAGACTTGGATAGGGAATACCAACAGAGTATAATATCAATAATTCTCTCTCTCCCTTGGGCCATACACATGAGGGCTTTTTATAGTCCCTCCAAGTAGTTTCAGCAGTTGGAAACAGTTGGCCACGGGCTGGGGTGGTTGAACTACCTGAGTAACCATCGACCTAGCGCGAAATTAGGGATTTTTTATATATTTTTTAATCATTTTAATGGCATACGCGGAAAAGTCTAGCTGGACTCGCGTATACACGCGGAAAAGTACGGGCATAGTCGCGTATGGGGGATTTTACACTGTTTTTAAGTGAATTTGTCCAAGTATGTAGGAATGGGTGCCCAATAGCCATGAAGCAATCATGAATCATGTCAAGGTGAGAAATGATGCTATAACAACGGGCTCACCAATGTCTTGCTGGGACACTTAAGAGTGTGCATTTCTGAGCATTTTTTTTTAGAGTGTCTCCAGTTACACAATTTTCGGGCAGTAATATGAGAGGTAAGAACCTGCGCAGTGCTCTAATGGACTTGAGTGGGCTCACTAATGTATTGTTGGGACACTTAGGAGTGTGAATTTCCGAGCATTTTGTTTTTTTTATAGTTTCTCTAGCAGCACAATTTCCAGGCAGTAAGACAGGTAAGAACCTGCATAGCGCTCTAGCGAACTTGAGAGGGCTCACCAATGTCTTGCTGGGACACTTAGAATTTTTAATTTTTCAGGTGTTCTTTTAGGTTATCTTCAGCTATACAATCGTTGGGTGGTAAGACGAGAGGTAAGAACCTGCGCATCACTCTAACGAACTTGATCAGGCTCACTACTGTATAAAATGAAGCACTTATAGGATCAATTGATACACATAAGGCCCATGTGTGCTGTTAGGATAACATCAACATCTACAAACACCCCTCACTCTATTGACTATAGGGAAGACATGTCGTAAGAAGGAAAATAAGAGTGTAGATTTGGGAAGAAAGACATTCTTTGGAGATATGATATCAAGGGTAGAAACGGAACAATCCACATCATACAGAGATAATAGGAAGATAGGACCACAGAAAGCAGCTACGATATCAAAGCCTGGGCTATCGATGTCCTCCATGTATGGACATCACCACCATTCGAACATATATCCACTCCTGGTATCAAGACTCAAGATTCAAAACAACAGTGGAAAATCATTGATCAGGATCTGAGAATTGAAGGACATGGAGACACTAGTGGGGAGCATCAGGGACCCAAGGAACAACATTTAATTGATCATCATTTGGACACTGGAAGTGTTGTTAAACAGCTGGTCCTGGAACAACCTGATCCTTTTATTTTTCAATCTTTAGCACACTCTGAGGTTAGTTCATCTAATTAGGAAGAATCAGCCATGCGGGATGATAATGTCAAGACAGATAACTCTGTTACTTTTGAATTCCCAATAGTAGTGACACGGGATGAGGCTCCTATGAATAATATTACTTTATCATCCCTACCATCCTTTCAAGGGATTGGTGTTGAAGACCCTAATACCTTTATGTTCAAATTAAATGTGTTGTGTAGAGGTTATGACTACACTTCAGATGCCCAGAAGCTAAAATTATTCCTTGCTACTCTAAAAGGAGCAGCATTAAGATGGTTCATGAGAGTGGGTGTTGGCATGATTTGAACCTAGAATGACACGGGGGAGGCCTTCCTCTTTAAGTATCAAGATTATTGTCGAACCATGGATTTGAAGGACGAGATTTTCATAATTGTACAAAAGGATGAGGAAAGCCTGGAAGACTATATGCAGCGATTTCGCTACAATTTACAAAGGCATAAGTTCAGTAACTTAGACCCAGATATTCTAAAGCCAATATTCTTAAGAGGTATAAGAGATGATTATCTGGAGCATCTGAATCTATTAGGAAAAGGAGACATATCACAAGAACCGCTTGAAGAAATAATGAAGCTTTGCCTGTGTAGCTCAAGAGGATCAGTCAAAGGGAAAGGTTCACTTCGGGACCCTTCAGTCTGGATACAAAATTTCACGAGTGGAGGAGTAACCAGAGCAGAGATCAAGAATTTATTTGAGGATTTTAAAACCGACCTCCTTAGCACTCTCTCTGTCCAGATCACTACGGTACAAGTTAAGAAAGCACAAGAAGAAGATGAAGTAGCCCTAGCAATATTCTGCCCCCAACGTAAAAAGAAACATTTGGAAAGAGAATGTGGACTGAATAGTGTCAGTCTATGCAATATTTGTGAGTTGGCACATTCTATGAATCAGTGTCCTGAATTTCCCAGACCAAAGGTGGTACTTCAAGAATCAAGTGAGGATGTCAAATATTCTTATTTCATCGAATCAAAGAGACCATAGTAGCCACGACCTACAAGTATGCCTTCAGATTTTTCCTCTTTATATCCTTGGAATAATGTTTATAATAGCGAGCAATATCCATGGGAGTACCCTACTCCTTACTCAATACAATTTCCTTCACCATGGAACTAGTGGCCGTCTCCTTCACTAATGCAATATCCTCCATCACAACCCAATCCTTGGGGCCAGAACTGGAGAAGTAATGGCCAAGGTCCAACACCCCCTCCACTACCAATACATCAGCAGTAGTTACAACTGTCTTCTATTCAAAATCCTACACCTTTTTTCCAACCTCAATTACCTGTGCAACCTAACCCCAATCCAAATAATAAGGCAACATAGAGCATGGATGCTCTGGTTACCCTCCAGACTTATCTTATAATCATATTGGACTTAACGAGGTTTAGCTTTAAACGGGGAAAGTAATCAGACCCGAGCATACTCCCAATATTACCGAATAATATGAGTCACCTAGAAAGGACATGGGCGATTCTAAGGTAGATGTTACACATGTAACAGCTGATAAAACACCCATTGTTACATATGTAGTAGCCAGCTCGGGAGGATCTGTTTTTTTTGCAACAACCAATCCGAGCAAGGCTGGTGCATCTGTGATAGCTGACTCAACTGTTAGCATTAAGAATCCTCCATACCCTCAACGATTAACTGAAATTGGGTTGGCCTCACATATTGAATATGAATTCCTCAAGGAACTACAAAATTTGTATGTGTGAATTCTGATGTTACAATCTCTTAAGGAAGTACTTATCTATGCTAAAAAAGTGAGGGATCTATGCGTCAAAAATCCTGGAAGGAAACCTAAAGACCCTACTACTATCCATGTCATGGGTAAATTGTCCGATCTCATGATTGATCAGCCTTTGTTGACTAAATATAATGACCCAGGGAACCCTATAGTGATTGTCCATACTGAAAATCAACCTATAACCAATACTTTGATTGATCTAGGGGAAAATATTAATGTCATGACTAAATATCTCTTCAACTCCCTAGGACTTCATGGACTTAGACCTACACCCACATTGCTTGAATTAGCAAATAGGTCTCTTGTCAAGCCTGAGGGAATGATAGAATATGTGGTTATCACTGTGGCTTCTTGGAACTATCCGGCTGATTTTCTCATTTTACAAACCAAATCCAACCTGGGGGGTCATCCTTTAATATTGGGAAGACTGTGGTTGGCCACTACAGATGCATATATCAGATGTAGGTTTGAATCCATGGTAATCTCAGATGGGCAGGCCACTTAGAACCTGAATCTTTATCCCCCCAAAAAACCTCATCTAGATTTGAGTAGTCCCTGGTGGGACAAATTCGAACCTAAATCTGATATTTCCCTACCTCTTCTCACACTTGGAAAAGCACAATAATTTAAGGATGAAACAGAGGATGATATCATTAATGGTTTTATTAGTAATTCACTCTTTGTTGCCTCCATTAGAGATCTAGGGGAAGAATATGAGATAGATGATGCAATTATTGAACATTGAAAGCCACCCCGCATACTATCAGCAGTCCCGTTGAAATCGAACCTGGGAAATGTTTAAACATCAATCCTAACCTGACTGCTGAACAAAATAGATTGCTGATACAACTGTTACAGAAATACAAAAAGGCATTTGCATGGGACTATACGGATATGAAAGGAATCCATCCTGGCCTATGCACTCACCACATTTACCTTAAATAAGACTGCAAACCAGTTAAACAAATGCAGCGCCGAATTAACCCCACACTTAAGGAGATAATGAAAGAAGAATTGCAGAAAATCCTTAATGCTAATTTCATCTACCCCATTTCTGACAGCCAGTGGGTGTCTTTGCTTGTCATAGTTCTGAAAAGGAACAAAAAATGGAGATTTTTTGTTGACTATAGAGAGCTTAACAAGGCCACTCAAAAGGACCATTTTCCTTTACCATTCATTGATCAGGTCTTGGATACTCTCTCTGGAAAAAAATTATTTTCATTTCTAGATGGGTTTAGTGGCTATAATCAAATATAGATTACCCTGGAAGACCAAGACAAGACAACCTTTACTTTCCCATGGGGTACTTTTTCATACAAAGTCCTTCCTTTTGGCCTTTGTAATGCACCAACAACCTTTTAGAGGGAAATATTGGGTATATTTTTTGATATTTTGAATGACTGTCTTGAAATATTTATGGATGATTTTACACCCTATGAGGATGCCTTTGAGACAACATTAGCTAACTTGGAAAAAGTGCCAGAACGTTGTGAACAAACTAACATTTCTCTGAGCATGGAGAAATGTCACATGATTATGACAGAGGGAATTGTGCTCGGAAATTTCATTTCGGCAGATGGAATCAAGGTAGATCATGCAAAAATTGAGGTAATATTGAAATTCCCGACCCCTAAGACTCCAAAAGAGGTACATATTTTATTTGGGACAAGCAGGATACTATAGGAGATTTATAGAGAACTTTTCAAAGATTGCATCCACTATGTTTTCATTACTCATGAAAGATGCATAATTTGTGTGTACAGGGATGTGTGAGCAGGCCTTCCTAAAGCTGAAAAAGTGTGTAACAGCAACACTTCTTTTACGAGGACCAAACTGGGAATTTCCATTTAATATTGCTATGGACGCATCTGAAATAGCTATGGATGCTATTCTGGGGCAGCTGGAGAAGAAGAAACCTTACGCCATTCATTACATCAGTAAGAACTTAACTCTAGCAGAACTCAACTACATTGTTGCTGAGAAGGAATTCCTAGCAGTAGTGCATGCTATCAACAAATTTCGGCACTGCATCACCGAGTATCAAGTATTTGTACACACTGACCATGCTACAATTCGATTTTTTATGAACAAACCTGTTACGAATGGTAGATTTACATGATGTTTATTTTTGTTACAATAATTTGATATTACTATTCTAGATAAACCCGGAAAAGATAATGTAGTTTCTAATTTTATTTCTAGACTAACTATAAGTCATGACTGCACTGCCACTAAGGATTCTTTTCCAGATGAATATCTTTTTTCATCTCTACTCACTCACCATGGTATGCAGATATAGCCAATTACCTTACTGTAGGAAAATTCCCAGACCAATTGTCTTCCAAGGAAAGGAGGAATATTATACAATAGAGTGTTACCTACTCCTGGATAGAATGCAATCTCTATCACACCGGGCCAGATTTTCATATTAGGCGATGTGTTAGAGAAGATGAGGTATTTGAGATCTTGAAGGCTTGTCATGAGGAACCCTGTGGAGGGCACTTAGCTGACAAAAGGATAGGACATAAAGTGCTCTCAATAGGGTACTACTGGCCAAATATATTCCAGGATGCCAAGAAGTTTGTGAAAGGATGTGATAGCTGCCAAAGGATGGGCTAGCCTCTGAAATCAGATGAGATGTTGTTACAACCTCAGATATTGATAGAACCATTTGAGAAATGGGCCCTAGACTTTGTTGGGCCAATTAATCCTTCATCGTAGAAAAAATCATACATATTGGTCTACACTGATTATGTCACAAAGTGGGTTGAAGTAAAGGCACTAATTAGAGCAACAGAGAAGGTTGTTTCAGACTTCCTATTTGAAGATATTTTTGTTCGCTTCGGGATACCCAGAGAGATAGTGATAGATGGGGGGCCTCAATTCACATCTCATTTGATCAAGAAGCTGGTTGAAAATTATGGAATTCATCACATAATCACTTCACCGTATCACCCACAAGCAAATGGTCAAGTGAAAAGCACCAATAAAGACATTGAGGGAATCTTGACAAAGATAGTAGCCAACCACCAAAGAAAATGGGCTGAGAGAATTCTAGAGGTACTATGGTCTTATAGGACAACATGGAGGAATATTACAGGCTTCTCACCATATGAACTGGTGTATGGTAAGAATCCTCTATTCCCCAAAGTTTGAAATAAAGACATTAATAACAACATTTCAGGTCGATCTGGACTTAAGCATGACATAATCACAAATATTGAACGAGCTCAATGAGTTGGAAGAGAAACGGATGGATTCTATTCAACAGACAGAGATTATTCAGCAGCAAAGAGCTAGATGACATGATAGGTTTATTAAGAATAAAAGGTTCCAGAAAAGAGATTGGGCTCTTTTGTATGATTCAAGGTTCAAGGATTTCAAAGGAAAGCTCTACACCAGATGGCTAGGTCCTTACGAAGTGGACACGATATTTAACAATGGGATTGTACAATTGGTCACCATCGATAGTGGTAAGACACCGTTACTCATTAATGGGCACCGTCTAAGGTTATATCATCAACCCACTTTGAAGGAATTTTTTGTTAACATTATCCTAGACTCTGATCTTCATGTTACAACAACAGGGGATAATTCTCTTGTATAGCCTGAAAATCAAAATTCCAATAAGTGCGGTACCTGAAAACCACCCTTGTGGCAGCTGTTACACCTGTTTAAAATAAAATAAAATTATATATATATATATATAAAATATAAAAATAACAAAAAAATAATAATAAATCTAACTGTGAAAACCTCTTTTCGGGGCACAGTCAGACAGTTTGTAACAGCTGAAAACCACCCCTGTGGCAGCTGTAACACCCATATTTTTCTCCCCGAGACATCATCTTCCCTTCTCGATCCATTTTATAAGATGATGGGATTCATTTTATTTTTTTTTCTGTACCAATTTCTCCTAATTATTATGTTTTTTTTAAGAATAATCTAAGGGTTGTCTTAGTTGTTACACAAGTAACAGCTGATAGCCACGAACATTCTTTCTTATGTTTCATCCCATAACAACAATAATCGTTCCAACCAAATGCAACAACACGAGCACTGTAAGCAGTACGCCGCCAATTTGAAATATTCCTCCACGTCACCTTAGGTATGTCATTCAAAAGATAACGTCATCATTTATGATTTGGTGATTATTGGCAAAAGTAATGATATTCCCATGACGGTCATGGGTGACCATCACAATTAAGGCAGGGGAGGGGATATATCTTGAAATCATTGAAACAAAGTCGTATTCATAAACCTCTATCAAATCCGCATGCACCTAATTAATAACACAAATTCCAATGATGACTAAATCTGGCTGAAAAGAGTGTGTGTACTAGAACCCATTACTTTCCATAATGGGACATTTATTAAGAGTGGTGTGAGGTATGATTCGGTAATTTGTAAAATATATCACCTCCCATCAACCTCCTCGAATGAAGCCTTGTATCTTCATAGCAAACTCGTCAATTGGGATAAGAAGAGACGGCGAGAAGAAGTTAGCAGTGCAGTGATATTAAAGTGGATTGAGCAGTAAGAGGAAAATTCAGAAACAACAGTAGGATGGGTGGAGTAGCAGTGAGGCACGAGCCAGATTCTATGGAAGCTTTGTAGAATTGTCCAGAATCCTACCATATATTTAGAGATTCCAAATGGATTGAGTATTTCCAGAAGTTTGAAGACTCGAATGAGGTGGTGGCAATCGAATTCGCTCAAACTTTTAATAACAATGAGACCCGAGTTAGGGGCTTGCAAGTTTAGGTGACTGAATAGGTAATTGCCCAAGTAACTACATTTCCATTAGAGGGACAGAGGTGGTTTAACAGAAAAAATCAATGACCCTTCCTTGAAAGAAGACTTCCTAGAAGGAGAATAAAAATTGGAGAAGAAAGGGAGAGGAATTGACAGGCTGTCACTCCCTCAGTCATGGGGAGATGTCGCCTTGGGTTTAGTCAAATATATCACTTGTGAGGGAAGATCTACAATAGTGTTTAACTATCACTTCCATCTACTTAATCAAATTTGGCACCAACAAAAGATTAATCTTCCATTCTACTTATTAGGGAACATCAAGCATATGGTAGCAACAGTAAAGACAACAACACACCCGAAAGCATGTGTGACCAATCACATACTCATCAAATTAATCGTGTTGGATGCCCTAGGCCAGCAAGGAAAGACCTGGAAATAATTCAAGCGAAAGATGCCAAGGAAAAGTCGGGGGAAACAGACCATGACTTTAGGAGGAAGTCAGGCAGAAGCGGAAACCCAGACTTGGCTTGCCAAAGTCAAAACTGTGAAAGAACCTACTGATGAACCAATTGGGGATAGACTGCCAAAACAGAGGGTGAAATTTAGCATACCCATAGAACCTTTGTCTCCAGCCGGAAAGTATATAGAAGAAGAAGTATCAGAAGAAGAAGGAAACTCTCCTCATCAGGTAAGGATGAAACTCATGTCTTGTTTTTAGAACTTGAAAATATAAGAAAGGAAAATGAAGAATTGAAGCAAAGATTATTTGAGGAGAAGGAAATCTTGGTGTGTGTATGCACGACATGTTTTCAAGAACTAACAAAGGCAGGATATAAGGTTTGTGGGGAAAACATCAGCCCAATGGAAATAGAAACAGAATGATAGGAGGTTGTTACACAAGAACCTACTAAGGATATTGTTCTTACACAAGAACCAACAGTTAAAGTAGAGCCTCCTATAATAATTTACCTAGAGGAAGATACACAAGAACCTGTGGAGGCCACTGCTATTATAGAACAAACAACAATGGACAAAAAGGCTAGTATAGGTCGAAACGAAGGGGTTGATACACAAGATCCCATCGAGGAAGCTATTGTTACACAAGAACCAGCAGCAGAGGTGGAACAACCCCATTCAGCAAAGGCTTTTACACCCATTATTGATGTTGATATTGAATTTAGAATAACATCGGGTCCCATCTCAGGATGGATTTCTAAGAAAATCTTGTTAATTTTTGAATTTCAAAAGTGGAAACAGGAAGCAATCTCCCTTTAGGAAGGGACGATTTCGCTGAAAGAACATCGGAGGGAGATAAATGCCCTACATGGAAGATGGATGAAAGAAGAGTTGAAGAATGGATGGGAGAATTATAAGAAGAAGGAAGCCCTGAAGAAACAGGATGAAAAATTGCTGCTGTTACAACAACAAGTTCGAGATCTTACCATAGACAAGCAAAAACTGCATGATCTCACCCTCAATTTGCTGGGGTGTAGACAGCCTTCCCCATCCTATCCTATTTTTCTATGGGAACGTTACTTCCTGTTCAAGATGAAAGCTATTATGGAGGACATACCCTATTTATGTTCTTCCACTCACACATTTTTAGATGTTTTCTATGCCTCCGATTTTGATGAACAAAGCCTGCTGCGTGAGTTATTCTTATCATTTATGAGCACGTGAGTATGCAAATTTTTGTGACAATATTCTCCTATATGGGGGATTTTCAATTGCGTTATTTTGTGTCCTTCATGAAGAATCATATTGAGTGGCATTTGGCCATCAAATATATGGATGCTAATGAGGAGAAGATGGCATTATGGGTTGGGGCAGAACCAGAAAGAACCACCGAGTTAAGGCGCGAATTCAAGAGAATGTTGAGCACTCCTGGGATACAGGAACCTGCTGCTACTTATAGAAGTAGGATTGTGAACTTCTGTCTCAACCGATTCTCAATGATGAAGATTCGAGCCTTGACTAGGTGCTTGAAACGCATGGAAGCCAGCAGTGCTGAGCTACTGAAGGGGGACCCATTTTCATTCTAGAATTTCGTGGTGGATGTTACACATGTACCATCGTATGCACAAATAATACAATCCCTTGGTGCTTTGTGGCTTGGATTGGGATTCAAGTTTCCTTTGATATGGCTGCCAATTGAGGATTATCAGAGTAATTGTGAATTGAGCAAGTATGAATCAGAGCCTTGGGTACAAAAACTAATGGCCAATTAGTGTATAGGTCTGCAGACAAAGATACAGCTGGCGCTTACGATCTCACAAACATGCACCAGAGATATTCCCATGAGAGATAAGTTTTGCATGAGGACATGCAAGTGTTTCAGTTGGGGGGAGATGTTGGGTGCAAATTTTGCACACTTTTCCTACATTTGTTTTCCCTATTTTGCCTCACAACTAGAACCAATGGGAATATATTTGCCTCTTTTTCCTACCTTTCTATCTTAACTTGTGTTGTTTCACTTTGTTTTCATTAATTTTCCATTTCATCAATTATTATGATATATCGTGCCTTTTTTTATGACTAATTGAGGATGAATGTTTGGAGAAGATCTATGGTCTTTGTGTTGTCTTTCTAGATGTCATTTGTAGCACAAAATATCCTAAGAACGAATCATATAGGAGTAGTTAAGGGTGTGCTATTACAACGAGCTTTTTACATCATGATGATATTACACATTGTTGTTACAGACCCGTTGGCGAACTGTTGGTACAGTTGTACCACTGACTGGATCCCGTCAACTCCTGGTGCTGGCCTATCCTATAACTGTTACACTACAACTGTGGTTTATCATGACAGTTGTAGAATTTATTAAGCATTGTATTTTTTGATAATGTCCTATGGGTGGCTTTGATTGTAATCTTAATTTTCCAGTCAGACTTTTATTAAGAATTGGTTATAACCATATGTATTCTATTTCGATCAGCATGAGAACCATAACATTCTCATGACTGATATATCCCTTGTTTTTCTGAGATGTAACCAATATATAGTTCTCGGCCCTTGAGGTCGAAAGGTAAGCGGAGAGAAAAATTATTTTGGCTCTTTAATTTTGCTCATATTAATACAGATTATCCTCTTATTGCTATTACGTGCATTATTCGATTTAGTTTCCGTTAAGTTCCTTCTCTACCTGCGCCCTACTAGGAAGGAAGGGCCCTCCTCTTTAGCAGGGATTGCAGTGATTAAGGTAGTTGTGTATGTGTGTTTGTACTTTGGTTTATGTATCAGTAGAGGTGTTGTTGCTATTGTTTCAGCTGTGAATATATCCGCTTCAATTTCAATATTTTGTATGTTGGTATACATATGAGATTAGAGACACCAGCTAGATAATTGTTGTGTGGCACGCTAGTACAGATTAATTGAAGTGTGATTATAGTCTTGTAGATAATTTTATTTCTACATGAGTGATTTACTTCCAGCATTTACTTCAGAAACAATTTCATTTATTTGGAATTGCTTTTGGTTGGGTGTATTGTCACAAACAATGCAACTGTCATTTAAATAAAAGACATCCCTGGATTGATAATTTATGTGTATTGTTTTAGTTATTTAATAGTGATTAATATAGACCCAACACTTCATTCAAATTCCTGTACCTAATGAAATCCATATATCACATTGTTACAATATTGAAACATTCTTTAACCGCTGCTATTATTATAGGGGTGAGAGTGAAGACCTAATCCGAATGTATGAGACCCTTCTCACACTAACTATACAGACTTCCTCCTCGCTACATATCCCTAAAAAAATCATTGTATCACCCTTTTCTTCGTACTTTAATCCGTACCTTTTGTTTCATAGGTATCTGAGTTACTCTTCACTACAAAAAACCCTTCCAACTTCACACTATAGTAGATATTTCTCCTCACACTTCATCATATCCTTTTACTCACACTTTATTATAGAACCTGATTTGAACTTATCCACATAATTAATCTGAACCGTTTATTCTGTGTTTCAGTGAAGTCTACCTATGTATTTATGGTGGTTGGCCATAGGAAATAAGTCGAACTATCCATGAATAGTTGTGACTATTCATGAGCCGACTTGTTTGTTGTTTGTAAGTTGAGTTGGTGAGGAGTATCTCCAACATCTATTAGATTGAAATTTTTCAGGGGTATTTACATCATACTTGAGAAATATTTTATGAGCCAAATGAAAAGGTCTTGGAGCATCAATACTGATTCTTTGCAAGTGTAACAAGACTTCATATTTATAACTCTAAATTATACATTTATGAAAAGATGACAAATTCCTAAAATACATCAAGAAGAATTATTTAACCTATAATAAAAACTCCTTGCCCATGAAACCAATGAGACAAGTATTACAAAATATATTTTATTATCTTTGTCTTCTTCATTACATACATTCATAATTACTAGTTATTATGAAGACGGAACCTAGTTACACTTTCTAGCACACTTTTAGTATCACAGTTGGTCACAAAAATTACAGGGTATCTCTATCCTCGGATCTTCATTTTTTAAGGTTATGGGTCATCCAAAAACCCACACTACATCGAAGTCCATTTTCTAGGTCACACACTGTCAGTATCACATCTAGTCACAAGCATTATAGGGTATCTCTATCCTCGGATCTTCCTTCATCATGGTTATGGGTTAACCACACAAAATCCTTCTCTTCAGTAGCTCTTCATATTCAACATAGGGTTCTCAGGAGGGAACTTCATGCAATGGGGACCATTTCTTCTTATGGAGGGGGGAATGATTAGAATGGAAAGTGGAATTCACCCATGGTATTCTTTCACCCATGGTATTTATCCACCCATGGTATTCATCCACACATGGAATCTACCCATGGTATTGTAAGTTGCATCCACCCATGGTATTAATTGAACGATGGTAATTATCCACCCATGGTATTCATTCACCCATGGTATTTACCCACCCATGGAATTTACCTGTGGTATTGTAACTAAAAAATACTATAAGTAACAGGTCACATTTTGTAAAAGGACATATTTTCTACCAAAATGTAGCTTTTATGCTTATTCTTTATTTTAATAAATTTTTTTTTATTTTTTTATTTACTATGTGTTCTCTCCTTTTTTTCTAGCATTTAAATTTTTCATATCTTAGGGGCCTTCCACCCCCAATATCCATTTCAATTGCAGCTACTCAGGCCAATTCGGCTCATGTCCAGTTCGAAGCTGACAGGGCCAACAACTTCATTGAGAAAATTCAACATAGTTGTCAACGGTTCCATGACATATATACAAAGCCAATGCTAAGTACAAACAATGACATGATCGACATCAGGTGCCACACAAGTTCCAGGTGGGTGGCTAGGTTTCGTTACATTTGGAAAATTAGCGCCTTGCTGGTCCCCACCGGGAGCTTCTCCCACTCTAATATGGGCCATATACCATTACCAAGGCTACAGGGGACAGTGAATTCGAGATCAACATTCCACCATTCCTTTTCCTGCACTCAGTGTTCAATGTGGACTGCCTTCGACCATAATTTCCACCATTACTAGACACATCAGATATTGTAGAAAAACTCACCCTAACAGAGTTAAACCCAGATGTTGTCTAGGTAAATCCCCTTTGTGGACAGAGGCGATCCCTCTAGCCCTAGGATGGGTCTAGCAACTACGGGAACATACTAACATCTACCTTCCTAGATTGTAAATGAAATTCAAAGCAAGGAAGATGACCTACCTTGTCCTAATGCTACGTTTTCGTCTTTCATCGAAGCTTCTTGATCCGTCGCTCTTCTCAAGCTTGATACACGCTGCTCCCAACGTTTGATTACCTGTACAGATAGTACAGACACCATGAAAAGCGTAAAATCGTGACAAACATAGAACAATTACAATCTATCTAATTGATCAAGGAATGCTATAAATCTCATTATAGATGTAAACAAGAGTGGAAGATAAACATCAGATGCATTCTATTATGATAAAGACAAGGGAAGTTTACAACCAAGCCTTGATGTTGAGGCTCTCCTTCGGCAGGTCAGTATCCAAGCACATTTGTAACACCCTCACACACAAAGGTCCAATATCTCACTATGTTCCCAACACAGAAAAACAATCACACACTGTACTATTCTCCCAAAGCTATAATTGCTTCTCCTTTCTATCATCGCTAAAGTTGTAGAGCTGAAGGAGGTCTCCTTGTATAATAATGGAGAAGGAGGTTATGGGCTGGGAAAAGAGCTTATCCTTTGGCGTAGTTCCTATTTCTTGGGAACAAGAAGCCCAATGGGGAGTTCCTCAGCCATATCCTCAAAACAAACTTCCAGCTTGCTGCCTCGTGAAGCTTCGCTTCTATTTTAAAAATTTTCTAAAAGAGGATTAGTGTGGGTCTGACATTAAGACAAAGCGTTGATCAGCATGGGCCTCAGTGTAAATATCTGCTATTTGCATGGGTTAGACACTGAGAGAAATCATCGACCTTGAAAACCATGTTTTTACAAGGATTTTTCAGAAAAGTTGTAAAGGGAGATGATTTGGGAGACAAAATATGGCTCAGGGGTATGTATTCCATGCTTGGAAAGTACACATGGGTCATTTTATGGGTCCTCCAGGATCAAGGAACAGGGAGTACAGGGAAAGTGAAAAATTGATGTGTAATAGATGCCCCCTAAAGTATGAAGTCCAAACATGAGTGAGGGGTGAAATGCTTTACAAGTACGTGCAAGGAATCAGATGCTGTCATTGAGAGACCTGCATATCAATCATAGATACATATACATAACTGAAAAATCTTATGAAAATACATGAATCAAGGTATGGATGTAGTCATCTGTAAAAAGATCCCATGGTATGGTCGCAGCCATCCATCTGAGAAAGATCTCATATAGACTCATGGTATGGTCGCAACCATCCATGTAAAAGAAACATGTATCCAATCATGGAAAAATAATATCACCACACAACTTGGACTCTAGAGAATAAAATCCAAGGTCTTGCACTCCATCATGACCCGATCAAGTACACTTTCAAGCATGCGAGTAAATGAGCTGAAGTTGAACATGCATGAAAATCGTCTGATTACCAGCCAATGATTTAAACTATTAGCAGGCGCGAAAGAAACCACCAATAATGACAATGGTTCTCAAGGTATCACAGGTACAATCCACGGAATGTGAACAGTGATCTGGCGTCGAACGCCTACAGAATCACTTGATCGAAGGCTAATGATGTGGACCTGTCGTCGAATGCGAAGAACCTGCAATTGAGGCATGCAGGCTCCAAGGTACTAGAAAGGAGTTTCTCGATCGACTTCCTGGATAATGAGGTGAAGTCGACAGGAAGCAATCCGTCAAAGGAGGGTCATAATGAATCCCACATGATAGACATGAAACAGAGAAGGTAATATGAGTGTGAATCAAGGCTGCAACATAGGATCAAGGAATGTACAGAATTTTCTCTTGAACATATCAGTGAAATGACTCTATAATTTGGCAGCATTTGACTCAAATAGGATCAGAGGTCATGTTGACAAAATTGGTAATCAAATGAGAGGCAAATGGATTTCCCAAACCCATGGAGGAAAAGTGACAGAATGAAGATATCCCAACCCGACACGAACTACAAATAAGTGTCATGTTCAAGAGTGACATAATTCCGACACAACTTACGAATAACTTCCATTTTCCTCCACCATTTCTAGCGAGTACCTATTTATTTTTACATAAGCTTGAAGAGGATAGCATATTCTTGTCATATAAGTTCGTCTTTCGAGCAAATCCATCCTAGTACATTTTACGAGCCCTAGGAAGGAGGAACTTGGTAACTTCATGATCACTGTGTCCGATGTCATTTAGTTTTAACGAGTCTGACAAAGGAAGAAGTTGGCATCTTTTCACGTTTAGAGAGTTTGAAAAGAAGAGAAAAATAAAACTCCAGCAGGTCCCTTTTTGTAGGTAGTTTCATAGATCTGAAAAGGTAGAAAACAATATCTGGGAGAACCTCTTAGTCGTGATAGGCTAAGGTATTCCTTTTTCGTAAATAATCTATCCCAACCTGAAAAAGGGGTAAACATATATTGAATAGATATCGTTTCGCAGCCTTTCACGAGTTCAAAATGACAAGAGTCTCGACAATCTTTTCAATTTTAGAGAGTCAGAAAAGAGCTAAATTTGACTCCTCCTGGAGGAATGAGTGGTATTAAGGGTAGCAAGTGGTTCCAGTAATGGTGGAACTTCTCCAAAAAAGTAAAGGTTAAGAGGTTTCTTAACAACACCACTCATTACAGCGGTTCCTCGGGAATGGGTAAAACAACCAAGTGAGGGCATATGATCGGTCGAGCAAATGGTAACGACGGAATGAGAAAACTAAGGCTCATTTGGAAAAATAGGCTGATAAAATGGCAACCACGAGAGGTAAAATAAGAATGGTTTCATTTTTACACAATCTTGAAATTAGGAAACTCTGCTTGAGGTTGGTTTCATTTTTACACAAGATTGAAACTTTGTAGAAAACTATGCTTGAAACCGGTTTCATTTTTACACAAGCTTGAAACGGAAACAAACTATGCTTGAAAATTGGTTTCATTTTTACACAAGCTTGAAACAAATATAAACTATGCTTGAAAAACGGGGAAAAATGGGCATGCCCCTAGCATGGTGAATCAATTCGAGGTACATGCCCCCCAAGCTTTAGTCCATATGAAAGGCAGATGGAGTGAAGGTTCAAATTATGAGATCAGGGAAAGAATCGACTAGGGTTTTACGAGATCTTTTCAAAGACTCGAATTGAACATGAACATTTTTCATTATTTTAACGAGGTTGACACATTAAAATAACTATCCTCATAAGAGATTGTTTCATTTTTTAAGGAGCTTGACACAAGGAAATGAACTGTGCTTCAAAGACCTTGTTTAATTTTTAAGGAGCTTGATGCAAGAAAATGAACTATTCTCCATGATCTAGTTCATTTTTTAAGGAGCTTGACATAAGAAAATGAAATATGCTTGGTAAGAAGCTTGTTTCTGTTGGGTATGTGTTATATTCTTTCCACGACTAGCCCCACGCGCATCAAGGGGGTCACATGGGGGGCAGAAGCCCCCCCTGTCAGGGTCTGGGGCAGCGCCCCCGGAAAAAAAATTTATTTTAGTGTGTGGACCCACTCATAGGCAGACCCACCCATGTTTTGTGGAAGAGTTTGCACATGATTTTGGAGTACGATGGTTTTCAGCCCCTGGTATTTTGTAGATCTGGTCAAGGGAACTACGGTTATGTTCTAATCCAGGCTTAATGGATTGGGGTTTATGTATGCTTTGGCATGTATATATATGTGTTGTAACACTAAAAGGAATATAATGAAAAATCAAGCTGGTCATCCCGATTTGGGATCTAGGGCAAAATATTTGTGTTTATCTGTTTTATGTTTTATGCTCTCGCTATTGTTTATTTTATGTTATAAGATTCGTGTGTAGATAATTTCTGTTCAGGGTTAAAACCTACATTTGGTATCAGAGCAATTTCGGCTTCAAGGGGACGCCTTTGCTTCTGAGGGTTTTTTTGCTCGGGCCTGAGGTAGACCCTGTTCAGTGAGAGATCTGCGGGATCGATTCTTGCGGTGAAAGAAGATGGCGAGCGGCGGAAAGATAGAGATCGAGAAATTTAATGGTCAGAGTTTTGAGTTGTGGAAGCTCAAGATGGAGGATCTGATGGTGGATAAAGATCAGTGGATCATGGTAGATCCAGGCACTAAACCAACGAAAATGTTAGATGAAGACTGGAAGAAATTGGATCGAAAGGCTAACAACACAATACGATTGTGTGTCTCAGATTCAGTATTGTTGAATGTATCTGGGGAAGCTACGATGAAGAATTTATGGGAAAAACTTGGGACTTTGTACCAATCTAAGTCTCTGGTGAATAATTTGTTCCTGTGGAAAAAGCTATATAACCTGAGGATGAAGGATGGAGACTGAGTGACAGACCATCTGAATGCCTTCAATACTGTGGTAAGTTAACTATCATATGTTGATATTAAAATCTCAAATGAAGATAAGTGCATCAGTTTGTTGTGTTCTCTACCAGACTCGTGGGACAGTCTAGTTATTGCAATAGGTAGCAATACAACTACCTTGAATTTTGATGACATTGTCTCAGCCTTGTTGTGGGAGGAAATGAGACAGAGAAATATGGAGGGTAAAAATGGAGATGCCTTATCTATACGAGGAAAGTCCCAAAATAGAAACAAGAATAAGGTTTCGAGTGGGAGATCTAAATCTAGAGGGAGATCTAAATCTCTTGGAAAGTTTGTAAATGTATGCTGGAAATGCGGAAAGGAAGGGCACTACAAAAAGGACTGCATATCTAAAGCTCCTGAGAAAGGAAAGGGATCTGATGATGCTCCTTCTGCAGAGGCAAAAAACACCTCGGATGAAGGTGGGGATGTGTATTTGGCTTCTTCTTCAAATACACATGTAGATCATGATTCATGGTTGATTGGCTCAGGTGCATCCTTTCACTTCACTCCCCATAGGGAGTGGTTTTGTGAGAATGAGAAATATGTTGGTGGTGATGTCTTCCTAGGGGATGATAGGAAGGCCAGAATCGTCAGACGTCGAAAATTCAAGCTGAAGCTGCAAGGTGGAAGGATTAGAACACTTCCTAGTGTTCTGCATATTCCTGCATTGGCCAAAAATCTGATTTCTATAAGCAAGATGGATGATGCAGGTGTAAAAACAGTGTTCGAGAAATATGCCTGCAACATGGTTCGGGGAGCACTAGTATTAATGCGGGGAGTTCGGACTAGAACTCTATACAAGCTACAAGGTAGCACTGTTATTGATGGATGTAATAGTTCTGTGGTTCCTGAAAGTGGAGCAGAAATCCTAGTTGTCTCTGGAGAAAAGACCATGCTATGGCATCAAAGGCTTGGAAATATTGGAGAGAAGGGCCTTCGGATACTGCATAGAAATGGTATGGTAGAAGGTATGTCTAATTTCTCTCTGGATTTCGATTTCTGTGAACATTGTGTATATGGGAAGAAAAATTGGGTGAGTTTTCCTTCTAGTGCTAAGAGGGCGAACAAGATATTAGAACTTGTGCAGAGTGATGTGTTTGGACCTGTGTCAGTTCCATGACTAGGAAAGTCTGTGTACTATGTTTCATTCATAGATGACTTCTCAAGGAATACATGGATATATTTATTGAGGAAAAAATTTGAAGTCTTTGACAGATTTAAAGAATTTAAGGCTCTGGTGGAAAACCAGACAGAGAAGAAGATAAAGGCACTAAGGACAGATAATCGTGGAGAGTTCTGCAAGAAGGAATTTGAGGAGTTCTGTAAGAATTGTGGTATAGCACGAAAGAAGACTACTCCATACACACCTCAGCAAAATGGAGTTTCAGAAAGAATGAACATAACACTAATGGAAAAGGAAAGAAGCATGCTCAGTGGTATCGGGTTAGGACAAGAATTTTGGGCAGAGGCAGTGGAGACTGCATGCTATTTGGTTAACAGATCACCTTCATCAGTGTTGGAGGATAAGACTCCACATGAGGTATGGACTGGTAAGAAACCCTCTCTTTCACATCTAAGGGTATTTGGATATGATGCATATGTACATGTTCCAAAGGAGAAAAGGACCAAGTTGGATAATAAATCTGAAAGGTGCATCTTTATTGGGTATAAGGATGGTTTAAAAGGTTACAAGCTTTGGAACCTGGAAACAAGGAAGGTTGTGTACAGCCGAGATGTGGTGTTTAGAGAGGTGAAAGATGTTGTTAAACATGAAATCATACCAAAGGAACCTAAGAAGATATATTTTTAGCTAAAGGAGTATGAATCAGACTCTACAACAGAAGAAGATTCAGAAGAGGAAGAGCCAAAAACCCCAGCTTTGAGAAGATCAATTCGGGAAAGAAGGCAACTAGAAAGGTATAGTCCATCTGCTTTCTGTTCAGGTTTTTCCTTAACTATAATTGATGATGATCCGAGAACTGTCAGGGAGGCAGTAGATTCAGAGGATGGAAAACTCTGGAAGGAGGCCATGGTTGATGAAATGGCATCCTTGCACAAAAATGAGGCATGGGATCTGGTGGAGTTGCCGGCTGGAAGGAAGCCCATCAAGAGAAAATGGGTGTTTAAGAAGAAGATGAATGTAGAAGGCAAGGTGGAGAAATACAAAGCTCGGTTGGTAGAAAAAGGTTATTCCCAAGTGCCAGGAATTGATTTTGGTGATATTTTTTCTCCTGTTGCCAAAGTTACTTCTATTAGATTACTTTTATCTATTGTTGTTGCATTTGATTTTGAGATAGAACAGATGGATGTGAAGACAACATTTCTTCACGGGGATCTAGAAGAGGAGATCTACATGAAGAAACCTGAAGGCTTTATGGTGAAAGGTAAGAAAGAAATGGTATGCAGGTTGAAGAAGTCTCTGTATGGGTTAAAACAGTCATCAAGGATGTGGTATCAGAAATTTGATACCTATATACGGGGACTTGGCTTCACCAGAAGCAAGGGGGATCACTGTGTTTATTTTAAATTAATTGGTGACCGTGTTATTTATTTGGTCTTGTATGTGGATGATATGTTGTTTATGGGAAATGACAAAGAAATTATCCAAGATTTGAAGACCCAATTGTTCTCCAAATTTGACATGAAGGATATTGGTGCTGAAAAATATATTTTGGGCATGGAAATTAAGAGAGATCGGGCAAAGAGGAAGCTCTGGTTAAACCAGAGGAAGTATGTCGAGACTATATTGCAGAGGTTCAATATGTAGGATAGTAAACCGAGGAATGTTCCTATTCCTGTAGGTGTAAAGCTGTCTGCTGAATAGTGTCCCAAGACACAAGAAGAAGAGGAGGATATGTCCCATGTTCCATATGCAAGTGCAGTGGGTAGCTTGATGTATGTAATGGTCTGTACTAGACCAAACATTGCACATGCAGTGGGAGTATTGAGCAGGTTTATGTCAAACCCAGGGAAGGAGCATTGGACAGCAGTGAAGCGGGTTTTCAAATATTTATGTGGCACTAGTGATTATGGCTTGTGCTACCAGGGAAGACCAGGATTGGAAAGAATGTTGGACATTCGTGGTTTTGTTGATGCAGACTGGGCTGGAGATCTGGACCAAAGAAGATCTACAAGTGGGTATGTGTTTAGCATATTTGGAGGTGCAGTCAGTTGGATGAGTAAAAGACAGTCTGTAGTGGCTCTTTCAACTACAGAGGCAGAATACATAGCAGCCACTCATGCAAGCAAGGAAGAAGTTTGGTTGCAGAGATTGTGTTCAAGTATGGGGTTGGTACATCAAGCTATAAGGATAGACTGTGATAGCCAAAGTGCAATTTTCTTGGCTAAGAACCCTGCTTATCATTCAAAGACAAAGCACATTGATGTTCAATATCACTTTGTTAGAGATATGGTTGAGGCTAAAAGAGTGTTGCTGGTAAAGGTGGACACTTTGAAGAATGTTGCAGATGCATTGAAGAAGTCTGTGAGCACTCAGAAGTTCTCTTGGTGTAGAGAAACAATGGGTGTTGAAGAATTGGCCCAATGACTAAGCTCTCCTGTGGCCCCCTGTGGAAAGAAAACAACAAGTGGGAGAATGTTGGGTATGTGTTATATTCTTTCCACAACTAGCCCCACGTGTTGTACGTTGCGCCGGGCGTAGTAGGGGGGTCACAAGGGGGGTGGCAACACCCCGGTAAAAAATTTTTTTTGGTGTGCAGACCCACTCATAGGTGGACCCACCCATGTTTTGTGCATGAGTTTGCACATGGTTTTGGGGTACGATGGTTTTCAGCCCCTGGTATTTTGTAGATCCAGTCAAGGGAACTACGGTTATGTTCTAATCCAGGGTTAATGGATTGGGGTTTATCGATGCTTCGGCATGTATATATATGTGTTGTAACAGTAAAAGGAATATAATGAAAAACCAAGCTGGTCGTCCCGATTTGGGATCCAGGGGAAAATCTTTGTGTTTATCTGTTTTATGTTTTATGCTCTCGCTATTGTTTATTTTCTATTATAAGATTCGTGTGTAGATAATTTTTTTTCAGGGTTAAAACCTACAATTTCATTCTTTAAGGAGCTTGATACAAGAAAACAATCTATGCTCCAACTGCCTTGTTTCATTTTTTAAGGAGCTTGACACAAGAAGAAGAACTATGCTCTGAAGACCTTGTTTCATTTTTTAAGAGCTTGACACAAGAAAACGAATTGTGCTTCGACAACCTTTTACCATAACGAATAAGAGATCATGGCTTCCAAGAGGTGCTCATCTGATGGGAAAACAACATCTCAAAATTCACGATCGAATGCCCCCAGTAGATGGTACTCGATGGAACAATCACTAGATGAGGGCACCGAACAAGTGGCCACAAAATTAACCTATGGTGGGGAGGACACAAATAGTGGATAAAGTCCTAAAAGAGATGATGGTGGACCAAATGTCGTATGAGGACCAAAGAATGAAAGTTTATCAATGGTCATGAACCGACCTTCATGTGGAAAACAGACCACACGAAGGAGGGAGGAGACAAGTGCGCCCATGGCATAAGCATAGCCGCGCCCCAAAAGTAAATTGAAATCTAAGGGACCTGGGACAATCATCACATATATACAGATATTTTTCCCTCCCAAAGTGATTGGAAACTTGGGAAGAATCCCTAACGGTTGACTGGTTCCTCTATTAAATGTCAACAGATTCTTAGTAACAGGCACAAGCAGTGGAGAACCAAAATCTTTTCAAGTAGTCGAAGACAGAACACTAACATACATGCGTTCATCTATAATCATTCTAGGTATGACCATATCGAAGATCTGTACCACAATCTAAAAGGAACATAAGAAGGAAGATGGTATCCTGGAAATCGACTCCAATCGAAGGAAGTGACCAAACTACTTGGAGGGGGTACCATGGAACTGAGATGGTCATCCCCTGGTGTTACCAAAGCAAGAGGAAAATTCTCCTAGACCACAGACATGGGAGCAGGAAGAGAAAATTCTTGAGTGATAGAGATGGGAGGATATATCTCCAAGTCCGAGGAATCCGAAGAAACAAGAAGAACGTGAGAGGGATGAGACCCACTCTCGGCGGAAAAGTCCTGATGAACTGTAGGCAGGATCAATTCGACTGATTCCTCGACCAATGGTTGGTTGGGAATGGATTCATGAATTTGAATTTCTGGGGGAGTGGGATTGACCAAAGATGAATCTTGATCGATCGGTGGATCAACTAGGGGAGGACTCAAAGAAAGCTTCATGTAGCCAACCGGAAGGCAGGGTGAAGAAACAACAAGGTTTTCCAACACTCTCATGGCTTCATGTATGTACGGAGAAAGGTGAATGGGATGGTACCCTTCACACAACTTACAGGGATCGGTAATCTTACCCTGTTTCTCATGAGTCTTATCATGGCTAGTCAAAGATGTGCCACCAATATGACTTCCAGAAGCCAAAGGCAACGACGAACGACCGTTGGACCATACTTCAAGTACCTTGGGAATGTCAGGGCAGTCTCAAAGAAGATGGTCACCTTTTCACAACATGCAAGGGAATTTGACTTTCCGTGGAATATTGGATGGTTTATCAATGGGAAGTGTCTGAGGCGAAATAGACGCAGAGCTAGCCTCTCCTTTATCCAACTTTTTCTTCGTCGTATTCTTCTTCTTCTTCTTCTTAGCCATCGGATTACTATAATCTAGACTTCCACGAGGTGAAGTAGAAGAGGAGGACGAAGAAACAGGCGAAGAAGGGGAGAGGTACACCTTAGAAGCAACATGATGTTGTTCTGGTGGACGGGGTGTTTGTACAGTGGGAGGAATATTCGAGACCACAAAGGTTGAAAATAACTAAATAGGCAACCCAACAGTTAACCCAGGAAGGGACAATGTTGCCATATAAGGAGCACCAACATTCCCAAAAGCAGGAAAAGGACCAGGATTCCCTTCAGAGGGGATTCCTTAGTTGGTAAACTCCGGAAATGTTGCCTTTGGAAACAACCTTAAAACAAAATACTAAGGAAGATAAATTTAACTAGGAATATTTCATGGGCAGTTAATTTTTAATACATTGAAACAAAACTCCGTCGTTTCATATTTTAAGAGTTGAGAAACAGACAAAAGATGGCTCTAGTCACTTTCAGAATGAACGAGCATGAAATGACAAGTGCTCAATGATATTTTCACTTTTAGAGAGTCACGAAAAGACCAAAATTACTAATTAGGTAATCTAAGCAAGAGGGGTGTACCAAGTTTCTGTGAACTCCCATATATACCTTGGTGATCAAATGAAAGAGAAATGACCAAGTACTTAATGTACGTGCAGGTAGTCTCCCCGAATGCTGTGTTTGGTGTATCACGGTTACAGGGAAGTAGACTCGGCTTCCTATGGATAAGTGATTTGAACCTATGAGGGTCTCCATTTATATACGCGATGGTACGGGGAGCACAAATCCGTATTAGTGCTATCTAAAGCCAGGTGGAAAATGAAAGCTACTAGTTTTAACGACGCCGAAACACGTCACTAGCCTAAACCTCTAAAAATGTTTGCGTTAGGTTTCAATGCTTCCTTAGATTGATTGAATAAATTTTAAAGTTGATCTTTAATTATGTATCAGTTTCAAGGCTCTATCGAATGTCATATGACAATCTCCTATATGCAGCTATATGAGAAAAGAAAATTTTCAATTCAATGAATCATTATCTAGTTTGAGGGAAGAGTCTCAAACAATGATGCACCAAACATAAAACGAAAATTTTTCCTAAATATATGACTTTCACTATCCAAAAGTAATCTAAAACATTCAACGACGTGAATTATGCAATGTAATCTATGCAAAATCCTCTTTTTTAAAAACTATGCAATTGTAATCTATGCACAATTTCCTTTTTCTTGTAAAAGAATAAGAATACACTCAATGCATTTTTCGATGGAATGAGAATCTACTTGACACATGCTTTTAATGAAAGAGAATGAACTCAATAAGATTTTTAGCTTTCAATCATTAAACAATGTAATCTAAGTTCAATGATGGATCTCAAAAATACTTTTCAATGCAATGTGATCTAATGCATTTTAATGAAAAGAAAACTATGAGACGAAAACTAAATGAACGCAAATTTCCTTAATGGAAGGATGAATGCAAAAGGGATGCAAACAAACACTAAGAATGAAATATTTGTTTTAAACAATTTATAACGAAATTCCTCAAAAGGCTACAAGACATGAGGTCAAGCAAAAAGAGGACTTCCAAAGCGTGAGCTCAAAACAAGGCATTCATTCCCTTTTACATCAAGCAATCATTTAAAGAATCAAGCAATCACAAGTGAACAGGTAAAGGGGAGAACGTGTAAATCATATAGAGAAAAGGACCGGAAGGGCAAGTCGCACTGGTGAAGGACTTAGGGAAAAACCTTAATTTTTTACACACCCTGAAATTGGCACGACTTTTGTGGGTGAAACTAGTGCCAACTGGAGTGACTTGCTAACTGACAACTAGCGCCAATGGCCCATTAGCGCTGCTTGATAACTGACAACTAGTACCAATTGGCATGAATTTCAAAAAAATAGATGCGTAATTCCTGAAAAAGAAAAAACAAATAATTTCTCCCAAACAAGACCAGACTCACCACTTCAAGAAAAAACTAAAAGACCATAATTGATGAAAAACATAGAACAAATAGGGAAATAGTCGTTCAACTAAACTCGTTGAATGACAAAGACCTCAAAGAGCGACAAACTCAAAGGAAACTCCCCAGTGGAGTCACCAATTTTTTGTCCAGGTAAATCCCCTCTACAGACAGAGGTGATCCCTTTAGCCTTAAGGTGGTTCTAGCAACTATGGTAACATAGTAACATCTACCTTCCTAGATTTTAAATGAAATTCAGAGCAAGGAAGATGACCTACCTTGTCCTGATGCTATGTTGTCGTCTTCTGTCTAAGCTTCTTGATCCATCGCTCTTCTCAAGCTCGATACACGTTACTGCCAATGTTCAATTACCTGTACAGACAGTCAAGACACCATGACAAGCGTAAAATCACCACAAACATAGAACAATTACAATCTATCTAACTGACCAAGGAATGCTAGAAATCTCATTATAGACGTAAACAAGAGTGGAAGATAAACATCATATGCATTTTATTATGATAAAGACAAGGGGTGTTTACAACCAAGCCTTGATGTTGAGGCTCTCCTTCGGCAGGTCTGTATCCAAGCACGTTTGTAACACCCTCACACACAAAAGTCCAAGATCTCACTATGTTCCCAACACACAAAAACAATCACACTCTACACTATTCTCCCAAAGCTATAATTTATTCTCTTTTATATCATCACTAAATATATAGAGCTGAACTAGGTATCCTTATATAACAATGGAGGAGGAGGTTATGGGCCCTCAAATAATGGGAAAATAGATTATCCTTTGGAGTAGTTCCTATTTCCTGGGAGCAAGAAGCCCAAAGGGGAGTTCCTCAGCCATATCCTCAAAACATACTTCCAGCTCTCCACCTCGTGAAGCTTCTAGTCATGGAAGCTTCACTTCTGTTTAAAAAACATTCCAAAAGAGGATCGACACAGGCCCGACATTAAGACAGAGCACCGCTCGGCACAGGCCTCAGTGTAAATCTATGCTATCAGTGTGGGTTAGACATTGAGAGAAAGCACCGACCTTGAAAACCATGTTTTTATAGGGATCTTTCAGAAAATTTGTAAAGGGAGATGATTTGGCAGACAAAATGTGGCTCAAGGGTATGTATTCCATTCTTGGAAAGTACACAAGGGTCACTGTATGGGTCCTCTAGGATCAAGGAATGAGGAGTACAGGGGCAGTGACAAATTGATGTGTAACACCAAACTAAATGGAACATGTCACAACTGATCGGATCATGGACACGCAAATCAAGAACACTCACTAGAAAAAGATCCAACTATATCGGTTTGTCAAAACTAGCCAACTCTTGCTCCAAGGCAAGGGGCTCACTAGGGTCCAAGTTCAGTAGAAGTTTCCCCATCTCATGGAGGCACTAAATGCAATGAATACCATTACTTCTTAAGGGGGGATGGTTGATCCAAGTGGATGTTGGTGGCCACTCGCCTAATCCACTTGGACCACCACCATTATTTCTTTCAGTTTTTTAGTTTACTTAATTGTAGCACAATTTACTATTTTTTGCAATTTTCGGGTCCTGAACTTTTGAAGTCGTTTTGTGGCCTTAAATGACGTTTTTTTTGGAAAATAGGAAAATTTGAGTCTTTGAACCATAGTTTCCATCAAAAATTGTATTCCTCATATAGATCTTTCTAATGAGGTATCATGCACGTTAAACGGAGATTGTATGCCAAAGTTATGACCCAGGGAAGTTGATGTATGAATTTACACCAACATGGCCCACATTTTTTGCGCTTCATCTCCTAGGGTTAGGTTTTTGGATGTTTCAGGTTTTCCATTGTTTCTTAATCATACATAGACCCTCGAGCCTCATTCTAATACAGTTCATAGGCATGTATCTGCCACATCTCTTCTCAGAGATAAGATACCATCGCCCGAGCTAGTTTATTTCCATTTTGTATGTAGGCATATTTCATTTCTTTGATATTAATGAAATGAAGTTTTATTTCTGCTCCATCTATGTGTTTATGTTTATATTTTTATTCTATCATGTTCCTACATAAGTCTGGATCACCAAATTCCCTTATACATGCACCTAGCTTCATCTGGATCTTGCATTACCTATTGGGTTCCATTCATCTCTCCCTGAGCTCTATTAAATTTCCTTGTTCCCCAACCAATTCCAAAGACCCTCAAAACATAAAAGGAAAGAACGAAAGCAAGCAAGAAGAAAACCATGAAAATCGCTAACAATACGACACCACAAACAAAGTGGCATGGCCATGCACCAAACACAATTAAAACTAAAAATAAATCTCAAAAAATTTGCAAAAGACTGAAAGCAAAAAACTCTCAATAGACACCATGAATCAATCCCCATAGTTCCCAGAGCTTCCAAAGGAAAGCTCAACCCAAGCCTTTTTCAATATTTCATGGCAGTCTCTTTTTTTGTGCAATCCTCTGCATCATATTGTAACTGAACATGTACATATATCATCTCTCAAGGGACTCCAAGTCCTTGACATATCTAGCCATAATGGAAACTAGTTGTTATACATGTCTGCTACATGTTCAGGAATACAACACATATCCACATAATGTTAGACAAAATCAAGGTTAAGGAGACTTCTTGTATTTTAGAAAAACACTCATTCATTTGGAATTGCAGTTCCCAAACATAGCCTAAGGAATTATCACCCAATTCATTTATTTCACCTTTTTTCTTGCTACAATTGAGTCTTATTAGGTGCTATCACATTACCCAACTTTTAGTTAAATAAAAATTTAACTGTTACCTTGTCATTATAGAAATTACACTAATGGATTCAATCCGATCATGAAATGTACTAAAACAAGATATTGAATCCTTATACAATATTTGTAGAATATAAATCACGATCGCTCAATCACATGCAAGTAATGGAAAGAAGTAAACAAATCACACAACACAATATTTTCCTGGGGAAAGAAACTACTCAAAATCCCTCTATTTCTATTTTATAATAAGCCAAGGAATCATGAAACAATACAATTCATGTGTGCTCACAAGAACCTCATACACTTTATCAATCGTCTCACATTGATCTAGGCACAATTGGAAAAACACATAGCCAATTTCCTGCCCACCTTCAGCCTGCCTTTCTCACGCAATCCCTAGGAAAAATAAATCCCTATTAAATAGGTATTCCAATGTTCCTTGACTACGCAATCCTTCATGGGCATCATGTGGATTTATAACTAAACCTGGGTAGTCCGCTAATAATACAACTTATAGTTATCTTCCCTTTAACCTTTGTCTCAACTGGGTCTTCAACATATTTTACATGCATGCAGCTAATAATAGAAAATAATTATTTACTTGATAGATCACTACTTGTGAATTAAATCTAATTTAATTCACTTGACCTCTCACTAGCTCATCACTGAGTTAGAACTAGTTAAATTGATTTTAACTCAATTATTTTGAGTTAATTGATTAAACTCACACTACACTAGTGGATTAACTGCAACTATACCCCCAAAATAATAGAATCTCTCTACATGAATCACCATTGACCCTCAAATCAAAATTCTTAATCTAACTAAGTCTATCTCACTTAGTTAACTAATACAAGTTGTTATGAGATAAGATTACCATTTATTGTCTAATTTATTTAAGGGAAAAATAAATTCGACACACATTTTCTTGTTGATTTTCAACACTCCCTCTCAACAAAATAGGGATATTCAGTTACCCCGATCATGCCTCTGTGGTATATGAATTTTCTCTTTTCCAGCGCCTTCATCAATATATTTGCATCCCGATCCTCTGTGGGAATGTACTGCAACAACATAATAAGCCTCTGAACACAATCTCTAAGATGGTGGTATCAGATGTCAATATGTTTGGACCTATCATGGAATACTGGATTAACTGAGAGTTTTATGCAAATCTGGTTATCATAATGTATCACTGTCAGATCCATCTGATGACCAAACAAACCAACAAGTATCTTTCTCATCTAGATGGCATTGCATGCAGCCTGAATAGCTGCCATGTACTTTGCGTCGGCTGAACTAAGTGCAACTGATATTTGCTTCCTATTGTACCAAGAAATTTTTGCTAATGCTATGCTGAAGATGCCCCTTGATGTTCTCTTCCTATTTGATGGACTGCCTGCCCAATGTGCACTGGTGAATCCCTAAAGCTTTACTCCCTCTATCCATCTGTACCATAACCCATTCTCTGTAGTGCTCTTTAGATATCTCAAAACACGCTTCCCCTCCTTCCAAAAGATCTTGGTAGGCTTAACCATAGTTTGACTAAATTGATTAACGGTGTAGCATATGTCTGGTTGTGTGTTCACCAAATACATAAGTGAACCCACAAGTTACCTATAAACGTAGCATCCACTACCTCACCTGAAGTAGCATCCTCCTTCCTCCAATTTCCTGTAAGAGGAATCTCCATGGGTTTGTAGCCCTCCATGTGGAACTTCCTAAAAATATCCTTGACATAATTTTCCTGAGATACAAATAGCTCTGCATCTCTTTTCCATATTTCCAAGCCAAGGAAATAGTGCAAGAGCCCCATGTCCTTCATCTCAAACTCTCTTGCAAGATCCTCTTTGCAAGAAGTTATGAGATGCTCATCACCTATCAGTATAAGATCATCAACATAAAGTAAAATAATCTAAAGCTTACCATCTACTACAATATGATATAGGTTCACATTTGCGTCAATGTTTGTGAAGCCCAACTCAGTGAAATAGTTGTCATTCTATGTGTACCAAGCATGAGGTGCTTGTTTCAGCCCATGCAGTGCTCTCTTGAGTCTGCACACATGCGAATCCCTGTCAAAGGTCTAAAAACCTTTTGGCTGCTCAATGTACACTTATTCCTCAAAATCCATTAAGAAACATTGTCTTTACATCCATCTGATGTATTTTCCACTTCATCTACGCTGAGAGTGCAAGGAGGGATAAAATCGATGAGTACCTTACAACCGGTGAAAATTCTCCTCATAGTCAATCACGTCCACCTGTGAGAATCCTCTGGCCACAAATATAGCCTTGTATTTCTCCACACCCCCACTTGCTATTTGCTTCACCTTGCAGATCCACCTAGATCCAACCACTGACTTCCCCACTGGTCTTGGAACCACTTCCCATGCACTGTGTTTTATAATGGATTCATAATCCTCAACCATGGCATCAACCCATGTTGGTTTCTACAATGCTTCCTCAAAGGAGTATGGTTCTATCACAATTCACTCCCTTATAAGAGCCATGTATCTAGTATACATGTCTGGGGACCTTCTCTGCCTACGATGTGATGTAGGTGCACCTACATTCTTTGCCGCATATAGCATCAATATGTCAGCCTCTCTGGTGTGCCTCCTACCATTTTTGGTGGATGGATCGGCATGAGTGGTTTCTGCCACTCCATGATCCTATGCTTGTGGTTGATCCAAATCCTCAGGTTCATCCTTTGGAACCAAGAGTTCCTCCTCTACATGCAAGTCAAGCTCCCTCTCAAGGGATAATTGCATGGCTTTTTCCTCATCAAATTTAACATCTCTCCTGACAATTGTCATCCTGTTAGCTAGAAAATACACCCAATAGTTGTGGGGAGTATCAGTGTACCCCACAAATATCCCAACCTATGATGTTGGTTCTAGCTTCTTCCTGACATCTTTGGTCACATGTAAATAGACATATGAGCCAAAAATTTTAAAATATGAAACATTCGACTTCTTACCTGAAAAAGCCTCCTCTGGTGTACTCATACCAAGTATCTGATGAGGACTATGGTTCTACAAAAATACTGTTGTGTTTCATGCCTCTACCCATAGATGCAACGGTAGGCCCATATCATGTAAGACAACTCCTAATGCTCCCACAATTGTTCTGTTCTTCCTTTCTACAACCCCATTCTGTTGTGGGTTATGAGGTGCAATAAATTCTCTCTTAATTCCTTCTTTTGCGCATAAGTTCTTGAATTCATTAGAAATATACTTACCACCATTGTTTCTCCTTAGGGCCTTCACCTTCTCACCTATATATTTCTCTACTAGTGCTTTGAACTCCCAAAACTTGGAGAACGTATGATATTTCTTCTACAGAAAGAAGATCCAACACTTTCTAGAAAAATCATCAACAAAAATCACATAATACTTGTGATTTTTTTTGGAAGCTGTTGAGAATAGTCCACACATGTCTGAGTTAATTCTCTCAAGGATTGTTGTTGCTTGGTTCTCCTTCTCATGAAAGGTGGAATTTGTATACTTCCCCATGGTACATCCCTTGCATGTGTCTATCTGCACAAGTGTACCATTTGGAAGACCTATAGAAATCTTTTGCATGATCCTCAAATAACTGTGGTGTAGATTACCCAACCTCCTGTGTCATAACTCACCAGTATCTCAGCTCACCACCTCATCTGCTTTATTTCTGAATGTTGCGCAACCATCAACATCATGTTTATAGAGGTTCTTCACATGAACCCCAATCTTCTTTACCCATCATGTGGCTTTGTGACGATGTAATGCCTTTCCTTCACTGAAAACCACATCATATCCAAGATCCTCCAACATAGCATCTAGAACTAAATTCTTTTTCAATGCTAGTACATGCATGAAATATTTTAATTTGAAAGGTTTACCTAACTATCTCTGGAAAGTAGTTTTACCAATCCTCGTAGCACTATACCTCCCGTCATCACCCATATCGATGTGCATCTAAAGATCCTTCTCCTCCAAGCTACTAAATAATTCTTTGTTTCCATTCATGTGGAAATATGCTCCACTATTCAAGTACCACATATATCCCATCACTGTTGACACCATGCATGTGATGAGAGAGAAGTCCAACTCAAACTGTGAGGCTAAAGCTTCACCCATTGCAGCTCCCGGATCCTTTTTTTTTGTTTTTCTTCTTTTGCAAACAATTTGTGGCATAGTGTCCATGATCATGACAATTGAAACATTTCACCATTGACATGTCTTGTTTCTTGCCTTATTTGGCAATCTCAGATTTGGAATAGGACTTCTTTCCTTTTCCCTTGTTTTCCTTACCATCCAAGGAAAAAATTTCCTCATCATTAGTCTTGGATGAGGACTCATCCCTAGTATTCCGTTGAAACTCTTCTTGTACCAAATCAGACCACAAGCGCTCCCAGTATGGTACCTTATCCCTCCCATTCACAGAGTCCTGGTAACTATGCCAGCTCTTGGGAAGGCCTAGAAGTGCTAGGCTCACCAAGTCATCATCAGCTATGATAATCCAAACACTTCCAAGCTCATCTCGAACTTGAGTGAACTTGGTCAAGTATTTATGGATTTTTTTGCCCTTCTCCATTCTTATTTTCCTGAGATTGTCCTTGAGTGCCAATTTTCTATGGTACTGCTGCTTTGAAACATATTTTTCAAGGCCTTCCACATATCATATGGATTTTCCTTTCCATGGATACTCGAGACAATATGATCTTGAACTCCCTCTAATAAGATCCTCCTTTCCTCTGCGACATTCTTCCTCCATGTTGCATGTTGCGCAACATATTATTGATTTGGTTAAGGAATATCAGTGTTAATGAACTCCTTCAACCCATTATCCTCCAATACTTCCTCCATCCTATCCTTCCATGAAATATATTTCGAATTTCCCTCGAGTGCATATTCGAGTCTCAAGCCAGTGAAAGACATCACAGTTATATTCTAGCTCCAAAGAATGTATGTGCAAATTTGAATATTGTTCAGCAGAAACTCAATTTCTTCTCCAAGATTGTGATTCCTAGCTCTTTGACACCATGTATAAATTACACCAATGGATTCGATTCGATCATGCTTGTACTAAAACAAGATATTGAATCCTTCTACAATATTTGCATAATATAAATCATGATCTCTCAATCACATGCAAGTAAGAGAAAAAATTAAATCAATCACACAACACAAGATTTTCCTAGGGAAAGAAACTGCTCAAACCCCTCTATCTCTATTATATAATAAGCCAAGGAATCATGAAACAATACAATGCATGTGTGCTCACAAGAACCTCATACACTCTACCAATCATCTCACACTAATCTAGGTACAATTTGACAAACACATAGCCAATTTCCTAACCACCTTCAGCCCGCCTTGCTCACACAATACCTAGGCAAAATAAATCCCTATTAAATAGGAATTCCACCCTTCCTTGACTGCATAATCCTTCATGGGCATCTTGTGGCTTTATAACTTCACCTGGGAAGTTCACTAATAATACAATTGATAGTTATCTTCCCTTTAACATCTGCCTCAACTGGATATTCATCAGATTTGACATGTATGCAACTAATAATAGAAAATCATCAGCTACTTGATAGATCGCTACTTTTGAATTAAATCTAATTTAATTCACTTGAGCTCTCACTATATCATCGCTCATTTAGAACTATTTAAACTGATTTTAACTCAATTATTTTGAGTTAACTAATTAAAATCACACTATACTTGTGCATTAACTGCAACTGGACCCCCAAATTAATAGAATCACTCTACATGCCTCATCATTGACTCTCAACTAGAAACTCTTGAGCTAACTAAGTCTATCTCACTTAGTTAACTAATACAAGTTTTTATGAGATAAGATTACAATTTATTGTCTAATTTATTTAAGTGAAAAATAAATTAGACACACATTTTCTTGTTGATTTTCAACATTCATTCTAATACCAAGCATGTTTCCATGAACCTATTCACACATGTTAGTCACATGTTCCAAATATCAAGACATCATGTCTATTGGTTTGAAATCAACATTTACCAAGACTAACAACCATATCATAATCAATTCACAGTCATTAGTCATAATACTACAACTATCACCCAATTGCACTCAAGTGCATATCCACTGTCTCAACATATATTGTGTTAGTACAACCATCTTAAAACAAGACCATTCCTTCATGCAATATTATAGACACGTACTCACATCATGCAATTAATCAAACATTAAAAAACCCTATAAACATAACATGTTAGATGAGAAAAATAGATGACATAATCAAACTCATACCTCAATGTATCTTAAGGGAGGCTATCACATCTCCACAAGTCAGTCCATATTAGTATGACACAATATCACAAGTATATTGAATCAAAACTAAATATCATAACCATAACCATTTACAAAGGCCAATCCAAATTAGCACCATACATATAACATGAATATCTTAGTTGCAATGACCATAATCATCATATGTATGACCACAATGCATATAACAACAAGTTACTACCACTCATGACTATCTAACGCATGTGCATATGGCCACACTAATCAAATAAAACCTATCATGTCTGTAACCATAACAACAATACAATTAAAATCATACATATAACCATAATGGATATAAGAACCATTAACCATCATACATGTATGCCAAAGATACAAACCTATACGATGATATGTTGTTACCCCGAGTTCCAGTGTTGCAACCTCATTCTAGTAATCTGCATCTCTTGCTCCATCTAAGCTAACATATCAACATCATAACATACTAAGAGCATCATGATGACACAAAATTCATAATGGCCACCACAATTCATGTCTAACCTGTTATGCATGCATAACCATATACATTTAGCCTTTCTAGTCCAAGTGTTTGAACCATGCTCTTATAATAATATGTAACACCCCCTCCCCACATTTAGCTACTTTTAGAAGTCCTCTGGGTAAATGTGAAGTAGAGTGCCACTATGACCTAACCCGACCTCCCAACTCTAGTTATAGAAGTGGGGCTTAAAACTGAAAATTACTGAAAAAAAACTAGCATCCTATAGGGACAAATCACCCAAGAGATGAAAATACCCTAGGTGGTCAATCCCTAAGTTGGAATTGATTTTTCACTGACCTAACCCCCAATTGCACCCACAACAATACATGTATGTTTTTGTGAGCCTCCAACCGCACTCATAAGCCTAGATCCATGCGCTTGTGACCTTCAATGCCTGTAGTCCCAAGATATGAGACACATTTCCAAGTTAGCCTCTAGACCACTACCTATAACTTCTTATAGCTTCTCATAATCATACTTGACATGATGACCAAGATAATAATTCAACCTTGAAGTGAGAACTTGACCTAGACTTCCTAGAACACACTAGACATGATTTCATCAAACACATTGTAAACATGTAAGCTACAATTCATGAATGAATATCAAAGTGTAAACCTCTATTCTTCAGCTGAAAAACATAGAGAATGTATAATTCCCTCTCTAGTAGTTGCAAACACACTAGTTAGTCCATGCATTCTTCAAACATTCATCAAATTATCAAGTATATCGAGAGGCATAGCTAGAACATGTTATAGAACCATGCTTATAACAAACATATAACTAGAGTATTAACAATGGTAGAAAAACCATCTATGTCACATAATAACAAGTAAAAGTACTCATGAATCACAAAAGGAAAAATAGCTCTTATTAACATATGCAAAAGCCAACCAAATTCGGTACTTCCATATACCACCCGACCATAGATTGAGCTAAAACAAATATTTCTTTCAGCCAATCACATGTGTGCCATATTCCAAGCATGAATGTGGGATCTCAACACAAAAACAACCATGGCTTCATGGAGATTAAACCACCTCCACCCTTAGGCTACCACAATCTCTCCAAAACAGGTCAAGAGATCACGAACTGCCTCAGAGTTTCTTCACCATTACCTTGAGGAGATTACCTGACTCCACTCACCTATTGAGGGCTTCCCGAATATTAAAATACCTCCACCCCCAACCCTTTGGAATTTTCCTAAGACCACCTCATATGTTTCCAAAACCTTCTGATAATCTGAAGTTAAAATAGAATAGAATCCCATCACACTATGGTTATCCAGGAAATGGAAAGGAACAGATGAAACGACTATCAAACCAGGAAATACCCATGGCCATGACAACAAATGAACCAAATGTACAATTGCATGCACCATGCATTCACACCTCAACCAGGAAATCAGACATGCAACATGTTACATGAAAAATATTCCTGTTGATGTTGTTGATCCAACCATTTCCTTACCTTCCTTTGTTTTTCCTTGCTTCCCTTTGCTTGCTTGTCCAAGTGCTTGTTCTCTTTCCTTTTCTACATGTTCTCCAAAGATGGGGAAAATTTTGTCAACTAATTCTAAGGTGACTTTTTATCATTGATGTCTCCATTTTCTTCATTTTACTTAATTTTCATTCTAATTTCCCTCGCATGAAAATATGTGACCCTTCATCTTCATTTTCTCCTATTTTCCTTTATTTTCATAAATAAAATGCCAAATAATGCATTTTTTCCTTTCCCAATGCCTTTTCCAATTCCCTTATTTATAAATAAACAAAAAATGACACCCACTAGGATGTTTTTCCCACCATTCCGCTTGGAATACATGCCATGTGACCTTGCTCTTATTATTTTTCCTTTATTAACCTTTATTACTTGAACCTTTAACCCGAGGTTGTTACAATCTAACTCTAATAAGTTCAAAATTGTACCAAATTAATGTTTATTTGCGTGAATTTAATGTGGCCCCATTAAACCGGTCTAGGAGGTGTATGAATTTGTTTCATAATTTTTCACACTTGAGAAATGAAGTGACTTAATATTTGAGCTAAAACTCGATCACTCGACCTCTGCACAACAAACCCAAGAACCTTCTCTAGCATTTCAAGATTCTTAAACAATATGGAAGATACGATGACAAGTTCAAATTCGAAAAGCCCTCATTGAACTGAAGTTGAAGAAAATATTGGATAAATTGGGAGAAACAAAGTTGGAACTTAGACTGCACGACATCCATAAGCCAAGGTCAAAGAAATCCATTGTAATATAGATTGGAAAGCATTCAACCAATGGTTCAAGAAGGAATGAAGAAATTAAAAATTTGTGGAAGAGGCCCAAATAAAAAATCACCTTGTTGTGCTCCTAATTGATGAGTTCGACAAATAGAAGTGGCTACAAATTTTATAGTCAATCAGATCCATAAGGGCTTCTTGTGGT